>JAOXNO010000041.1:12960100-12985549 GCA_028565335.1 Limnodromus scolopaceus | reverse complement strand
CCAGGGGAGGAGAAAATGTTAAGAGTATCAATAGCCATATTTTATATCTAGTGAAAAATTCAGCCAGATTAGGTAAGAGAAAAGCTCTTAATTTTAGATTCAGATCCATACTGAAACCTGTAGGAATTTCTTCTCTTGAAGATGGTTCCAAACCATCATTCTTAAAAGTAAACCAAACCAATCATATCTAAGCCCTATGGGCAAAATCATCCCAAAACCCATCTTCCCCCAATACTCAGCCACAGAAATTAGCAGTACTAGAAACCACAGTAGCCAGTGACATCAAATTTATAGACAGAAAAAAATCTATAGGAAGAAGGTACACAAAATCCCCCAAGGGCAAGGAACGAGATGAGAAGCAGTTGTACCATCCAAAACCACTGGACTAGGTCCTTGAGATGCTGAGGCTCAAAAGCTATTGCCAGGTGTCAGGAGTAAGATGGAGGATGAGGTGAGGGAGGGCAATGTATTTTGTGTCATTGCACTACAGACTAGGATAAACTTTTATGACTCTTTAAAAACCATGGGAATTATGTGATTGAAGCTTGAACATTACTTTTTACTACTCACCTTTTTCCATCCACTGGTAACCTGGTTTTGATTAAACCAGGAGGGTATGGTTCTGGATCCATGCTATTGTTGGCTTCAGTAGGTGCAGAGCCTAATCCAAAAAAATCAGATTTGTAGTAGTTCTTAGGAGCCTAAATAAAGCACATCAGTATTTAATGCCTATCATCTTCAACAGGAGTTTGGCACCTGGCTGCTTCTGAATGTCTTTCTTGGCATCTATATCTTTAACATTTCTAAATGTCTTTTTAAATCCTGGCCCAATAAAAAAAGGAGGGATTAAATGATACCTCAAAATGACTATGCAGAGGAGTTTATAATCCTGGCACACATTCATTACATACAGTTCTCCATATCCTGGGCCATGATGGCTAAACATAAGCAGGTCTTCTGCTACCTGACAAGGGTCTTCTGTCCTGAAAACCCTCCCTCTCTTGAGTTGTCTGGGACTAGTTTTGCTTGTGGCAGCGTGTCAGCTCCTTTTTAAAAAAATATAACCTTTTGACAGTTATTTATATTACACAAGAAGAATCTTATGTCTCATGCTTCTCATGAAAAAAACCCTCAAAGGCAAAGTGGAGCTTTGTTGCAAAGGGCTATGAAGAACTGTGTCTCTGCCACTCCACTTAAAAATCAGAAACACTTCCCTAGCTCCGGTGACTTGTAGGTCTTGTGTACTAGCAGAGGGGAGTTCATTCCAGCAGGAGTGATTAAAGAGTTTATATAAAACAGAATCATGGGATCCCCTAAAATAAGAGTAATATGTGTTTCCCACTGTGTAGTTTTTTCCTTACAGAAAGCATCCATTTTATCAAAATAATTGTCAGATAATACCAACCAGTGACCACATTTCATAGTTCATGGTATACAAACTGAACCTGATTATTCCGTAAGCTCAGGGGAGCACCTTACTCATCTTCTACTCCTTGTGTGTTGGTCCATTCTGATGATTGATACACCTCATTCCTCAAAATTTCTATATTTTACAAAGCCTTACATTACAGCTCCCTGCTTTCTCCCTGAGAAACTGGAACATCATAGACTTCTTTGAACACACCTTTTAAGTGTCACTGAGAATGGAGTTCAGGTTTTGCACCACAAGACCTCTAGGATTATGGCTGGACACATCAAAATCTCATGAGGTTTTCAAAGATGCTGATTGCAGAGAATGCAAGTATGCAAGTAGCAGGGTACCCAGCTTGTGTGAAAATCACGCCAAATAACAGAGGTGCTCAAAAACTTCTCTAAAAGTCTTATGTCTCAACAGCTATGAACATCTCCCACTGTACAAATATCTTACATGAAAACAGGAACATCACTTTTCCAAGTGACCACCATGCAAACCCAGCTCGGTCTAACAAGTCTGTTTCTCAGCAAAAATATCCTGGACAGACTGCATTAATTTAACTGCTAATGAAGGTAGCAGTCAATGGATCAGCGTGTGCCAAGAGAGGAGAAATGGAGAAAATAGATGAAAAACACTTGAAGAAGGAACTTGTTAAACAGTATATCCTTTTTTAGAGTGCCTCCTTTTAATTATTCTTACAGAAAGCAATCAGGTTTGGACTCATCTTTTGTACTCAACCTATATTAAGTCTTTCATTTTCCTCACTGACTTAAAGCAATGTTCTTTATTCTTCCCACTTCAAATGAAATATCCACATCATTTGTTAATGCAGGTTGTTGGTTGTCAAAGCTTGTAAGGGTCCTTCAGTTTGGGGCAACTCACTTATAGAGCCTTAGGCTTCAATCCATGAGATGTAATAAGGCAAACTGTAATATACAAGCCATGAACAGACTCATATCTATGGAAAAAAGGTTTCACTTTCTAATGCTTATATAGCTCAGAGTAAATTCAACTAAAATCCCGTCTGACTCTGACATAGCATGAAAGTAATTCCTATTCATTGGAAATTAGATGGTAGCAGAAAAAAACCCAATCCTTATTTTATATAAATATAAGAATTTCCTCTAAAGTGGTTTTCGTTTTTGCCCTGGGGGGAAGGAGGGAAAGGGGAGGATTATATTCCATGTTTTGTTCTTTGTGTGTTCATGTTCCTTTCTTTTTTTTCTGTAATTTAGGGAGGGAGGAAATTGTTCCATAACAACACTTTAACTAACTTTACCACCCTGATCTCAAAGGATAAACTAGGTGTTCATAGTTTACTGTTCCTGCTTCTACTTTTCTGTTACAAATCTAAGAAAAGAGATTTCATGAACACTGAATAGCCCATACATGCCTGATGAACAATTCAGCCCTAAAATCATTTCTATGTCATTATTTTTGAATGCTTTTTAACCTGTTGTTCAAAGAAAGATGAAGTTTATACCAGTAATTTATACCAGAAATTATTATAATTTTCCATGAAAAAATATTGGTCATCTAATGGCCATGCTGTTAAATCTTCCTGCTGTTCTTTTTTTCTCATATCAGGTGTCACACTCTGTCCCTCAGATGTTCAGATCCCCCATAAACTCTTGCCTGGTTGTTCAACAAGAAAGAATGGGGATCGGTCTCTTCTCCCAGATGACAAGTGACAGTTTTGGTCACACTATCTTAACTCTAACCAAAATTCTCTGGGAAAAGAGTCCTTTCAAAACTAGAATAGCCCAGTCAGAGAATAATTTAAAAAAACAGTATGAATGGCAAAATCCCTGGGTTAGGATCGTGACTATACATGGCAGAAAAGGCAGCCTCCCAAGCTTTTGCTGGAGCCAGTCCACTTGGTTACACATCTCAATATTCAGCAGTCCACAGCCAGCAGTTGCCTCCGCTGCTTTGCCATGAGAGCACCAACCTGGGCCAGCAGAGATGCATGTTTGACTTTACTCCAAATTCAAAAGAATCTGAGATTCTTTTGAAGAGATCTGATCCTGCTCCTTCAGCACTATTTGAAAGACCATTATCACCATCTGAAGACATGACACAAAGTAAGGTTTTGATTTAGAAAATATTTTTTTTTTTTTAGCAAACAACAGCATCTTCTGGCCAGCAAACTGAACACATGGTCAAGAAATACATGGAGAAATATGTCTGTGAGCCCAGAGAATGCTCCTCAGTAGTTAGGCACACACGAATCTGTGAAACACTCTGAATATTGCCTGAAATTGAGTGCTGCAGCAGTGAAAGAGTGGGCTACACCCTGCTGAGTTCATTCACATGAATAATCCCAGGGCTTTCTATCAGACTGTTTGTGTCAATACGGCAAACAAGTTTTGGCCTGTCCTGAATATTGTTCATTACAGTTTGCAACAGAGCAGATGTAATTATGTAAGTGAGAGAAAGGCAGCAGGAGCAGTTCCTAAAGGCAGGACATCATTAAGATTTCACAACAGGAACATTTTCCCAAGGGATCCAGAGGAAACGAGAGCCATGGATTTCCTGAGGCCAGACTCTATGTTTGGCTTCACACATCCAAGTGCATTCTTAATTGCGGCAGTCACTTGAAAGGCATAAAGTTCCTTGGGAAGTGAACAGGATTTGAAACAAGTCCTAAAAAAATGTCCAGTCCTTCATCCTACACAACATGGAACATGCGCTGGAAAAGGAAATCAAAGAATGGCCAGCTTTAGGAGATTTATCACGTACAATTTTCAGTGGATAATAGAAAAATAAATGTGTACGTTGCAAATGATAGCAGTTGCTACATGTTTTCACAAGCAGGAAATTGTCAATGAGAAGAACCAAGTCTGCAGGATGACTCCAAAGACAGTCAAGAGGCATTAAGAGTGAAAGCAACCAAAGTTGGCCAATGAGCTTAACACATTCAACAGGTGTGGAAAGAGGTGCTGGCTGGGCTTGGATTCAGATTCATTTTAGGATCAAGAATCAACAAAATACTTTACCTTGCCTTATCATTACAGAAAATTCTTTATTACAGGTTAGAAATGGTGCTCAAAGCTAGATAGTCACACCTTTGGGTGAACGCATACACTCAAGTCCAGGTTTGGTTGGGGTTTTTTAATCTAGCGAAAACTGAATTAGTATCCAGAAAAATCACACACTGATTGGCTTTAATTAAAGGGGAATACTTCAGAAATTTCTCCTTGAAGCAGGAAATTTCCTGCTGGAAAAAAATCTTGAGAGAACTGCCCTGTTGTATGTCTATGTTGGGGTCACTAAAACTCTTCATACATCACAACAACATGACACCATCACACTGCCACCTGAGCTGCTTTGCAGCAGAGAAAATCAATGTTGTAGCTGTGTATGAAACTGTGCTATATACTTTTATGAACGCACACAGACACACATATACCACACATATATGTAAGACAAATAAGAAGGTCCCAGGAACTAGAGCCAAATTCTGATCTGATAGAGATTTAATATTGGATTTAATGTGGCAGAACCCCTGTGTGTGAATCTTGCTTAGCTCTGTTAGGTGGCAGTACTATTTCTGAATTGCTCCACTTCAAATTTTAATCAAATCCACTCCTTTGTGACTATAATACACTGCTTCATAATAATGAAGCTTAATGAACAGAATTAAAAGTTGATTAATTGTAAGCACAGTTAAACACAGAAATGCTTTGCTTCTTTGCCATAAAATCTGTCTACTGTTAAAAACTTGTCACTTGCTGTCCTCTCTGTCTTTGGATTTTTAAACAGCTTTTATGGGCTTTTCAATTCCTGCCTGCAATTCAAATCCACTTTGATTTTTTGTCTTCATTGGCCCTTCAGGTTCCTGCACCTCCACTTCCCTTTATTGCCTTAAAGGCAGAAAGCCACATCAAGTTCAGAAAATGTGTGATGCGTATCTGACATTGCCACAGCTTTTTTCACATAGTTTAAGAGAACTCATAGTGTAACAACAGAGGATGGTGTTGTTCTGTATCTTTACAGAGATTCACTCAGAGCCACTCTATTCACTAGCTCATTAGCTGGTCTCATAAGAGTATGGTGCTGCCTTACGACTGATCAGACCTCAGTTCAATCCTCAGTTTATTTCCAACCTTCCAGCGTGAGAAAATGAAAAGAATGTTTTCCACATCAGAGGGAGCAAGGAGATATTTATCTGAGGGAAGTAAAGTACTGAAAAGAGAGTATAAAGATTGACTTTGCCCTGGGAAAAAAAAAAAAGCTGAACAATATCATGTTGGAAGTTTTATGCAGTATTATGTGCATATATTTTTGTCTGATTTTGTCTTCCTTGGCTGGCCTTACCTGGATCATGTTCCTCTCACGTCTTATAAATGCCAATGCAGCCAAGGTTTCCACAGAAGTGTACTGAGCAGACATACCCTTCAAAAAACGCTGCTGTGAGAAATCCCAATGTACTTATATTCCTATAGGAAGAAGAGTTAAAAGTTAGGCAAATACTAACTGAGCCCTCTTAAATCCTTTGGAAATTGTCATCTGGCATATACTACATGTTGAACACTATCTAAATTTGATTGATCTTAAATGATAATTCAAACTCCTAAGTAACTTGGCCACACAGGAAAATGGCTATTTTTTTCTTTATATACAGAAATCAGAGGCTATATGTTCTACTGTCTTTTTTTTCCAGGAAGGAAACATGATTTTTTCAAATCATTTCAGTCCCAGACATCTAAAGGAGAAGTATTAGTTACAAGTAAACTGTTCTTACTTTCTTCTTACTGGACCTTCACACATATGCCAAGATTCA
The DNA here is from genome assembly GCA_028565335.1 of Limnodromus scolopaceus. Lineage (NCBI taxonomy): Eukaryota > Metazoa > Chordata > Aves > Charadriiformes > Scolopacidae > Limnodromus > Limnodromus scolopaceus. The sequence continues at coordinate 12,979,349 of JAOXNO010000041.1, read as the reverse complement.
AAAAGACCCAAAAAGTTACTCAGAACATTGAAATATTTTAAAAGTTTAAAAGTATATATGAAAAATATAGATTCCTGAGATATTATGTATCTCACTCACGTATTTCTCAAAGCTTTAGAAAACAGGAAGATGATACAAAGTCTTATAAAAATATAAATGCAGTGTGTCAAGTGAAAAATAATAAAGATTAACTTAACAGCATCTTGGATATGTATCTTTTATAATACATGATGCATTCAGAGTCTATTTTACTCAGGTTACAGAATTAAAGCAGTAGGAGGTCTAATTTGAATTAACATACAGATTCATTGGGAAATATTGATAGGTTTAAGTATGATTCCTTGTAATATGCTGTTTTATGCATTTACAGTTTGGTCAATGGAGTAAAGGAGCTGCATAGACTAAAATTATACAGTTTTCTTGAAACATATTTAGAAGAAGTTTTGAAGAGAGCGCAACACAACAATTAATTTCAGAAATACCCACCCCAGTTCACGTGGTGCATGAAATTGTTGTGATTTTCCTTATCAATATATCTTTAAAAGTCTAGGAGGTGCCTGCTATTTTTCAAGAGAGACTCGATAATATGTGCCATGATGTCTACTGCAAATTTCCCTTTGCTGTTGTTTTGTTGCTTGTATCTCTGATACGCATTATACATCTCTTATCAAGGACAAGCAGATCGCACTGGTGGCAAAGCTAAGGGTATCCAACAGGTGTCATGAAGTTCCCATGTCAGGGCCACCATATGGATTTCTGGGTAACCTGAATGCCTCTGGGATGAAACAAACCATGTAGGCTGATGATACTCATTGCTCACTGACCCTCAACCACCACGGAGGAGCCCATGCAGCTTGGGACATAGACCCCAGGCAAGTCCCTGGGGGGAGGTAATTCATTGGTCAATGTCAGGTCATTCATTTCCTGAAACCTCTGTCCAGATGTCCCCTTTCCCTTTCCTCTCTGTAACACATATTTTGTACCTATGAGCCTTTAGAGGCTTCAGGTATGCAGCTCTGAAGGCTGGTTACCTCTGAAGGCTGGTTACTTTGCCATGACAGTGCTGAAACCCTTTCTTTCCATCCCAGGGATCACATTCCTTTCACAGTTCAAATGCAGGGTATTAGCACACATCCACTTCTTAGCATTGAATATGAAAAGACCTTAAAAATCAGACTCCTAAAGTGAGTTGGCAACAGAAGTAGCCATTACCCTGTAAAACACTTTTAATCTTCTAACTATTGGGAACAAAAACCACATGGATAGCAATGAGCTCTCGCTGGCCCCAGAGTGCCAGGTGACTGCACCAACTCATAGTCAATCTGTAGCTATAGAGAAATACTGCAAATTTGCTCCAGCAAAATGTCCTGCTTGACATTAGACAGCCCGGCTGAGTGTTTCCTGGCAGCTCCTTGTGCTTGTGAGTGCCATTGTTATTTTGTGGGAAAAAAAAAAAATAAAAATGAAACAACGTTAAGTGCACAAGTAAAAAGACAAGCATCTTACTGTTCTCTAAAAACCCTTCCTGATTGCATGTCACTCACTTTAAATTCTGATTAAAAGCGGGCATTGAGAATCTCAGCTGGGAATGCAAAAGGATAAATGGACTTATCATCAGCTAAATTTTGTACAAACTACCGGGCTCAGTAGCATTCATTTCAGGGCTAACTACTAGGGACCACTACCCAGATGTTAGCATATGGTCTCACATTGCAACATTTACAGTAAAGCATTGCAAAATTGTTTTTTTTAAGAAAAGCCACCTCTCATGCAAATGGAAGTGCTCTATGTAAAACTAAGGGTGGTACTGACACAGAGCAGTAGGCACAGCTTTATTTATAACCTCAGAGATGGGGAAATAACAACACACATGGGAAACTGTGAAGTGTAGTCGGTACCGAGAGGCTAAAATCAGGAAGACGTGGTGAGTCCTGCCTTGGTATGACTTTGAAAATACCTTGTTAGAGCTTAGACTTAGAGGTTAAAGCAGAATGGAGGACCAGCTGGGGACAAAACAGAATAAGGGAGGACATGGTCATGCTAATAGTTGGTGTGAATGGACTATCTGCCCATTTTTCATTCTCAGATGGTTTTCATCTATTATTTGCAGAGACAGAAGAACGAGACTTCTGTGTGGTGAAAGCCAATGTGGGAAGATTTATCAGCCAATATGAGCTGGCACAAAAAAATCAAAATAAGCCTGTTGCTGGAGAAGTGTTGGTGATGACTGAGGTGTAGGATAAGAACAGCAAATACTGAATGCCTGCACAGGGTCTTGAAGGTGAGAAGAAATGCAAATTGTCTTCTTAAATGTTCAGAACCTGCAACAAGGCTTAAGTGGTTTATTAGTCAAGGGTAAAATAAGGCTCTCTAGGATGCCATTAATTGTTTAGGATATTCTGGAGCAAGTGCTTCTGCATATTCACTTGATCTCAGTCTCTTTCTATGCATTATGTTACTACACTAACACCCCAGCTGTATTTGCTGTTCATTGTCATTTTCTAGCAGTGAGCTAATGACACTGCTATAAAACAACGAGCAGCTGGTGGCACAGTACAAACAAGTATCATTCAACATGAATTATGAATGGCATGGAAGCACTAAAGAAAACTTTTCAAAACACGTGTGATAATGCATCCCAATTCTTCTCCCATTCCCAGCTGCTGACTCATCTCTGAATGCTGCTTGAGCGAGGGAAGGGGCCAGCAAGGGGCTCTGGTTTGGTTCGGATGCCTCACCACAGGGTGTGTACATGGCACTTGAGCAGTTCACTGAAGCACTAGCTTGACAATACATCACACCAAAAGACTGATGCTTCTCAACCTAATTAGCCTGCACGCCACTGGAGCTTTCTGTTAGCATCACACCCACTTGGGAGTAAGTAGAAGTGGTAGGTAGAAGAGATCTGGACCTACAACTGTGGAGTCCCCAGACCACTCTGCAGTAATAAGTAAGGGAACCATTCAGGGTTGCCCTACTCAAACTGGCATAGCAGGGAAACACTGGTAGAATTTGAAGCACTGGTCTTGGAGAAGGATGAAAAGAGAAATCTAAATCCACCAGCACCATGGAACAGGGATGGGAGGTGATAGGCAGGTTCCAGGAGAGTCACAATCCACCTCTGAAACTGTGCGTTTGTACCTTGGAATTCACTGTAATGCACTAAGCTTGGCATTCACCTGCAAAAACAGTGGTTCGAAGAGGGAGAGAGGACTGTCTGCTTTTATGTTGACAACTGCCATGGGGAGCAGACAAGAAATCCTGGCCTCTATAAATTGTTGGAATAAGAATGCTTGGGGAAAACTAAATATATAGGACTGCTTCTACCTATTTATAGCATCCTGTAAGGCAAATGCAGCTGGTAATAACTTTGAAAGGTCTGTTTTAGAAAGATGGTGAGAATTCAGTGGAAAAGCTCTGTATTGATACAGTCAGAATACAGCCTTAGTTAAGTCTTCAAAAAATGGAGCCTTTAGATTACACACTGAGGCCCTTCAGCCTGCAAGGACTTCATGTGTATACTTGTCCTTACAGATTGCAGTTAGTCCCACTGATGTAAATGCAATTATTTCCATGGATAAAGTTATTTATATTCCATGTGTCTCAACAGATCATAGCCTGCACGCATACACAAATACTGCATCACAATGTCATTTATGTATGGTAAAATGGTAAAGTGATTCCCTCTTCACACATTTAGATAGCCAATTCAGATGAGCAAATACTTGATTCAAGAAAACCATAGTGTGAATGGGGTCTTTCACTAGTACACATCTTCAAAAAATCAACTTATTTATAATTGAGGTTGAAACAAGGACTGCTATTCAGTTTGGTAGCACATAAATGGTTTCCTCAGAGAAAAGAGGGTAGGTTCTTTTCACATAACCAGGTGTAAAATTACTTCCAGTAACAGTTCTTTCTGACAGAGATCCCGCATGGAGCTGTAGAGGAGGGATACTACCTTCATCTGGAGATGCAGGAGCTTCCTGAAGGCAGAACAAAGTATGAGTGCCCTCCATTTCACAAGAGATATCAGTATGAGCTCAGAAACCTTCATAAAACAAAGCAGAGCTTGATTACCACGTAGACAGAACCAGGCTCCCACTAACTCTAGCTTAGTTTTTGTTATTATTATTGGACCACTGGGGTACCCAGAAGTCAGGGAATTTCAATACCCACACATCCTCATTGAATATTAATGCCAGAACCATAACAATAGTGGCTAATAATGCAGCTTTTCGCTGCCATGTGAATTATACATCAATATTAATGAAGTCTTTGTTAACAGTCAGTGTTCTTTCCTTTCTGTGTCTCTGCCAGGATTTTGGACTGGTTTATGCCAACATCACATACTTAGATGTCAACCCTGAGCAGGTCCTAGACATTTCAGAAAGGGCTTTCTTTTGCAAATGTTCATTTCAATTAAGAAGTATGTCATATCAAGGTAGCTTTAAATTGACAGTTGTTCAGTTCTTTCCCCCTAAACAGGACAGATGTGGCTTTCTATTTCTGCATATCCTAAAAGTAAGGCTGTCTTTTATTTCAAAATGTTATTACAACAGCCTTTGTACACAAAATTCTAGCACAATCATTCACAATTATATATAGTTCTTCTTCCCAGAATCAGACATACCAAGAAAAGCCAATGGTTTTGTGATGAGAAATGGAGACAAGTAGTTTCCAGATCTGTAAGAAGCCCATGGTGCAGACTGGTAAATGAGTTCACCCTGAATTCTGCTGTTCTAAACAGGAAATCGTTCCAGTGCTTTGAACCTTCATATGAAATTTAAATGTAATTGCCAGAAGCATTACCTTATTAATAAAAGTAGAAAAGCATCATTACTAATTATCGTGAGCTTCATTTGCATTTTCTAAACATTTACATTATCTAATCTAACTATGTAACAGATGCTTGCATGATTTCCAACTCCGCTCTTTTCCAAAACGAATACACGACACCAGTAAATAATAAGTGTTGCTTTGGACTACTCCTGTCAGATATAGTGTCTTACTCAGAAAGGAATTTCATCAGCCACAGAAGCAATACGTTTTTTAATGAATACCAAACCACTTCATTTCAGCACAGCTGATCAAGCTTGTTGAATGCTTCATCAACCGATCCCGTTTCAATAGTAGATCCTGCACGATATCTGCAACAAATTACCTCTTTGAAAGAGAGATTCAATTGATTTGCACTAATCTAATTTAGAGAAGGCCAGAATAAAATCATACTGGGACTTAATCTCATCTGAATACAAACAGTACAAAAATGCTGCCGATAAGTAGCTGATGCAATGCTCTAACACACCAGGGGGCTGATGTACCAATCCCACTCCCATTGAGAAGAGCACTCCGCAATTCCCAGTGGTGCCCCTGGGATTAAGACTTGAAATTGCATGTTTAGCATAGAATATCTGGAACTTAATATCACAAGATTAAAGAAGAAAAGAAAAAGAAAAAGCATGCTGTTTTTTGCAACAGTTGTCATGAAATGGCAATGACCAGCTGTCATAGATCCACTATGCACAGCACCAGGCCCCTGGTGATATAACACCCAGAAAGGAATCAATGTTTTACTTCTCACAGCAGCAAAGGAACGATAAGGAGTGCAAGGAAGCCACCACAGATCCAAATCTGATCAGATCACAAGGAAGTTCTTCTCAGAAGAACTGTATTTTTCTAAGCTTAAGGTGAGCATGGTCTGATGTCGTTGCTAGCAATTATCAAAAACAAATGACACTGCCAGTGTTGCTTTTCCTCCTTCCAAACAAGCCCTCCAGATTTTGGTGGACAGTCAGGCAGCCAACTTTCAGCAAAACCACCATTTTGACCTGAGCCATGAAGTCCACTGTACCAAAGAACAGAACTGATTTTACAGCACAGGAAAGGATGGTGTAAAAGCCTGTAACTCAGAGTAAATGGAATTTGAGTCAACATGTTTCATTTATAGATATTTATTTGTTGGTTTACTGTGTAGATTTAGAGTAATTCATCGCTCCATCTTACTGTATCTGTAAACTGGTGATAACAATCCATGCTCTGTGGGAAGCTTGAGGCTGAACTTACTAATATTTGCACAATACTCTGAGGTGCTGCAGTAATATGAATGTAAAATGCCACTGTACTACGGCTATTATCTTTAAATTCATCAGCTTCACCTGGAAATGTATGTTTTCTAAGGGGAAATACAAGAATTCTTCCTTGTTCTATACTACAGAAATAACTATGTGAATATTTAGGGAGTAATTTTGAATTAAAATAATTGTAACAAACATGGAGAACTTGCAACATATTCTCATCATCTAGGACAGGAAACAAAAATAAATGGATGAAAAGACAAATAGGTACAGAGATGCACAAATGAATCAAGTTGGGGAAGTAGAAAGGAACTTTGGATCATAACCTCCAACCTTACAAAACTGCTTTGTTTGTGATTGACTTTCTGGTTGTTCACGGTTCTGTTACATTCACAGAATATGCCAAGAGCACAAAATTAGGTGGATTACCCACTAAAACACTCTTCGTTCTCTGAGCATCCTTATTCCTTCACACCTTTGCAAGAAAATGTCTCAGCTATTGTAAGAATATTTCCACGTTTGGATTCCTTTGTTCCTAAATTAATGAAAAATTTCCTTGATTATTTGAAATTTTATGCCATGTTTCACATCAAATCCCTGGAATGAAGCAAAACGTTACGTCAGCTTTCTAGATAACCAACATGAAGAATAGAAACAAAAGCCCTTACCCCTATAATTCAAAAATTAAAATCTATAACATTTGTGATTACTGTGGCTGCAATTCAACAAGTTTTCCTGAGTGTGTAGAGAACATGGTTTCTGACGACAGACACTGTTTTGGCATTAACAGCTGATCAAAACCACTTCCAGTTATAAGCTCTTTATAAATATCTGTCTTCCAGGAGCACTCACGTCTGAAAAGTGTATTTTACGTTCAGCTTGATTTCAGTAGCTGCCTGGAAGTACACACCCATCAGGCTAACTTCCTACTTTATGCTGTATTCACATATTTAAAATACACTACGGGGAAAGAAAAGCATTCATAGATTAAGGTATTTACCCTCCTTTCATTTTCTATTTTCATGGCCTCAAACAGAAAGCAGAATTTCATGATAAACAAACCCCAACACGGGCTAAAACAATTCCCACTTATTATTCACAGCAGAGGTAAAGCAGGATTTCAAAGGCTAGAAGATGCCCTCAATTTGCATCCTGCTTCATTTGTCAGTAAATCTGCTTGCTGTTGGGAAGGCGTTTGCCATTCTGTTCTATTAGTCATTCAGTTAAAGCAAGACTTGTAATTAACACTTGTGATAATTAGGCATTGGTTTGGTTTGGAATCAACCTCTGTGTTTTAATTAAATCTCAGGAATTGACAAAAACGGATATGGGGTTTTGTTTAGCCAAATGATTAAGCGGTATTTTTTTATCATCTTTTTTGTAGAAGCCATGCTATTTTCTACCCCAAGCAAGCAGGAATGTTTCTTTGTGGATTTAAATGAACAGTTTACAAATAATTACAATTTTTCTGTTTAATGTTAGTAGGAAATTCATTCTAAAAACAAATCACTAACCTCACACAGAATGCTGCTCTCAATGGACGTATTATCTTTATGACAGCACTAGGTCAGCCAACAGTATCATGTATTACACATGACTTATTCTTTATTGGAAGATGGGGAAAAGATATCCTAATATCCTTGCACCAAGCTCAACCTATACCAGTAAACCTATTACATAAACATTTTGTCCACCAGCAAACAGACAAGTCAACCTGCCATGTCAGATTACAATTACAATATATATATATATCTTAAACAAATGAAACCCTTGCGTACCTAATGGTGCAACACAATAATTACAAAGACGATTGGACCATCTGTGCATCAAATTTACAGCCTTATCATGTACAGTCAGACCTTCCTAAAGTAGCTTGTCAAAGGAGCAGAACTTAAAAGGAAAGAGCTGAATGAGCATGTGCCTACATTTTTAAGTAGCTTGCAAAAACCTGAAGACAATGTTTTGCTGATCAGTTTTTCAGAAGGTGAAAACTGCAGGTCAAAATTAAGATGAAATTAAGACTTTGGTAATGAAGCCATTTTTTTGTCTGGCAAATGCCTGGTGGTGAAAGATGAATGGCCGGGAGGAGGGGCTGTATCTGAGAGCTGCTTTAAGAATATCTTACAGGTCAGCACTGGGCTCCAAGCATTGCCTCTCCTGTTAGTGGGGATGCTTGGGCAAATCTACCATCATAGAGGGGGTTTGAATAAGGCAGAGAAAGAATAAAATAGTTGATTTGGTGGTGGTGGTGGTCTCATTGAGGAGGTTGGAGGAGCTGGAGTTTAGGAAAATCCCAAACACCCCCTGATCACCGAGTGTGCAAGAAAGGAGTTGGCTACAGATGACTTACAATAAAGAATGAGCAAAATGGGGAGCAAACAAAATATGAGCATGCTGTAGTGTATTGCCTAGGACTTTTCTTTCTCAAACAGAATGTTCTTGGGAGCTGCATTATCAGCAAGCAGAATTAAAAAGCTTAAAATATAGGTTTAAAGAATCACCAAGCTTTTCATTTTAAACTTCAGAGGAGCCAGAGCATTCACTACTTTAAAACAAAAACAACACAAAAGAATGTGCTGAAAAAAAGTGATATATGACAAGGTCATTTCCTAGAGATACGTCTTTCCCAAGCAGCAGCTAGTTCAGAAACCTGTATATTCTAAAACCAGCCAGTACTACACAGAAGAAAGCCAGAGCAGCAGAGCCAGTCAAGCTTTAACAGCAAGTTCACACTCCGAGATCCATTATAGAGCCTTTAAAATGGCATTGTGGTGGAGATATGAAGCCCACAGAGAAAGCTGAGGATATTATGTTCATCATTCAGAAGGACTATTCTGCAATGCCAGGGAGGAGTCCATTTATCTCCCTCACTTCCCCCTCAAAAAAAAAAAAAAAAAAGAGAAATTAAACAGTATTGTTTCATACATACTCAACTGGGTTTTGTCAAATAATTTTATCTCAAGTTATAAATATTCCAATGGATTAAAGGACACACAGGGGCAGCAGAACAATGACACAAGCAGCTAATCTGTGCACAGAGAAATTAATAAAGACCATTAAACTCATTGGAAAAAGATAAAGCAAGCAAAGAATTGTCCCAGCCTCCACTGCAAATAGTTTACAGATGCATAATGTGCGTAACTATTACAGGGAAATGAGTTCTCAGAAAAACTCAGCTGAGTTTGATGTAAACTCTCTTTACTTCTCTCAGTACAGTTATCGATGAAATGGAGCTTTGAAGAAGGAAAAGAGAAGAGACTGTGATAAAACGAGGGGGAGAGGAAAGAAGCTAAAACTGAAAAATAAAATAAAAGTAGGGAAAACACAGGAAAGTCAAAATACTGAGAAAATGTACAGAAAAATAGATACAATAAATTGGAGATAAGAAGAATGAAATAACAGAACTCGGAATCAGAGATAAAGCACTAAGGAGGGAGAAAAAGGAAGAAAATCTGGTTTGAATAAGATAGGAGGAGGCACAGAGTGCAAAGCACTGTATTAAGGCTGACAACACTCCAACCCCCAAAATAATTCACCATTAAAAATCTTTAAATAAGACAGCCAGCAAGTTTTAAAAAGGAATAGAAGTCAACTTAAGTCAAGTTACAAGCAGCATGCCCAGAAAATATCATCTTTCTCCAGCGTGCAAGTCCTGTGCTGAGGGGAGCAAGAACATTATTCATGTTGTTTTGAGTTGGCAAACTGAGGCATTAGGCAGTGAGGAGACTTGCCAGTGTCTTGAAGTAGTGAGAAAACTGGGACTTTTTGCTAACAAGTCCCAGTCCAGCTGCCGCCAGCACGCCTTTGGCTGGGAATCGCCAAGAGGATATCATTCTTACACAAACCCTTATCTGAAAAGGAGAAGGACAACCACGAGCCACTCTCTGTGAAAATGATCCCACCCAAAGGTGGAAATGACTTAATGCTTTCTAGCTTCAGGCTGGTCATGAGCTAAGCCTTAGTCCCACTCAAGAAGAAAAAAGAAATAAAGAAAAATACCAATACTCTGGAATAAGTAGAATATAAATCTGCTTTCTCACTTGCCCTCTCCAGCCAGGAAACTGAATTCCAGGCATTTAACTTTGGGTACAGGTATTTCTCACTTGTCTTCCCTTCACTCAAGGGCTCAATGCTGAGGACAGATAGGGTTTCCCACCTGTTCCTTACTGTCGCAGAGCTACTCTGGTTTTCTGAGCTTCCCTCCCACCCTGAATTAAATATTTGTCTTCACGGATGAGGTCATTTTTTTAATCATTTTTTTCTCCCTAAAGGACAAACCTGTTTTATTATGTATGAGAAAATTAAGAAGCCTTCAAGAACTTCAGGAAGCTGACGGGAGTGGGTGGCTTTTATACTAGGTGAAGTCCCACATACAAAATAAACCTCCCACTTCCTGCATCAGGAGCAGGATTTCAGCTAACGTTCATCTCTGCTTTACCATTTCTACCTCCCACTTTCTCCTTCTTACTTTCTGTTTGATACTCAGATGCCCAGTTCAGCTAAATCTCAAATGAAATCATTGCTCCAAAGCTGTATGGAGATATGTACACAAAGAAACTGAAGAAAAAGACCTATACACGTTAGTGGAGTTTCATATATACTGCATTAAAACTTGTATATGCTATCCCCAAGGTCCTGTCCAAAAGGCAATGAATTCAATAAGACTTTTCCTCTCACCTTTAAAGCTCTTTTGGAGGAGGCCTTAGAAGAGCTGTAATGCTATCAGCTCTGCGTGTCCAGTGTAGCTACAGCAAGAGACAGTAACTTTTCAGTCTCCGAGTGTGTCATGCAATGAGGGATGTCCCAGAGCATGGGACAGAGTGCCACACATGCCACATGTGCCACTGTTAGGGTCTTGGCAGACAGAGGCACGCGAAGATGGGTAGTGGCTGAAATCCCGCCCCTGCATTTAACATTTTCAGCTTCAGTGAAAAGCAAAATGCATCAGGGGATGGGGTTTAGTCTTAGAATTAACGTTGCAAAATCTAGCCATTTTATCTTAACAGCTGCAATATTTGGGGGATGTTTTCTCATAATTCCACTCCTACCTTTGTGTCAGTAAGAATGTGAAATGCCTTTAATAACTTCTTCAGACTCCCAGTTGGAAAGAAAGTTTTGGAAACATGAGCTAGCCATGGCATGTGTTTCCAGAAAGCAAAAACACTCTTGAAGTGACTGATATTTTAATAGCTCCTGCGTGTCGTCAGCTGCAAGATTCTATGTGGCTTTAATACTAAATAATACTGCAGAGGAATACCTTTGTATTCATCTTTGTCTTCTTATAGGTTCCAGGCCGCAGCTTGTCACCACTCAGGCTACTTCTTGCCTTGAGGGACCACTGGGACAGAAGGACACTGTTGGTATAAGAATCAGAGCCTTGTCTCCAGTCCTCAGCTGTGCCCAATAGCACAGACTGGAAGGAGAACAGAGTGGTTGGGGGAAAATCCTGCCTGCAGGGACCGAGGAGGAAAGAGTGGCGAAACCGAGTCACAGATGTTGGCCCCAGCATCTCCCCATCTGCTGAAGCACTGGAGATGATACTGCTTTTGCTCTGTGTTCTGTCACAGTCAAGCCCTATGTGTTTGTGCTGATCTCTTTTGACTGAATTTTCTAACTGCCAGACCCTCTGAAATATCTTTTCCTTCCCTTAGTCGCTTGAACCTAAAGGAACAAGCCCATAGTTCATGGTGCTCTGTTACCTGAAGACAAACTGGAAGGCAGTACCATGTTCTGTTTAAGGTTGAAGTGACATCCATCACATCACTTGTCAGAAACAATCTGAAATTTCTGGATGGATATGTGGATGCAGTGGAGGAGGATGGGTGGAGGAGAATTTTCCCACCCTGGGGAAGAGATTTATACAAAAATAATCATAAAGCAGAGCAAAATGCTGAAATGTCAAATAAAAGATACCAAGGTATGTCCAAGATTTGGTCTTCGAATCATCTTGTTTTGTTGTTTAAAAATGCCATACTTGACTAACTGTGCAAATTTGGAAAAAATATCCCAAAATACTGTTAAAATAGGATGCTTTCTAGAGCTACTGCTTTCTAATAGACGATGAACTGACATTAAAAACAATCAAACATTTTTAAAAGAGCCACATCAACAAAGGGGTTTTTACCAGAATGCAAAAAGCAGTGAAGAAGGGTGGAAATAAACCCTGCATCATCTTGGAAAGTAACAAACAGAAAGGAAGGAAAAGAGGGTGAAGGAATCTCCAAAACTTGCCCAAGTAATGGATTCCAAGAGAAAAGCCAGTAAAACATATTAATGAATAACCAGATGTTTCCAAAGCCAGGAAATCTCCCCTTCCCCTCGGCCATTTTCAGACTGGAGTGAACTCCCCTTCTTGTTCCTGGTTTGTTGGTACACACTGAATACTCGGGCAGATGCTTTCTATGTGCCTCCTGCAATGCTTATTAAAACCAAGGCAAGTCTTTGCACCATTTGGTTTTGGAGCAGTCTCCAAGCATAGCTCTGCTGTGGTTAATGCAACACTTCACTTTGCTCTGAGACGTGACACCACATATTCCATTACAATAAGCTTTCCTTTCTTGTGGCCATTTTAATTATATACAGAATAAACTATTCTTCTAGCTATTAAGCCAAGCTTTCAAAAGATTTAAAACAGAATCCAGTATTCATCCAGTTACTTTTCCAAATTCATGTCAGAGTTTTAATCAAATGACCACCCAACCATTTTTGGTTTTGCTTAACTATTGACTTTGGTGAGCCTGTGAAGTTAAGCATATCCCTACGTGTTTTCAGATCAGAGTCTCCATTTACAGTGAGACAGCAGTCTGAGGAATTAGCATGTCCCCATCTTCTTCTAACATTCAGCAGACAAGATGGGTCTGTAGTGTAACATGTCAGAGAACTACAAAGTCCCTTTGGACAAGCTTCTGTGAGAATTAGATCCTTAGGATTATTTGACAAGTGTTGTTTCTTTTTCTTTTGTTCCTCCTGTTGTCCTCCATGGCAGGTAGAAAACGAGCAATTAAAAGGATCTTATGTCTTCCTGTATTCAATAAAAAGAGATGTGTAAGCGGCTGTCATTGTGTCAACCCATTTCTTCATCACTGCCTTAAAGACATGCTTTCTCATCTCCCACCCCAGCCATTAAAGGGGCAGGAACTAATTTCCTCTACAATTTCTTTGGCTGGGCCTAAGCGGCTTAAAGAGCAGTCCTGCAGATGTGCTCAGAGAGAAGTTCCACAGCTTCTGCCGGGAAAGGAGAATGCTCGTTGAGCATTATTACAGCTTGTTGCCTATGGTATTTCCTCCCCCCAGGGTAAAGGAAATAATCTTGATTAATGACACCCCAAAAAAAATCATTTTTCTCTTTAATTCACTAATTGGTTAATCTTTTATGACATCAAAGAAGGCTGCGGCATTTGTAAAAAATGGTCAACGCAAAAGCCAGATTTCCTGTGCATTTTCCATGTGTGCTTTGTTTCCTGATGCAATTTCTAACTGAAAAGGAATGAAAAATTGAAATCTCCAGTTTACATGAGGAATGGCAGTTTTGAGCTCCCTATCAGACACCTCATTTTCTCTACATTAGTCACAATCAGACAGACAAGGCTCTGTCTTGTTGAGCTACATTTAGCAGTCTGTCTGAACTGCAAATTTTGATGACATCCAAATTACACAGACTCAGGCAGTAGGTTACACTAATGCAAACTAGGAGAAAAAGAATCAAGACTATTGATTTTTTTTGGTCCTTTCTCTGTCATATTCCCTTAAAGGCATTTACCAGGGCTTTTAAGATCTTCAGCATTTTCACAAAGGAACAAATTATGTGCAAATAAGACTGCCTTAATCTATTCTTCCCTGCTTAGATTGTTCCTTCTCTACAGTCATTATGTGTTTTTTACGCTGCTGCTGCAGTTTACTTGATCCACTTTCATGCACCATGTGGTCAATATATATGTTGAAGAGTAACTGTGGAAAAGCACATCTCTTGCACCTGCCTATGATAATCAAAACCTTGTTGGTTAATTCCCTGCAATCCAAATACATCACACATCTCTCTGCTCTTTCTTGCAGCTGTTTCAGCAATTTGATGTCATATTCTGCAGAAAGCTCTTCTGATCGCATTTCCATTTTCAGACAACTTGATTTTTTGCAATGAATATTTACAGGGGGTTCACAACAATCTCGCTAATGTGAAAAGCAAAGACCACAGATTCTAATGACAAATAGAGCTGATTTCCAAAGCACTGAACCTTCACAACTCTGTCAAAGCCTAACATCCCTGTCCCTTTTGACTCACGCTAGCACGACTCCACTGAAGTCACGAGGAGCTCTACTGGACTCGTACAGCGAGACAATCAGCTGGTGTGAATTTCTAAGCTCCACTGAAGGCACCAGATGTATGTATTGTTTTTTGCCTACCAGTCTCTGCAGTAGAGCTACCGCTGATCTCCACCCCCGTAGTATGTTACTGAGAAAGAAACTCTCAGAAAACACACTCCATGGCACGGTCTGTCATTTCAGTGCAGGTACAGCACCTAGCACAACCGGGCCAAAGACTCGAGTTTCTAGATGCTACGGCAAGTAATAAACAATCTCAGCTTCAGAGATTTTAAGTGCTTCCTTCTTTGAACCAGCTACCCACCAAGAGAATTAGGAAGGGCTTTTTCTAGCTGATCTCACTAAGCAGCTGTATAAGCTTTTTTAGGCATAGTTAGCAAACTACAAACTCATTAACCACTACATATGGTACTGTCACTTTCCATGAAATCTGAAACTCACATACTTTCATTTTAGGCTGTGCACATGCTTCCTGTCGGAGCCTAACGTATGTGCCATCAGGCGGTAATATGCCCCTTATGCATTACCATTTGTGTTTGTTTGATTTTTATTTTTCATAGGCTCCTAGGCTTCTGACATTTCAGCCTTCCAACTTACATGTCCTGGCTTTTTTTTTCCTGCGCTATGAAAAGGAGCCAATGCATTTGCCCTTTCTTTTTGCATGCCCACTACGACTTCATCATCCATTTTCTGTTCCCTCTATAAATTTTGGTGGAAACTGAGGTTCATGCTGGCTTTTGGTAGTTTTTTTTCCCTTGACAATTGCAGGGTTTGGGGTATGTAACTTTCTCACAGGCAGGTAAAGTTGGCCAAATGCTTTCTTAGTCATTTTTGGCATCCAGGAAGGCAAATCTCTTTGCAAAGTACCCAGAAATGCCTCATTTATCATTCCAAGGCAGGTTAGTGCATCTTTCTCCCCCTCTTGTAAAACATAAAGACATTTCCACTCTTCAGACTTAGTTTTCCCTATCATTGATTTCTTTTTTTCTGACCACTGCGATGTTACTTCTGGCCTATCCCTTTGCTGACCCTGGTGGAACAGAATTGAAGCAAAGCCTCAAAATTCCTTGAAGTTTATATCTCTTCCTTCCTTCTTTTGCATCTAACTCTGGCAATCTTTTAGCAATTTTCCATTCCCACAGATTTTATTCTTCTAGAGCTCATTCAAATCGCAGAAATAGCCTGTGTAAGGTATCTGCAAATTGTGCTGGTTTCCTGTGTTCCTTTTTAATCAAAACTTCAAGTTTATACCATTGCTACTGGCTCATGTCTCAGAGTCACTGCAAGATAATACAAAGATTGAGTTGAATTTGAATGAACCCTAAAAATTAATTTGAATTACAGAAGCATTGCATGGTTGTCTTCTGAACATTTCTCTTTCCCAATCAGTTTAGGATGTGTATTTCCATTAAAAGGGAATTTGTGTAGCCAGAGAAGACAGACGAAGAGAACAGAGATGTTTCAGTGTCTAGAAATGAAATAAAATGTGGCACCTCCAGCAGATTTGACTGGGAGAAAAATAAAATAATAATAATAAAAAAGGTTGCCTGCCTTCAGTAATGTAAGTACTCAGAAGACTGCAGGAAGGCCAGTAGTTTAAGATCCCTTCTTGAGCTAAAACACGATGTATAGTGCTATCACTTGCTACCACCACACTGGTAATTACTTAAGAGAGGGGAAACAAAGCTGCCACGGTAAAAAGCAAATCAGCTGGCAACAGGACAGCCTTCGTGGGAGTGCAGCATTTTGGAGATGCAGTTTGCCACCCTATGGAGAGATTAGAAGTAAACCTTGCTTGGCTCAGTCGCAGATAGGGGATACCCCACTACTTGCCATGGAGACAGCAAATATCACAAATAGAAAAAGAAGGCATTTAATGAGCTGCTGTTAAGGACGATAATATTTTCTAGCACACCATTTTGGGAGAGAGGATAAGCCTCTGAGAGGATGGTCAGCAAATCCATTTCCCTTCCAGCTTAACTCACAGCTAGCCATAACTGGTGCAGATGGCTATCGCAGGACACTTTGATTCTACCCATATCTGTGTAGCACCAAAGCCAGTGACAAATCTCTGCTTCAGTACCAGAAGGCCACACATTAACTCCTGCTGAATCATGAAAAAAATCCTCAGTTTTTCATTATTTTATAATAGCTCTTCAGCACTCACACAATACCCCATTTTATACTTTCAAAACTCTTTGGGAAGAATAGGTGTATACTAACACGCATGCTCTCTAAAGACAATTAAATGTTATAATCCTCTTTTTAACAGTGGAGACAGCAAGACACAGAAAGGTGAAGTGATTCTCTGTATGTCAGAAGATTCAAAGAGTAAATCACAGCTTCCTGAAAATCATAGGTTACTGAAAAACTAGTTTAACTGTGTATAATACACCTTCTGTGACAAAAAGAAAAAAAAAAAAAAAGTTTTTTTTCTGAATTCTGGGGAGAGCTTTCAGGAAAAGGTTTGGCCAGATGCTGTATTTTACAAATTACACCTTGCAAATTTTGGAGATTGAATGTAAAACTAGGTGCTGGAGCACACAACACAAGTCTTAGTTAACATTCTCCATATGTAAAGGGAATAATCCTGCCAGGTAAGAATAGGGTCAAGGAGTACAATGGAACCCCATGAATGCTATATTACATTTTAGATTCCCAACTGTGAATACTAACTTCTCTGATGTCACTAATTGGTTGGCCACAGATCTATACAAGATACTCCTATTTTATGGAGGATACAAGTCTGTGACTGCAATCACTCAGAAAAATTAAAAGCCAGGCTCAAAAAATGATATGATTGATACTATATATACTGTGGTATCTTCTGTGCTTCACAAAAAATAATAGTTATTCGTAATAACTTTGGGGAAAAAACACATTCTTTTCTTTTTCTAAGGTAAAATAAAATCTGTTGCTAAATAAACATTCACATTTACACTTGGTGGATGACCTTTAGTATTAAGAAGAGGTCACCTGAATCACATCATCCATATTTGAATGGTTATATAGGACTTATTTTACACAGAGGTCCCTAGGGTAATTATTTCATATCAGAGCTAGCAAAGTTTAGTATCTGTATGCAGTATGTATTTACACTTCATGCCAATGCATTAAATAAAATTCTATCACATTCTGCCTTTGTCTTTGTATTTTCTTCATTTCAAAGACATACAGTACATGATCGGATTACAAATTCCCTCATAGTCTGAAAGGATCTCTGCTGCTAAGCAGCTAAGAAAGATTCGGCAAAAACTGGAAAAAAGTCAACAAAGCAGCTGAAATTCTTTCGGAAGAATGTACATCTTTGACAACCACTCTGTCGTGAATGAAAAGGCAAAAATAGTAAAGGAAATGCATTATTATACTATTAATGGACACACATACTTACACGCACATGAAAACAGAACAACATAAAACTTCAATGAAAACCTTAGTTAAGAGAAACAGCTGAGAACTGTTTAGTTAAAGGTCAAGTTCAAAACCCTTGGAAGTTGATAACTTACGTTAGTTGATATCTATCAACTAACCCTTGTTAGTTGATAACAAAATAACTTACGCAACTCACCGAGATGTGCTCAGCAGAGAAAGAGGGGGACGCACAAGTTGAAAGGCCTGAAACATAGGATTTTAAAGTGCTATTAAAGGGATTTAAATTCCGTACTTAGAGCCAAAACCAAAAGGCCGGAGATTGACCTTGAATCTGGAGAGTTTGAAATCTAGATCTGGATGCATCTGACTCCTGTGGCCAATACGCACTCAGATTTCTTACTTGAGCTAGATGAAGCTGAACACAATTTATAAGGACACTGACATAAGTGTCTTTTCAAATTCCCGATACCTGAAAGTCCTGCAGCCACACAGCAAACTGTTCAGAACAAAAATACAGCTGGTTAAAATATATGAATCTCTTTCCATGAGAAATGTGTACACAACTGTAGTATTTTCACATTTTCCAAATACTTTCTACATTTCTTACAGGCAGGGAAACAGTAAAACAGTGCTTAGGAGGTTCTTTCTCTCTTCTCTCCACTCCATTTTTCTCATCAGTTTTCAGAAGTGCCCACATGGAAATACCTCTTTGAAAAAGCAAGAATTTTTATCTCCTTTTTCCAAAGGAAAATAGGAAAGGAAAATAAAAATTAAAAAAAAAAAAAAACCACAGCAAAAAACCACCAAACCAAAAAACAGACCAAAAGAAGGAAGGGAAAAAAGAGCAACTCTGTTCAAAACAACATACTTTTCCTGTTCACAAAAAGCCACTGGGATTTTCATGATTGTCATGCATCTACATAAATCAGCTTTAGTCTCTTCAATATTTGGCTAGTGTTCAGCCACTGGGCCATCACTCTTAGCCAAACTAGCCCGGAGGGAAAGGGGCAGCGGGTCTAGATGTCCTGCAGGGCCCAAGGTGGCTGAGCTTTTCATAGGGGCAGGGAACAGGCTGCTGCTGCAGTATCCTCTTTGTCCCCCCCTTGTACCTCGCAGCACACACTGCTCTAATGGAGGTGTGGAGAGGGGAAATGCAAACAGTCCTCTCATTAAAAAAATAAAACAAACACGTTTCCTTTCATATGACAGCAGAGGTGGGGTTCATATCCCATTCCTACTTTCCAGCTGCTCAAGAAGTCCCTTCTAGAGTAACAGCAGACAAGGCTCCAGGGAGACCTTATAACGGCCTTTCAATATCTGAAGGAGAGCCGGAGAGGGACTCTCTGTCAGGAAGTGTAGTGACAGGACAAGGGGCAACAGTTTTAAATTGGAAGAGAAGAGATGTAGGTTAGATACTAGAAAGAAATTCTTTACAGTGAGGGTGGTGAGGCACTGGAACAGGTTGCCCAGGGAAGTCATGG
>JAOXNO010000041.1:12935985-12960000 GCA_028565335.1 Limnodromus scolopaceus | reverse complement strand
TAGTGGGAGGTGTCCCTGCCCATGGCAGGGGGGTTGGAACTGGATGATCTCTAAGGTCCCTTCCAACCCAAACCATTCTATGATTCTATGACTCCTCAGCTCCTAATTCAGGTTCATACTGCAGCAAAATCCAGGTGGTGACACATAAAACACGCTCAGTCCTTGTAAAACACAATTCACCTGAAGAAAGGCCATACCCCCAAATCCAGCTGCTTCCACTGGACAGTAGCAAAAGAAAATCATCCCAGGCTTTCGAGTCCAAAGGTCCTTTCCAACTTCATTCCAGCTGCCATGTACGTAGGAAAAAGCAGGAGTCCATTTGGCACAGGGCTGGCAGGATCCATTCCAGAAGGATGGGAAATGGGAATAGAAAAGGTGCTGCAGGTCAGGACGGAGGTACGTTTGCAATGTTGATGTTTGCACAGTACTTGCCAGCACTATGGCTGTTTTAAGCCAATACCATTAATCATTCACTAAACTCACTTAAAAAAATTACAAATAAAGATAATTGAATAGTGCCAAGGTTTTTTATTTTCATACCGCAAGCTTTGACCTTCATGTGTATATTACATGCAGACCATGCCTGCTTAAGTAAAGTTTTGTAGCAGACAGAACATCTGCTAGGTCTATTTTATATTCATGTTTAAGATGGGATTAGTCTCTAGGCTTTGTCAAATAATGAAGAAAAACAAAAGGGGACAAAGAAATTAAAATCTTAATTCCCCTTTGATTTTATGAAACAATTTGAATTTAAGATAATTAGTACAAGTGCTTATAGAAAATTCTGTAGGATCCTTGACTGAAAACTCCCAACCTTTCAGAGATTAACAATGCATCTATAGCATAAAGCCCTTTGGAAATGCAGTGCGTGTGCGACTCCGAAGAATTATGAGGAAAGTTACTTTTAAGTCCAAGTGCTTGTGTGGTGTTAACTCCTAAAGCTGTGTTGGAGGTAACCTTGTTAGACCCATTTTACACCAGACAAGGAGCTGTCACCAGCTAAAATGTTTTCTGTGTTTTCCTCTGGTGTGCAGAAAGCATTATTTTCCAAAAGTCTCTGTGATTAGCAGCAATGCTGGGCTAGAGCCCTCCTCATTTTAAAGTCACAGCTTCTCCTTTCTTATCACTTCAAAATGCTACTCGGTGCCAGAATATCTCCTTTTGAAGGCTTCGCCTGACTGAAGACCTTCGGCAGCAGAGTATCTGATCTCTCAGTGGGTCTTTCAGCCCAGAGAACACTTCAAAGCTGGTATCAGGAAGCCAAGTGACAGCTGAGTCACTGAGCACCGCGCAGAGCCCACCCGCAGGTGACCGAAGCTTGACCAGAAGGTGAGGAGTTTAGGCACAAGGTAAATTGCATGGAGTAAGTGTCCGTAACAGGACTGGAGTGGAGGGACAGTATATATTGGCAATGTTGAGTCAAAAGGTAGACCGAGCAAATGCTGACTTGTTGCCAGGAGAAGCACAAAAGATCAAAAGTGTGAGAGGCCTCAGAAAGAGAGACATAGGTCAGAACAACTGTGCTAAGTTGAGTGGGGAGCTTGTCAAGGAGCCCAGAGTCAACCCGGAGAGCTGGAATGACAGGATGAGTGAGCCATCCATAAGCCAGAGATGGATGAAAGGGGGGAGTATGGCTTGAATAGTGGTTGTCCATCAGCCCCAGTGTGATTCCTTTTCTCATCAAACTGGAAACCATCTCTATTTCAGCTCTACAGACAAGGCTGGGTTGCTGTGCGAGGTTCCTATCTAAGGTATGGGATATTGACAAAACAGCACAAAGCAGGAATGGAAAGAAAGGTATTATCTAAAACCACAGGCAAACAACACAGGTATCCACCCTACTGCACCCCGAGAGGCAGTACCCGTTCCTGGACAAGCATAGATCTACAAATCAGAACATATTTTCTCTCGCATAATCTTTTGCATGGCAGGACTTAGAGCTTCAGCTGCACCAAGAGCACCTGCGTCAAGATCTTTTCCAAGATCTCCTCTCCCTACTGAAAACCGGACAGGATATTCCCCGGTAATGGCTTTTACAGCGAGCATATGACAGCCAATTTGGAGGGGTCACTTCACTAGTGGGGAAACAGATGGGAGCGAGCAATTACGAACAGAGAAATACTGCACGCAGATAAATATCAACCCATAGGATGACACCAGCAGAGCTCTCATAAGAGTTAATCGAGCCCCTTCGCCTTCTAGAATGTGTTGCAAAGGTTCATAAAATAGCGGGCAAAGGGGATGTGGTGGGTGTAAATTATTTGCAATTTCGAAGGGCTTTTGACAGAGTCTCTCACTGGAGATTATCAAAGGGAACAAATAACCATAGGATAAAGAGCAATGCCGTGTTAAGGATTAAATCCCAGTTAAATAATAGGAAACAAAGAGTTGCAACTAATGGGTTTTTTCTCAGAACAAAGAGAAGTTAATAACAGGACACACCACAAAGTATTACAAAAACTACTGTGGTTCAATATAGTTATTAATAAAGAAGAAGCAGGACCGTGGGGTCACAGTGTATGCCTAGGACAAGAATAACCTGGGACCTTGTCTGCTGCCTTTTTTTATCCCCCAAAGCTCCCTGTGAAATCAATGGCAAAGCATGATCACGGTTCATAAAAACCAGCTCTCACTCTCAGACCTCTGCAAATAGCTAGTCAGACTGGGACAGGCTGTAAATCAGTAAAAAGAGCTCCTGAACGCTGCTGCTCTAATAGCTAACAGCTTATCTGTATTTCAAAATATCTCTGGCCAGATAGTGATAAATGGGGTGTCATGGGTTGCTTGGGAAAGCATAGCTGAGATGTTATAAACCACAATGTGAACTTTATGTCAACACACATGAAGCAACAATTGGACGCAACTAACTTTGATCAATGATTAAACTTAACATAAGAAAAGTTAGAGCTTGGGGGGCTTTGTTTGTTTGCTTTTCACTGCATGAGGAATTGATTGTTTACATCACAAAGAATTGTTTGTTTCTCTTTTCTGATCCCACTGACAATGGCGAGGCACTGCTCTGCAGGGCTTTGGTAACCAAATACTTCACAGTGATTCCTGTCTAGCACTTTAGGCGATTGATTTTTTTACTTTCCTTTCACATACCTAAAGCCCCTTTGAAGGCACCAGCTTCCCTTATTCCCTCCTCCTGCTGCTCACAGCCTTCTGCCCTAGAGAGACTGAAAAGCTAGAACAGCTGCTTGCCACAAATAAGTTTTCATGTACACTAATTTTAGAGTAGAAAGAGCAAAGTAGCTGGGTGAGACAAGCTAGGGATGACCTCAGATGTCACAGGCCTCGTCAAGAATAACACCAAAGAAATGTGGTTGCTTCTGCAGATCCACCCCTGCACGTACAGTCACAGGCGGAAGAGCACCGAGAGGAAGAATTCAACACACAATCAGTCTGAAAACTAATCTAAATTAGAAGCAGTGAAATATATCAGTCTATAACCAAGAGAAAAACCAGAAGCAGGTCACAGCCTTCTGATTTCATCAGCAAAAGGAAACGAAAGAATTTTAACAGGAGGATTCCCAGAAGCACTTACTGGTGCCTAATTCCTGTTTACATCAGTGATAAAAACATCAGCTCCCACCAACCATTTCTAATATCTTGCCCTTGGGATATCATTTATAATGTCCTTGTTATTTAGAAACAACACTTCCCAGAGAAAATACAGCCCACTTAAACCCACAAGTCTGGGTCAACAGTCAGCGTAAATCATTATTGCTTCACTACAGTTCTAAAGCACCCATCTGAAAACAGTGAAAAATTCATGGGTTTGATGCAATTTCTCTGCCTTCCTATAAAATTGGGGATAATTCTCATCTAATTAAATCAAGAAAAGTATGTTTTTAAAATTTAACCACACGATTCAGAATAATAGAGATAGCGATATATTCCTACACATGCCTGTCTTGGCTTTAGCGCATTTTTTTGAATCAGATTACACTATTTTTGACAGTTATTAATTTTGCATGAAAGAGAGATGGCTTTAGCTTGGAGAGCCTAGAAATGACTGCTTGCAGTTTTCTGTTGATTTTTCTTTTTATTTGAACAGTTACAGAGAAAAAGGAATGATGACAGTTTGGATTCTGGAATGCTACCCAGGGATTATATTTTTAGCTGTGCAAATAGGCTTATGATACTTAAACAGTATCAGTACAAAAATAAAAAAGTTATTCTCCTTGCAAAATCTTCTCATGTACAGCACCAAAGGTGAAGTCAACTTTAATTGACTCTCTTATCTTATATCTTACCTTCCAACCAACTGTTGGAAATAAGTTAGATACTGAAAAAAACAAGATATTCACCAGAAACCAGAGATTCTGGGAATCACATAAGATTTTTTTTAACCTTTCAGCAGAAAGTTGTAACAGCAAAGCTTTCCTTTCTACATCATTCTATATGTCACTTCTGTTGCTAGCCTCACTTCAATTACAAATGTTGTCCTGTTGTACTAAATAAGAATCTGGCCTTCACATTAATAATTTATTCACAGCGCTTCACTAACCAAGCAACAATTACACATACACAAATCAGCAGAAGGGACATGTAGAATTAGGAAATGTTTTCTATTGATCAAAACAAAGCAAGCCAAGGATATTCCAGAATAAATTACCCAAAATGTGCTGCGTTATCCATAAACACTGATTGTGAAAAGTTGAAAAGTTCATTCCTTCAGTTTAGCTAAATATTTTAAACGTGAAAGACTCTGCAAGATGTTAGCAAAGGAAAGTTCCTTTCTGTGGGGGTGGATTTAAGTAACTACTATTCTACAAGCAGTTGCATTGAAATGGGAAGCTGAAACTGTCTAGAGTAGTACCTGCAACAGCCCAGGAATATAAAACTGAAATAGCTATTGGAAAGACAGAAAAAATTTAGGAACTGGAGTTGGAGGCATTAAAAATTCATAGGCTCTAGTGCTTTAACTCTGATGCATTTGAAGCACTGAAACAGTTAAGGTATTTCAGCGAGGCACAAAATAACCTCATTATCATTTCTAATACAGATCAATACTCAACACTGCCCTTTGAAAAACACAGCCCTTGCTGGTCTATGCATTTATTGTGATCCTTGCATTAGCTTACTAACATGAAAGCTTTTGCATAAGCCCTTTGCTTGCTTCTAAAACATGCCTCTTCCCCCGGTATTTGATCAGCATATTCCTGTATCAAATTGTAAGAAAAAAATAATAATGCAAATCAATATCCAACGTATTGATTATTTTTTTTTTGTTCTTTTTTCCTCCTGACATTTTGTCAGGTGGGTTTCTCTGCTCCTTGGGGCTGCCTGGTGGCATTAGAGGGCTGCTCCAGTCAAGACTAATGGCACAGTCTCCGTCCCAGGTGGACGCTGGGTATTGTTTGAAGTAACTGATTGGTGTGAGAGCCCTCTAGCTCCCTCTCCCCAGCATGTGGTCCAAAGCACAACATATGCTTCCTGCTTGCTAAATTTGTCTCCAATAATAAAAACAGGATTTCTTTTCAATTTTAGTCTTGTGCCCAATTTATCAAGCAAAATAACATCAAGGCTTCAAAAGGCTTGGTTGGTAATCTGGTTCTGCATTGGATTAGTGGGAAGAGGTGTAACACAGTGAATAGAGAATTACCAAGATAATATCTTTTGCTGTACCATGAAAGAAAATAAAAAAATGTGTACGTGTATGTGGGGTGGGTGTGCATGTGAATTCTGACCCATTATTAGGGCCTCTTCTGCACAGAGCTGGGAATTGCAACCTGCAGCTCTCTAAAATGAGCTAAAAAAAAAAATAATGCAGGGTGAGGAGAATTGAAGCCACAGTAATACTGAGATTCTGATATTTGTTCTTTTCATTGTAAATGCTGATAAAATACGTTTGCTCCCTGGGGACTGGGGGTATGCAGTTGTTTGGTGATGTTTCATTCATGCTGCTATAGGTCTTTAAACAGAATGGGAAGGGAAAGGGACCCAGTTCTTGTTGGTTTTTATTTGTTGTTATTTGTTTGTTGCTTTTTTTTTTTCTTTAGAAGATTGAAACATAAGAATAAAACTCCACCCTCTCAATTAACACAATAGCACAATTTAAAGACTCTTGTCATTGTTTGCTAAAATGGTAATGAACAGATAAATTTAGCGCTTCTCCTGACAGTGCATTATAATAAATAAGATAAGACAACAATGGAAACAGCCAACTTAATCATATTAAAATATAGTATGCAAAATATTTACTAAGATTTTCTTGTGAAAAACAGATTAGACATATTAAAAGCCATTGTTTGGTATAAGCAGTTAAAATTTGCATAACTAACATAAGATGTATTCTCTTTCAACAAAGACTTTTATTTGTCTAGAAATCTCTCTAAATACTTTGTATTTCGATCAGAAAAAAAAAAAAGAAAATACTTTGTCTTTATTGATAGAATAAATCTGGGACCAATTAGACTTCTTTTTCTTTTAGTAGAGCACACAATTAAATATGTTGCTTTAGGGGAAGTTTTCATGCTGGTTGCACATTAGGTGAGGTAATGCCAAGCCAACCACTTTACAAGCTGCTCTAGGAACAGGCTGACTTCACGTAATCAGCTGCAAGTCTCAGTCTTCCCATACAGCCACATTTGACTGACTGAAATCTGGAACCAGCCCTAGACATTCAGTTAGCTCAGTTTTAGCATGCAAAGATACCAGACATAACTCCTGCAGAATATTGGGGTATTACGCTGTCTTTTACCATATGAACTGCCTCGGTTTGAATGTCTAATTTGCTCTGTATCAATCATTCTGCCTGATAAAACTATGCCTTCTCTATTGTTCTTACAGAGACAACTGATCCATGCATGCCCATGCGGAACATACTTTCAAAACGGCTCTATTTAAATGGAGATTTGGACTTTCTCCACAAAAGGACTTGGAAAGTCTTTGATAAGAAATACTAATACAGGATTATATTCTACTTCATACTTTTCTCTCACAGATTAGAGGTTTTCCTTGTTTTTCTTAAGGATTTTCTCAACCACATCTGATAAAGAAATGACTGCCAGGTAAATGGGGAAAGTCTTAACTTTGAGCCCATCCATTTTCTGTCAAATGAGCACAAACATCTGAAAACTCCAGGATTAATGTTCTTCTCAAGAAATACTTCATCTCATTGTAAGACTGAAGATAAACACTAGGAACTACTTTGAGGAACTATGGTGATGCTATTGCTAAGTTTCAGAAAACATCCAGCAAAAAGTCCAAAGCCTGGGTGCCTTGGAGCATCAGTTTCTTCCCAATTTAGCGGCGGGGGATTTCAAGAGGATCTTCTCCTGAACACAGCACTAAGGAAAGCAACATACAGCTGCTGGTATTTGCCGCTGTAAGGGGAGACAGCAGAGCTGACAGGGCAGGATCCAACTTACCATGAGAAACTGTTAATGGTCCGGTCTGTGACGGGGTAACACAGAGATACAGGTGGGTACGAATGGGGCTGCGATTGCAAAAGGCTCAATATTGTGTAGCCCCATGTGCGTCTTGCGAAGACAAACAGTGTGATTACATTTCTGTACCAAATATAAATAGCTGCTGTTCATCCTAATATATCTTCTGGGAAAGGCAGCAAAAAGTACAAATTTGCAGATGCACAATCAGATGGGAATGCTGCACACTGAATACAAATATTCTGCTTTGTCTGCTTTGTTTACATTTAAAAAAAAAACACTCACAGAGTAAACATTACAGTGGCTGAGTTTTGATCACACCCTGCGATCTAAATACAAGTCATGCTCAGGGAGAGGATGTTTATCACATTCATCTCAAATGCAATAGAGCAATATCCAGTAACGCAACCCAGTCTGAAGCAAGAGCAGGGCTCTTGTCTTTTATGCCCTCTCCATTCATACACACATCATGCAGAATCATGCATCAAAGATGGGGTCAGAGAGAAATTTTATGGGGGCAACATGATTTATTTGTTCATTTACCATGAAATCTAGAGTATTATGTTAAAACCTATGGGATATAGCCACTCCGCTGGAAACAATTACTGCTGCGTGATATGCGATATGCATTATATTTAGTTAACATAATTATTTGTTCCTGAACACCACCAAGGAGAGACGGAATGGTCCCCGCATGAAGGAATTTATGGTACAACAGCTACTTTCTATGATTCTCAAGCACATAAAGTTCCCACTGAGGCCTATGTCTGATAATGCTCCTCATAGTTAGGATGCACTTAGGGATTCAACTTGGTTTTATTACAGGCTGTAATTCTAGGAATAAGAGTTCTTTTGTGAAATCTTACAGGCACTACAGATTTATATTACAGAATATTCAGAATATGCCTGTGATAAATGGGCAAGAGTCTATTCACTCTATAGTCTATTAAAAGGACAGCTTAATCACAAGAAAAACATACTAATTGCTCTGTTTGCATGTCCACACCTTCCTCTTCGTACCACAGAAACAGAAATGAGAAAATTCAGCTTGTGGAATGAAAAAAGTCAACAACGTGAAAAAACCAAAAATATTTAAAACAATCAATAAATAAAATCTGTGGATTGAGGGAGCTAAAGAAAGAATGGGAGTTATTCCAAGTTTGGTCTGGTCACTCTTACATAGTACTTGACACTATGATGATTCACAATAATTAATTATCTCTTGTAATTAATAGGCCATCCTGAAGAAAAGTAAAGTTTTGTACATACTATGTGATAAGAAAGGAAATAATTCTTTACCGTTCCACTTTTTCAGGCAGGTGTGTTTGCTTGTACATTGGATGAATCTTGCTTTAGAGCAGGTTATCTGTCAGTGGATGTCATTCTATAGATGAAGGTTAATAGAGATAATCTAGGTACCCCTCCCAAATGCTTGGACATTTGGCAGAATTTCTTTAGAATAAAATAATAAAAAAAAAGTATCTCCAAATACCAACAAGGCATTCTTTCTTCCTACCCTGCCAAAAAAAATCTTTTAAAACATAATGAAATATGTGATTTCATTACACATACAAATTGTTGTCTACATCACAGAATTCACTAAGCACTGAGAAGACAAAAAAATATTCTTTCCATCATTTCAAATACTAATAAGCTTTCCTTAATTTCTCTGAGATAATATTAGTCAAAAAAATGGAATATAAATGTTAATAAGGCAACTGATGTCTCCAAAGCTTTGTTAAACACAATAGCCTGGGAAATTATAATTTATTTTAGATTTGATGAATCTGGTGAACACAAGCACACTGGGGAGAAGTTGCAGTCTTTAACTTGCAAACCACATGGCAATATTTTGAGTCTGCCTCATCCTTTAAAGGCACAGATGCATGTCCTTCTTTATGTGCAGCAGAAATATTTCCCCAAAGCTTTGCTAATCACAAGAAATATTGAAATTACTGATTTAAATGGTCTAAAGAAAGTCTGTCATTGCATAAGGGAAGCAGCTCAGCAAGTCTTCGTCCATTACTGTTTCTGCCCTGTTACTCCTTCAGGACTGGGCTGTGTGATTCCAGCTGGGGGGTCAGCAGTGGACTTGGCACAGCCCCAGAAAACAAAATGAGAGCAAGGAGGGTCCTCCTGAGCTCATTCCCTGAGAAGGAATCTCAAAGCAGTCTCATCTTAGAGGCAGCTTTTCAGCTATTCTTAATTTGGAAGGATAATTTGCTGAGACAGACAAAAATATTTCTTCTTACCCTCCATAAAAGCAGAATCTGAAAACAGGAATTCAAACATCAGTTTTCTAGATGCTCTCAGATACATGTTTTTAAGATATAAGTAATGTTTTACAAGGCTGTCAGCAAAGGGAGTAAATCTTCAGTGAAGCCAACATGGCTTCACTAAAAGCAAATGGTGTCTGTCAAAATTGGTGGCCTTCTACTACAGGGTTACAGCATTGGTGGATAAAGGAAGAGCAACTGACATCATCTACTTGGACTTGTGCAAGGCATTTGACGCTGTCCCACATGATAACCTTGTCTCTAAATTGGAGACGTGGATTTGGTGGATGGACCACTCGGTGGATAAGGAATTGGCTGGAGGGTTGCACTTAAAGAGTTGCAGTCAACTGCTTGAAGTGGCAAGCAGTGACAAGTGGCATTCCTCAGGGGTTGGTACTGGGACTGGTGCTGTTTAGCATCTTTGTTGGTGACATGGACAGTGGGATTGAGTGCACCCTCAGCAAGTTTGACAACAACACCAAGCCATGTGGTCCAGTCAACAAGCGGGATGGAAGGGATGCCATCCAGAAGGACCTGGACAGACTTGAGAGGTGGGCCCCTGAGATCTTTATGAAGTTCCACAAGGCCAAGTGTAAAGTCCTGCATGTGGGTCAAAGGAATCCCAAGCACAAATACAGGCTGGGTGGAGAATGGATTGAGAGCAGCCCTGAGGAGGACTTGGGGGTGCTGGTTGAGAAAAAGCTCAACGTGAGCCGGCAAAGTGCACTGGCAGCCCAGAAGGCCAACTCTATCCTGGGCTGCATTAAAAGAATTGTGGCCAGGTCAAGGGAGGTGGTTCTGCCCTCCAACCCAAACCATTCTATGATCTACTAATAGAAAAAAAAACAACCACCAAAACAAAACAAAAACCCCAAACCAGGCCCCTTTAATAGCTGGTTACTCTTCCATCTCTGTCTTACAGTATGGCAAGGGTCTTCTTTCCCACAGTGGGCAAAGTGCAGCTGGGACTGGCATGAGATGGGGTAATGGAAATTATAACCAAGTGCATATCTTTAATAGATGTCACCTGTTTCCAACTATAAGGGAGTCAGAAGATACCGTGTTAGGGCTCCATCTGCATTCAATACTTTTTGGGTTTCAGATGCCTGATACAAAGATATCATACCAAGGGATCCTGGCACCACTATCTTGCCCTCTTCAAAACCTATGGACCATAACAATCTGTATGAAATTATGAAATGAATGCTGCTGTTTCTATGCACAGTAGGATAAAGAAGTAGGATATAGTGTGAGACCTGGCCTACCAGAAGTCCCCTAAACCTTGGACTTCAGAGTAAATTAGAAACTAAAGTCTCTGACTGTGTTTGCATCCATAAGAATCTGAATTTTGGACTATATCCCTGCATATCTGAACAGAGGTGTTTTCATGCACTGGGAAAGAAAACTAGATTCAAGCAGCTACACATTTTAGTTCAGCCTAATAAGCATCACAATTCAGAGATAAAGTAGGGAGGTGAATAGATAAACCATTGGAAGGTCCTGATTCATTGGGCATGCTTAGACCAAACACAGCAAACGTTGGCAGTGTAACACAAAATTCTGCATCCCAACATGATTTCTCTTCATTTTTTCTCAGGAGACTCCTTACATTCAAAATCCATGAGCATGCTCAGGTGCTGGAAAAACTGGAAAACGTTACTTCTTTCCTCTCACCAAAATGTCCTCAAAAACTGCCTACACCAAAAAACTCCTGTTTCTTCTTACTCTTGAACTCTTCTGCACAGCTTCAAAAGGATGGGTAGAGGTTGGCCACCTCACATCCAGGTGTATAAAATGGTAAATGGAGTCCTCTCTGTGGAGAAGAAGCCCTTTTCATGCTGGCAAATGAACTACGTGAATCCTCCACTTCTTAATTAACTGCATTAAACACCAGGCTGCCTGCAAAGGTTGCTTCTCTTTACTGACAGTACCCGGAGCATCAAATGTCTAAAACTAGTTCCAGTATTTTCTTCCTAGGGCAAGGGAGGTCAGAGAGGAGCGCGTCTGTCTGGTAATTTTCCACCAAAACAATCATGGTGACCATCCCCTGAACATCACAATTTGATTTCCGCGAGTGGGGATGACACAGGCTGGTCTAAAGTCCAAAGAAATGTAGCTGGCACCAATCAATTCACTATCCTTTAATCAGATCTGATTTGTTACTCCAAAAGGGGGCATTTATTTTAGGTAATGATGCACGGATGCATCTGCATCCACAAAGGTGTGCAATCAAGGCAAAGCCAGACTTAGCTAATCCACCTAACAGGAGCTGCAGTAAACCTGTCAGTCATAGGATGCACTGGCCATAGCTACTAAGGATAACAAATACGAATTTACAGCCAAATGCTCACTGGTATGGTGTCAAAGTATGATCCACAGCTAATTCCACAGGTTTTTCAACGTTATTATATGGGGGAAAGGCTGTGGACTGGGACATAGGGGAGATTGAAAGAGATTGAATGACCCATATGGAATTTTGCTGAGTCCTGATCAGAGAGGCAGTGCCAACACTTTATGTCAAAATTATAGAGGAGAAAATGGATTTGGGGCTAAACTGAAGGAATGTGATTGATGAGCACAAATATGAGAAGCTAGGATAACGCAGTGAGGTCAGTGGAAGTCTTTGCAATGACTCCAGTGAGGCCTGGATCCGTTAGCAACTGTAAAGTTGTGTCCACCACAGTGCTAATCAACAATTATTAATTTTTATCTACATCTGAAGCCTCAACTTATATGAAACAAATGCCACTTAAAACTACTCCAAAAATAGAGAGAAGCCAAAGCAACTAAAATAATCCTGGAGGTGATTCTACCCCTCTACTCCTCTATCGTGAGACCCCACCTGGAATACTGCATCTGGCTCTAGGGCCTCCAAAATAAGGACATAGACCTGGTGGAGCAAGTCCAGAGGAGGGCCACGAAGATGATCAGAGGGCTGGAGCACCTCTCCCAGGAAGACAGGTTGAGAGGGTTGGGGTTGTTCAGCCTGGAGAAGAGAAGGCTCTGGGGAGACCTTACACCAGCCTTCCAGTACCTAAAGAGGGCCTGTACGAAAGCTAGGGAGGGACTCTTTATCAAGGGAGTGGAGTGATAGGACAAGGGGTAATGGTTTTAAACTGAAAGAGGGGAGATTTAGATTAGGTATCAGGAAGAAATTCTTTACTGTGAGGGTGGTGAGACACAGGAACAGGTTGCCCAGAGAAGCTGCGGATGCCCCATCCCTGGAGGTGTTCAAGGACAGGCTGGATGGGGCTTTGAGCCACCTGGTCTAGTGGGAGGTGTCCCTGCCCATGGCAGGGGGGTTGGAACTCAATGATCTTTAAGGTCCTTTCCAATCCAAACCATTACATGATTCTATGAATGCAATGCAGATGTATATGCCAAATTAATTCCAGGTAAAGGCAATCTGTTCTATAATACGTCACGAGAAAAGTAATTATTAAGCAGAGAAAAATTGAAGAAAAGATGCTGAAGACCTTGGGATTTTCCCACAATGAAGTACAATGAACACACAGGAGCAGAAATTGGAATGGAGCTGCGTGAAATTATTAATAGTATAACCATATCTACAACATCATTGTCTGTGAACCTTGACCAAGGACAGAGTTCTACCTTTTCAGAATTGTACAAAAGAGACCTCAATCCTACTCCAGCAGTTTGTCATCCAGTCACACAAAGCAAAAGGAGAAAGGAAATATGATTTTATCTTCATTTTGAAAACGGAAACTCTCTAGAGTTTCTTTGATGCATGAAGTTTGCAGAAAAGCCAGGATTTAACCCCTTTTACATTCCTCACTTTCTCACAGAGCATTCCTCCTTCTCAGACACATCTTCAAAATCAGAGTTCTTGTGGAAACTGTAAATTATAGGAATGGAAGGGACCACAGAACGGTCACAGAGTATTTTTGTTAAATTTACATCCTCCACACAAACTTATTACAATACTCGTAGTATTACTGTTCAGAAGTTTTTTCTAATGTGTAGCCTAAATTTTCCTTACTCTTACTTACTCTTACTAAATTTTCCTTACTTACTCTTTCCTTACTTCAGTTTAAGAGCATCAGTTCCTGTTTGTTGCTATCGAACAAGGAGAGAAGATCGTTTCCCTCCTCCCTCCAGCAGAAGGAGTTTTATGTATTTGAAGACTATTAGCTTATTCTCGTTAGATTTTTTTTCCTGTAGACTAAACAAACCCTATTCATTCAATTTTTCATCATGCCTTCTAGATTGCTAATTGCTGGACTCTGGACTGATTCCAGTTTATCCCCTTCTTGCTTGTAGCACAGACCACAAAGCTGAACAAAGTACTCAAGCTAAGGCCAGCCAAGTGCATCTCCAGGTGACAAAAACCCCACTCAATTCTCTTTCATAGAGGAGGAAGTGAAGCTGCACTATGTTCGTGTTCTTAAAGAAAGTCAGGAAACAAGCTAGCGTTTTAAGGTCAGCTTTTCTTGTTCAGCTTGCCTGCCTCTGGCACAGGTCAAAGAGCAACTTCCAACAAGCTAGATTTAAAGCCAGCCCCAACAGCTTCACTAAGAGGCAAAGCTTAATACATTGAAGAGCCACCGTATCAACACAGCCACGTTCCTTCCAGCACCCTGAAATAGATGCACAGTGAATGCTGTGTAAAGGTGCCAGCATCCTGGAGTTGGTCAAGGATCTCTCCCTACACTTCCATTTACAAGCTTTAGCAACCCAAAGGTGATACACAACTGATCGAGAGAGAGGAAAGTGAACAAGAGGCAAAATCTTATGCTGGGTTCAGGGAGAAGCTGCAACATTCAAGCATATGGCTCTAATGTCACTGGTATCTCCCAAAGCCTCGTTTGTCATATGTTAAATATTGCGTGTTAAATGTAGCTCATTTTCAACAAACAAAACAACATTAATGGGCCAGCATAACTTCAAAGCACTTAGAATCTATTAGCACATGTTCATATCCCCTTAAGAGTGCATGCATGGAAAATATGAACATTTTTTGTTTCATTCAAGTTTTATTACATATTAAAATTGTTGATCAATGAATAACACAGAGGCTGTATAACCTACATGGAGTCTCTGAGTATTTAAAACGTCTGCCCATAAGTACTGCAGGGCCTTTTTTCATCGTAGAATCACAGACTAATTTAACAAGGGACCTTTAGAGGTTATTTGACCCAACCAGAACAAGGCCAACTTGGATCAGGTTGCTCAAGGGATCATCCAGTCAATTTTTTTAGTATATTCAAGAATCAGGATTCCACAACCCCCCTCCCTTATTCAAAATTATTCGTGTTGATTTCAAACTGTCTTGCTAGCTAAAATATTACTCAATATCCACAGCAGAATCTGAACACAACCCTAATATATTACAGGCAGTGTCCTGGTCTGCAGCTGTGTCTCTACGTGAATAACACAAGCTCACCTTTATTTTTAAGGGTCAGATGATGAACTTTCTGCTCCCACTGTAGACATTTCGGTGCAGTCAGTGGATCTCTTCTGGTGAGCATCTGGCTGTTTAGAGCAGCAAAACGGTCACACTTTGGCTCCTAATGATTAAAGGAAAAAATACAAGGTGTGATGTAGCATATGGAAAACCCCAAAGAATTAATAAAACAGTCCTTTTCGTTGTCTAGAGATAGTAAAATGATGTCAAGGAGAGGGTCAAAGAGAAGCCAGTTGAAGCATACCTAGGCCACAATTAATAACAGTAATCTTGGAGAAGTACAATAATTCATATTTCAAATAATTTCAGAAATTGTACCAACTTTACTAGACTTCTTTTTCTGATTTACTCTATATTCAGTGCTAGCAATCCCCACTGTTATCCCATTCCATAGAGCAATTTTCATCAGCAGAGCTCAAAATATATTATAAAAGTGCTCATTAGCAAGAGAGTTCTTCATTCAAAATCCACCAAGATCAATGAAATGTGTCTCTACTGATGTCTCCCAGCTTGTTTCAGTTCTGCTAACTAGCAAGGGATCTGTTCTATCCAGCATCTGGAGGGTGTTAAATAGTCACCCATTGGCCAAACACTAGAAAAATTACAGTTTGCAATATAATCTGGCTGTCAGTGGAACAATATGGAACAGCTCAGTGAATGTCAAAATAAGACCAAGTGTATCAACAGCAGAAGAACTTTAATATTAAGGTCATTAAACATCTCTACTTTTCGCTGTTGTCATTCTAATGGTATACAAGTCTACTGAGTACATTCAAGACTGGATCTGAAGGACAAGGCCAGGTCCATTATTTAAGAAATCATCCACCTAAACCGGATCACATTTCCAAAGGATTTGTTAACTGAACACCCCTGCTTTGACCCAGGAAAAACTGTACCTTGTTCACTGAATTTGACAGAATGGGTCAATAGTGCCCATAATGTAGAGGGAACATCCCAAATATCAGAGGTCTGTAGTATTATCTGGCATTTTCACTAGTTACAGAGCTTGCCACCAGCCTCAGCCGTGCACAGCTCTGGGATTTTCCATAACTAAGCAGTGTTTTCTGCTCTGCAGAAAACTTTATAGACAATAAATGGCCAAGTTTTCCATTACCTGGCATTTGCTTCAATGTTTAGAGATTTTGCCAGAAAGGCAGAAATATGAAGGGAAACTGTTGAAAAAAAAAACAAAACACCAAAAAGGCAAGCAGATCAGTTCATTAAACCAGTCCAAGCCAGCCTTTGGGCAGAGTTCTAGCAGAAAAAATATGATTCTTAGTCAATGGTCATCTCTTCCTGATCCTAGTTAAAAATGCCCTCTCATGTTCTCATACTGAGCAAAAAGCAAATAATTGCATGGATAACTAAATCATGAATTTCTGTGTAACACTAACTGCTTTGGTTGATTAGCACAAAATTTAATTTGCACTTATCAGTCCAAGGCGAGGGGTGAATGAAATTAAGCTGACACATTAACTTTATGTTTTGTGGTGCTTCCTTTTTTTTATTGTTTTGTTTTTTCCCCTTCTAGATGAAAGCAGATACCTAAATACCCAGAGTATTGTCAGCATTTTCAAACACTCTGTATGAATATAAACTTTGGAAATGGAAAGTTTCTAAAAGATAGGTCTGCATATATGCATAAGACTATATGTTCAAGAGTACTTTGTTAGCTAACTGACCTAAACAAAGATGGCTAGAAAGTATGATTATTAAGGTGAAATTGTTATTGAAAAACAAAATCAGGTACTTTTAAAACAAAAAGTTCTAGCAAATTAATCAATTGGAAAATTAATCTAGAGTTGAAATGTCATTTTTAGCACAGTGATATTAAAATGTGAGATGTGTTTTCCCAGATTTGGGTTTTTTCTTCACCAAGCATTCAAAGCTAAAGCAATACTTTTGTCCTTGGCTGCTGTAAATCTCTGCACATAACAAAGTAGTGGTTCGCAGTACAAATATATGACTCAAAGCCTAAATGGCTCTTGTGGGCTTAAACACAGCTTACAGATAGCTCAGTCCTCTGTATGGAGTAATGGGTAACAAAGCCAGTGAAGGAAGAAAACAAACCAGTGAAAATACTGTGTTTCCCAGAAAGCACCATTTCCCTGATTTTCTCGTTTGCCTGCTGCATCAGGTGGCCACAAAAGGTTGTGTATCCATGTCACCAACTGTAACTGGTTCTCTGGACAGAATAAGGAGAAGAACAATCCCCAGTTTATTTCTAGATTTTTCCCAGTCTACTCAAACATTAACATCAGCATCACTCAATGCCCAAGAACAGACTGGGTCATAGTGCTCTGCTTCTTAAAAAATATTCACCCTCCTTGTTTTTCATGGCTCTTCAGTAACTCTGGGTAGATGCAGTGAAAACCTTCTGTATCTTCTTCCTCAACTCTGAATGTGAATTTTCTCCAGCCCCATTCTTTTTCTTACTTTGTCTTTACCTCCACAAACATTACAGTCGCTGCATTTTACAAACTTAGGAAAACCAGGCTGACTGCATGCCATCGTTCATCAGCTCAGCCCTGACTATGAACAGAATAAGATAACACAACGTGCAACGCTATTTGTAGAAACCTATTTTCAATTTGCGCATGCAAGTATCCTCACTGGTTGTGATATTGTCTGGTCCAACAAAGGCAACAACACTATGTGGTCCATGTGACAAGTCATCTCTCTCTAATGAAGCAGAAGTACCGAATCTGTCCTATCAACAAAAGCAGATCTCTTTGATGCATCTCCAACATCATGTCTACAATTATTTTATATTATCAGCCTAAGTGAATATGTTCAAATATCAAGCATTGTTCAAGGAAAGTGCTTCCCTCTTTTTGATATTTTTGAGGCAGAAAAGTGAGACTAGATTTATTGAACAGATTATTCCCACCTGGTGTATTATTTGTAGTACCCGAGTGCTACCTTTTTTCTAATTAAATAGGTAAAATCTCAATTTGTCTGCAGTCTTCTGGCATCTAACTAATAATAATAACTTGATTCCTTTATAAACATGATTATTTTTAACATTTATATGCTTTTCTTATGGCACATTTTAAAAATCCACCTGTTTTTATTTTTTCAGAGACAGAGGAATAACTCAAGAGGTTTCTTCAGGCAGACCACAGGAACCTCTCCTACAGCTCCCGCATTCATCAAAGAACTTTAAAGTCTCAATCAAGCAGCCTGGAACAATAGCCTGATCACTGGATGGAAACCGCCTTTTGTCTGTTGCACAAATCGCAGATCTTCACAAGATACACCAGCCTGGAATTCATTTTCATTGCAGACAGTTCAGAGGAGCTACTCCCGATTTACACCTCAGTAAGTGAGAGCAGAACCAGGCCTTTTCTTCCAAGCTATTTTTATATTTATGTAAAGGTTGATTCAGGGATAAATTTTAAAAATTTTAGGTACACAGAGAGCGAAAGGAATTCTTGAGTACATACCCACTTTTGAAGGGCGGCGCATGCTTCTTAAGGGGGAAGGTCTATATGTATCTGTGCCATCAATGGCGATACCGCATTTTGAATCAACTCCCATTTTCCCCTTAATTGTTCTGTCAACCTGTTTGGGATCTCAACTACCTTCCTCATTAGGCCTTCAGAGGGAGGGCTCCTACCACACTGAGAGTCAAGAGCAGATCATGTCCCTCATTTAGACCCAACACATCTTTCCACAGCCCACTAATTGCATGGCAGCTCAGGCTCATTTGTCTTCCTGGATCGTTAAAATTCATCACCATGCTCTGTGAGCTCTCACTTCTGCCCTTGGATGGGCAGCTGTAGATTATTTAGCCAGACCAATCCCTAATGTTTTTAACTAGGAACTGACCCCAGCACCTGAGCACCTGCTGGGCTCTTAGTCTCTGTCATGTTAAAAGAGTGCACAGAAGGACCCGAGCCATCAAACGCATCCTGCTGCATTACATTAAATATTGATAAAAAATATGCAAATTGTTTATTGATCTTCTCCAGGAAGGGCTGAGATAATGAGAGAGGGACTGTTTGAGATGATGCTTGGGATTTTTAACTTTTTTTTTCTTTTTTTTTTTTTACATTAGACTGTTGTTGATAGCGGAAGTTAATGAGGTCTTTCGGTTCACTCAGTATTTCAGACCTTACCACTGATTTGAAGATAAAAGAGATCAATGCACCTTTATTGTGCATCACTGCCAGCAAGTGCCCTGAAAAGGGCAGGAGTATTTGTACAGGTGCAGTGCCACTGCTCCTTACTAACTTTACCTGGAATGCCCTGGTTAATATTATACTACTCTAAGTTGTCTTATCCTTCATCGTATTTGTTTTCCAAGGCTGGTATATATCAGAAGTTGATGCTCACGTTGTCTCCAACTTATTAGCAGCTCAGCATATAATTAATACCGAGAGACCAGCTTTTTCTTTCCCCTTTGCTCAGAGCATTAACTGCATTGCATATGCTTCCTACCCTTTACGTGATTGACAAGTGACAGCTTTTTGCTGTCTTTCTGTGCCTTCGTCCTCATGGTGGAAATTTCTTCACATTCACATCCTTGGCTTTTTTTTATTTTTCTCTTTATGTTCTATCTCTGTCTCAAATTTTTGGGTGCTCTCTGATCCATCAGGGGAGGAGGAAGCAACAATAAACCCAAAGCATCTGGACCAGAGCGCTGTGGCACACACATTGATCATCCATTTGAAACTGCAAATCTGTCGTACCTGGCTTACCTGCAGGATGTTGCTTCTGGACCTCCATCAAGCCTAATTCCAGGCAGAAACACTGCAGTTGCGGCCGCCAGAAGTCTTCCTCTGCAATCAGGCCCCTGTTAAGCAAATTCCTGGAGTGTCTGCATCTTGTCTAGGAAACAACAAGAGACAGGTCACGAGGGTTTGCCAAGACGGAACCTAGGCTGCAATGGCTGTCGTTCCAGATTGGCACTGATTTGAAAGAGAGCCTCCTTTCCCAAAGCAGTCAAAGAATAAGCTTCAAATTTTCATCATAACCGTCTGAATTTCCTTGGAGTTTGGATGAGCCCACCTAGGTGGAGATCAGTGTTGTGCTAGGAGCTGCACAAAACCATATTAAGCTGTATCTTTGCCCCAAAAAGCTTACTGTTCTTGGATGAACAGAGCAGATACAATGTGATCTGAATGTGAGAGAGTGACTGTTTGTTTGGTAACAAGGAAGGATCTCAGGTTTCTTCTTTGCCACATAGTCCAACCATGTGCCACCTTGGGCAGTGCTCAGGAGAGAGGGAGGAACCAGGGCTATGACTTCTTTGCCTTTCTTTTCTTTCTGCAGCTGACAAGACAGAAACAGAATGAGAAAGCAAGCGAAGGCATGGAGAAGTAACAAGACTTGCTGCAAATTAAAACTGATTAGTGGCAAGACTGCAAGCACAACTCAAATCTCACGGGTTCCAGTCTGCTGCTGTGGTCCCTGGACCACCAGTGTCCCTGGAGGCAGACATGCAGATGCCTGCAACAAGGGATGCCATCCTGACCTGTACTTCTAAAAGCAACAGTTTAGCTTGTTAATGTTATCAATTGGTTTTGTCACAGAAAGTTATGTCCTAGGAAGGATATTTCCAACATAAGGAGACAGCACTAAATGCCAGCAAAATATCAAAGAGCAGACAACACCTGGGGGTGATGCACCTAAATGGGATGGCCAGATAAAATCTTGGATCTGTCGTGCCCAGGTTCAGGTTCCTACTGTGTCAGTTTAAGAGTAATCTGGAATTTAAAACTTGGTTCTATCTTGGTCCAGGGGACGAATCCTGGATCCGCTTGTGTTCTCAGTACTCCTGCCACACACAAGCACTATCAACTCTCCTGACAATCTGCAATGTGAAAACAAACACCACTATATATTTTTTAAATCTTCTACAGATTTCTATACGGCAAATCTTAATTATAAAATCTCAAGTATGGTCTTTCTAGAAACAGTTACATCCCTGTTCTGTTAGGGAAAAAAAATCTAGAAGCAATTACTAAAGATATTCTAATTCATACACTGAATAGATTCTGAGATTTTCTATTGTATCAGCTGAGACCATGGGAGAAAAGATTTTACTCGAGCCATGCTTTCTCAAGGGAAAAAGCTCCACTGAGAGCTTGAAAAAGTTGGTTTTCCAGAGCAAATCAGAAAACCAGAAATAAACAATTACTCAAAATTGGATGGAAGAACAAAGTGATTGATGGACTATACATCCCTGTGTACAATTTCAAGATTGATGCCATACTACTGTGTATGTCAGGGTACAACAGACTTGAATTATTAATTGCTCTATAATTCCCATTCTCTGAATGATACACTCCCTCAGTGCTTCTCTGAATGTATATTCTGTACATGTAAAACAAGAGCAAAAGCGGTGCTGCATTTCCAGATAAACAGAAGCATTTTTAGATTTGACAGTATTTCACTGCCCCCACCAACAGAAAGAACCAACCAATTTGAAACTGCTAAGCAGAAAGGAAAACATTTTTTTCACCATCTCTTTCACACCAGAGTATTTAATTATGAATTTATGCAAACAAAAATTTCAGAGCTCTCACTGCTCCAACAGTCTCTTGCCCGAGGTGCTTTCAAGCCCACAACTGCAGATCAGAGGGGGCGGAGTAGAGCCCCAGCATTTCAGACAATCAGCTTTGAAAGCATGTTACAGCCTGTTTAGTTGCAGGGACCTATTCATTTTCCATGTTTCAAACAAGAGACATTTGCTTGAACACTGTTTTCTTTTAAAAAAAAAAAAAAAGTCCCTTTATTCAAATAAATGAAAACATGAAAACAAGAAAAAAAAAGCTAAATGCAAGTGGGAGACAATAGAAAGATGTTGCTAAATATGAAATGTGACCAAGGAATTATTTTTTTTTCTCTATTGGCTGTGTCGAAACTGAAAACACAGACAAAGGACCTCTTAGTTATACTTCTGTAGACTGAAAATAAAGCCACTGAAGTCATGGTATTTTCATCTGTTAATGAAGCCAGGATAAGCCCAAGGTATCTTTGTTTCTTTACCATACTAAACGTATTAGCAGGTCAAAACCCTGATTCCCATTTAAACAAAGGCCACTGTAAACATTTCTGGTGATGCAAACAGACCTCAAGGTAGGAAAAAAACTATATTTATGACTCCTGAATGACTGCACTGAACAGTGAGAGTGGCATAAAGTAGTCTTCATGTCAATAGAAATCAGCTCTCAAGTTCTGAAAACAGAAGAATGCAATGACCACACTAATAGCTAGTAATGAC
Organism: Limnodromus scolopaceus; assembly: GCA_028565335.1. Classification (NCBI taxonomy): domain Eukaryota; kingdom Metazoa; phylum Chordata; class Aves; order Charadriiformes; family Scolopacidae; genus Limnodromus; species Limnodromus scolopaceus. Next base: position 12,937,671 of record JAOXNO010000041.1, on the reverse strand, counting down.
TAATTTATAAAACCAGATGTTTTAAAACAAAATCTTACAGATAAACTTCCAGTTTACATTTTAGCTTTACAGGAGGTTTAGGTTTTTTCAGGTGCTAGTCATACACCAACCAACAGGCTCTACAGGAAGTAAGGAGTACACAAGCTTCACTTCTACATCTGTTTGGGCAGAGATGACTCCATTGAAAAGAGGATTTCACCTCAGTTTGGAACAAAACCTTCAGGTCTTCTAGAAAATAGACAAGCTCCAAATGTATAATCCAAGTCAGGCAGTCCCACCAGTCGCCCAAGTACCACCAACTCCAGTAGCAGTGAGAGCATTTCTCTGGCTACACGAGGGATGCAGACCCAACAGACCCCAGACCATCTGCGTGGTTGGCAGTCACACACCGTGAACCCTTCGCCAGCAGGCCTGCGACCACTGGGAACCTCTGCTCTGAGGTGGTCTCTCAAGAAAGCCAACTCAAAACCAGGAGCCACTGAAAATGCTCAGAAACGCGACTCACAGCAATCTGCCTTAAAAGCTGATATGACCTATGAACTTGGGATATCCCTTAACTAGAAACCAGACAGCCTGAAAGGAGGCTGGAACTTTCAGGCTCCCAAATCTTTTAGGAGCCTCCCTCCAAGGCAGACGTGATCTGCTATCGGTTGAGTATGGGAGCTAAGGAGCTGGCTCCCACAGTCTCCTCGGCACCCGCTGGGCAGGCAAGCTAGCAGGAAAAGTCATCAAAACCCTTCCTGTGCTCCTCCACCACCATAGACTGTTTTGGATTTGACAAACAGGAATTTTCTGGGAGGAAAGGGTTCCCTTGGAAAACACCCAATTGAGCCCACATTCCACTGACCTCAAGACACACAGCTATCTCCAGCAAACACATGGCATCAGATACACCTGAAAACGGGAACACACACACTACTGAAAATGCATTTCTTTCACAGGATTCCCACACTGCTAGAGAATTAGTGAGAAAACAAACCATATCTGACAGATATTAATCACATCACTTAATACACAAGCACCAGGTGTGCTGAGATGAGATGGCAGAAGAATTGATACAGAATAAAATTAATTGTTTTCAACTAGGTTTTTCACACAAGAAAACCCTCTAGCATGTCTCCCTGATTTTTTTTATAATTATTAGCCATTCTTTCATCAATGAATTGTAAGTTAATATTCTGAAGTCAGTAATTTGGAAAGAAAAAATAAAGGTACATTCAGAAATGACAAAATGCTGCTCAAAGAAGAGCAGTAACACCACACCTGCAATCTCCTTTGAAAAATTACCTGAAGCCCACAGTTAAAGCCCTTGAGAACAGAGCAGAACATGGCTAGCATCACCTTTAATAGCATTGCCTTATCAAACACTTTCCCATCTCACACTAGAAGCCAAAAAGGAGCATTAACATTGTCAACCCATATATGCAGGCTGTGTTTGGGTTACCAACAAGGATGTCCACAGCGCAGGATCCGAGATAGAATCATAGGATCATAGAATCGTTTGAGTTGGAAGGGACCCTAAAGATCATCGAGTTCAAACCTCCCTGCCATGGGCAGGGACACCTCCCACTAGACCAGGTAGCTCAAAGCCCCATCCAGCCTGGCCTTAAACACCTCCAGGGATGGGGCAGCCACGACTTCCCTGGGCAACCTGTTCCAGTGTCTCACCACCCTCACAGGAAAGAA
>JAOXNO010000041.1:12887057-12922502 GCA_028565335.1 Limnodromus scolopaceus | reverse complement strand
TTTAGACTGAACATTAGGAAAGAATTTTTCACAGAAAGAGTGATCAGGCATTGGAATAGGCTGCCCAGGGAGGTGGTGGAGTCACCATCCCTGGCCGTGTTTAAGAGTCGTTTAGATGTGGTGTTGGGGGATATGGTGTAGGGGAGAACTTTCTAGAGCAGGGTTGATGGTTGGACTCGATGATCCCAAGGGTCTTTTCCAACCAAAATGATTCTATGATTCTGTGATTACAACAAATGAATATTTGAGCTGAAACTGCTGAAGGTGCTTATCAAGTTAGTCGTCCAGCTAGAAAACGGGTTTAGATATGGATTTTTTTATTCTGAACACCTAATTGACTCTGTCTGCACATGGGGGAGAGAGATGACTGGAGTATGGCGGTCAGTAACACACAATCTGCCCTGCCACAGGCATACCATCCACCTCTACAAACTGCAGGTTTGCCTCTGAAAAAAAGACCTCTTGACCTGTAGAAACTACTCTCTTGCTTCTCAGCGCCTTTCATTCCTTTCAAACTGCACTGCCAAAGCTGTGCCTGCTATTGCAGGGTTTTTCAATAGGAGGTCACACACTCGAATGATAAGCCACAGGCAGGTAGTAGTAGCAGAAGATGTTTCCCTCTTCCTGAAGTGATTAACGAGAAATTAATTAATCTGGATGCAGGTGTGGCTGAAAGGAACACTGCTTCAGGTGCATGTGCTTCTGGCTCTGCTTGTGACTGTCCTCCTTTCTTGACCCTGCCTCACCAGCAGGAGGTTGTTCTTCTCCCCAGTGCGACCACAGAGGGGTATGAACTGCCTTTTTGCAGGTTAGAGGCAGGAAAAGGGAACAGAGCTGAGCAAGAGAGAAAGACAGCATAATAAAACAAGTGGGGGCTGGGGAGGGGGGAGAGGTTTCATTAGCCAGGGTGCCAGCTTTGAACTGAAGCCTTTTAACAAGGCATACTCCAGGCTTGGTCATCTTCTGTCATTACCTCAGAGCAGGAGCCACACAGGCCTCTGCATGTGTTTGTATGTATATGGCAGGGCGGCATGGGAAGCCTTTAATAATTAAGTTCAAGTACATTCCTGTTTATTCCTGAATATGCTGTCTAAACACATTCATTTTTGCAAAGCTGCTGAACCCCCACCCGTGCCTCTTGCTGCCCTGACTCCATGGCAGACCCCGTTGCCTCTGGGCTGCCTTCTCCCCTTGCCGAGCCCCTGGCTCTCCCCGGCTCCTCTGCCTCTTCCTCCTCCTCTTCCTCCGATTTCCACCTTCACTGAGCTATGGCAGCCCTTTCTTCTTCCCATTTTAAGTCACCTCAGTCACAACTGCTGCCACCACAGACAAGTGCACGTTATTATTAATGCATTATTAAATTTTGTCTCACATTTAGAGCCTTGTCAATGGTGCTCACTTATAGACACTCTGGTGATAAGCACTATAGGAATGGCTATAAATAATGAATACAATCCCTCTCATGTCTCTCCCAGTCTCCCAACCCAGTAGGTATTCACTGCAAGGCAAATGCAGATCAACTCCATTTTATTTTTACTGATTAAAAGTATCATCAGGGTGGGTAGTTGCCACAAGGTAGGCAAAAAGACTGCAGCTACCGTGGGAGGCAGCCCAAGATATTTGAGCAGCTTCTGTTCCCACCAGGGTACCTTTCTCTGAAAGCAAAGCACTAACTCTAATTTGCCTGCTATGTTCCTGCTCCTTGCAGTACTCCAGAAATCCAGACAGAGAAAGGGTCCAAATTCTCCTGGTGTTTGCTTTTTACAGCTCAATTGCGCAACGCAATTTTTAATTGGGGAATGCATCATCTCCAGCATTTGCTTGCCATCCAACAAAGTTCAGACACCCACTCATTCAAAATCGGAGCCCAAAAGAGCAAAGCGCCAGTTCCATCTCAACTGCAGCCTGTCCTACCTCATTAGTGTTTGCTGTTCATTTTTTTTATTTCCCTTCCTCTATAGCTCCTGCAAATTAAGTCTTTGAATGGTGTTAACACTCCTGTGCATCTACATTTCTTGATCACTTAGCTACTGAAAACTACACATCTTTGCTATTACCTGAGTATCTACAGGAGCTTAGAGAGGAAAATTTGGAAAAGAAAAAGCTTCAGGAGAATACCAGGAGGTTTTAAAAGAAGTGATGGGAACCCTTTGGTTTTGGTCTCGGAGATCTAGAGATTAATGCTCTGGAACAAAATACCTTAACCACTTCATAGCTTTGTAATAGACAAAAGCGCACGACGTGGTTCAACTCTCAAAAAGAATTCTGGAACCAGAATAGATACCAAAAACAGGCTCCAATGTAACTATCACTAAAGTTGGGACTGTTTGGAGTTGCTGATTAAATTTGGCTCATCAAGTAGGTTCTCAGCTGGCAGTCCAGATAAGATACCAGACCTAAAGCTGAAATGGGAAGAAAATGGTGTCCTAATTTACAAAAATATCTGAGATACCATATTTTTTCTTCAAATTAAGCTAAAATTTCAAAAGCAAAGTTATTTTCATAAGTAAAAATCCAGGGGGAAAAAATCAGTTTCAGTCAGTTACAAAATCTTCTTCTGTTAATGTAAGGTTTTGTAATGTTTAATTTTTATTTTGATTTGGTTTTCAGTTGGGCATAATTAGCTTATCTTTAACAATAAAATGTTCTTTAAGCAAGAAAATGGGGGCAGGGGGAGGTTAATGTTGAACATATCCCAACATTATCTCAAATGAACAGAAACACAATTCTGTGAAGAAATTATCATCTGCCCCATCCCAGATACAAGCTCTGAAGGCAAATCATCTCCCCTGATATTCAGACTAAAATTACCCCTGACTTCATCGGGGCAGGAGTAGACCTTATCACAGACTCCTTTATTCTTATCACATGAATTCTGAAGGAATCCAAAATTACCATGGAAAAAACTTCTCAGATTTCCTGTGCTTGAGACCTCCTGACTTCACTCCAACCAATGCTTATGTTTGCCAAGCATTTGACGCTGGTTCACAAAAGTTTTTCACTTAATACTTTTGCTTGAGCTGCTTCAAAAGTTGATGTGGGCTTGCTTAAAGCTCAGGTTTCCCATTGCTGTGCTCTCTTCTGAAAGATGAGCTAAATTTTATAACATTATCATAATGAATGGATCCATCTCAGCAACTATGCTTTGTACTACATGGCTGTCTCACACCACACAAAGAAAATGCCCCGCACTGATAGGTTTAATCACCAGGGTACATTATATTACCACTAAATGTGTATCCTTCTGCAAAGCTGGGTTTAGATCTAACATGGTCACACAACATTTGGTCAGCTTAAAGTAGAAGAAAAAAAAGTTCCTGCCTGCCTGCAGAAAACTCTTTGGATTCACCCTAAGGAATATATAATAAAAAACAGAGAGAAATTTGATAATGAACCAAAGTATTCAAGATTATTTAGTACATATATTCTCCCTGATGTCATTTACATCTTCTTTCATTAGTTAAGTACCATATAAATTTATTAATAAGAGCTTTTATTTGAGGATGCTTACATTTGTGGACCCTAACCTCAAACTCTCAGTATCAAGCCTGATTTTCAGAGGCACCAAACACTCACATTGCCCATTAGTTTCTATTTTGCCAAGGCCTGCCATCAATAGAGAGAGCTTTGAGAGTGAAAAAAACTTCAAAAAGATAGGGAACAGTTGTCACTCAGCACTCCCAAGATCTGATTCATGGTTACTATCAGCTGCCCTAGAGTTCCTCCAACAACACAAAGTACATCAGACAGAAACAAAAAAAGTAGTAGCAGGGCTCTGTGAAATAATGCTGTCAAGATCCCTCTCCTAAAGTGGAGATGGCAATCAGTCTACTCCAATATTTACTTTGTTATCTGCCCATCACAACAAACAGTAATTAGATTACCATGGGTCAGGTTTTTTTTCTAGAGAGGTCACACAAGCGTATAAGGTGCTGTCTTGACAAGTCCATCTCAGCATTTTCCTTTCAGATTAGGAGCATTCTCCACTGTATCTTTACCCAAAGATACACCATCTATAATTACACCATCTATTACACCATCTATAATTACAATACAGTCATTACACAACATACAAATCAGGGAACAAAACACAGGGCTGTAAATTATGAAAATGAAGGCATAAAATATCAATAGTCTTACACACTCAATTCAGTGCATAAAGGAGGAAGTGTAAATCTATTTTTCAACCCAAAAGGGGAACGGCAAACTTCTCCAAGGATCCAACAAGCTTCCCAGCCACCTCTTGTTTGTCTGAGCTTTCCCTACACCTACACAGTGTTTCTCAAGATTAAAGAGGATTAAGGAACTCCTTCCATAAAGGTTTTCACCAGCTCACACATGTCAGAAGGCCTCCAAAATCATATCATAAGCTGTAAATGGTGACGCTCCCAGTGCTGTACTTTTGGGAGGCAAGCCTGCCTGAGATAAATGTTGCTTGGAATACAAGCTGTTTCTATTCTTATCAAGGAAAAATTTTGTATCCTGAGGATTCTCCCATAAATTAGCCAAGCCCCACTGCTACACCCACTGCTTCCCTACAGCAACACAAGAATATGGTAACAATCATTAGAGCACACCACCAGGGAAAAGTCTAATTGCTGGATTTACATTTTGTAGGCAACGTGTATTTATACTAATAATTCTATTTTGTGCTGCTTTACTAGTCAGAGAAGAAAAGAGCATATTGTATTAAGCTCCAGCCCCCAAGCACTGAAACAACACTAACAGATCTAGAGAGACGGGCTTTCATATAATTGGCATCTACCCATAGTATGCAGTTGATGATGAAGCATATTTCCAGCAGTTCACTAGAAGGGCATGTGATTCCCTGAGGATCTTCAACCTTTAATATTCGCCTATCTTTGGGAGCACCTACTCATGTCATCATTACAGCAGTGCTAGTCACTTCACTGATTGAAGTGGGACTGGAAAAATCAGCACTTTAACCTTGCCCATTTGGATCTTAAGCATTATTGCCCTCAGTGGTCACCTCCAGGCTCCCACAGATTCCACAGAAAAAAAATGTCCTATCCACTGTTTATTGAAAAAATAACTTTAAGAAGGAATAAGAAGCTGTGAAATTAGCCATCCACCCAGAAAGAGTACCAGATCCTGAGACACTGAGATATTTCTTCTAAAGCGAGATATATATTTTTTGTTCATTTTATGAACAAAAAAGTCCTCCAAGTATGGAGGACATTAAAAAAATTCCCTTTTTCACAGTATTCCAGTGTCTCTGCTTCCAGCTCCAGATGAAGGGAGGAAGTGTTAAGCTGTTGGCAAACTTGACTGTTTTTTCCTGTAATGAGTTTGTCATAACATTTTGCAACCTGCAAAAGTGCTCAGATTTGATTCAAGATTTCCGCAGGCTCTTTTTTTTATCTGAATAAATTCACCTAGTCTTAATATTTTCTTTTCCTTTAATGCTATAAAAATGGGAGTTCTAGACCCATCAAACTGATGACGGATAAGACAAAACTTAAAGCCAGTATAAATTTTTCTAAAGATCAAAGTTTTCAGATGCAGGGGTTTGGCTTGGGACTGTCTTGACAACTGCTAATAAAAAAAGTTAAAAGCAAAGAAAGAAAGAAATACTTGTCTTACTCATAATAGCTTCACATAAACTTAAATATATATAAAACATAATTACAGGCTTCTTCTAAAAGGAGCTGGAAGCCATGGTGTTATGTGTCCCTCCATACTTTTTTAATCTGATTAAGAAATCTCTGAAAAGGTACTTTACACATCTTTCTAAAACATGGTTGCTTCACATTATCTCACATAGCTATTTTACTAGAGCACTGAACATCCCGTTTCTGGCGTCTTTCACTGGAAACACGTTCCCACAAATTAACACTGTGCTATTAATACTTTTCAAATCAATGCTCTCCTCACCTTCATTTTACATAGCTTTGCCAAACATAAAGCCTCTCTTTGTGTTGTTCTAATTGCAAATTGACCCATTCCCATTTCAAACCTACCCAGGTTCCCACACATTGCGGTACTGACACAGCACTGGAAGAGGGGCAGTCCAGTCTGTTGAAGACTGGTTGGACCTCTCATGAGCGGGACATCAGCCTTGCCAACTCACCCTGAGCTGCTCAGCCACAAGCCTTCTGAAAGCAGTCTTTTTTCCTGAAAAAATGGGCATAGTTGCGGATTCCATGTTGAGCCGTGGATGTGCAACAACACGACTGCCAGTGAAATAGGTATGTGCACCAGAGGGGTTCAGGAAACAAAGCTACATGATTTGCAGACAGCATTGGAGGAAAAAAGCTGCTGCTGAGCAAATGCTGTTTGCTGTCAGACACTGCATGACCTTTTCACTAGGTACAAGATGGGAAGACTGTGGAGCACGTACTGATTAGGTGTATGGCTCCAAAAATACCATTTGGAAAAAGAAAATCCTTCATTACAGTGTAATAGGAAATATGCTGGAACATAAGAAAGCCAAGAATAACTCATTTTCTAAAAGTCCTTGTCTTTCCTTTTTTATTCCTCATTTAAATACTATTTAAAGCAGACACTCTATTATAGAAAAAAGAAAGGGCAAGCAAAAAAGTTCGATCTTCTTTCCAGCTTCTGCCAGAGCGATGGCTGCTAACAGCATCTCCCCTGGTGCTGCGTTCCTGTGCCACATAGAGCACACATGACCATCAGAGGCAACGAAGCACCATAACACAAGACCAGCAGTCAAAGCAGACACCCTGGATATTTTTGCTGGTACTGTTTGGAAGGGAAGTTTTACACCCTTATTTGATTTTGGGACAGAAAATCCTACACATATTTAACTATTTCCTCATTTGTAAAATAATTTGTTTCCCAGAGAGTCTCCAATGTTAGGCACCCTGTATCTAATGGGGATTACTGTTTGGTGATTTAAAGGAGGAAAATATCAGCAGTTCATTGTAGGCTGTTGTACACAGTGGGACAAGACTAGTGAAATCCTTGCTTAACCTCCTGAAACGTGCATAAAGGCAGCACACAACCACTAGGCCCACATCCACCCTTAATCCAACCCTTCCAGTCCTGCACAGCAAGCCCAATACAATGGTCATTTGCAGGGCAGTGACATGACCTCACTCCTAGGAAATCCTAGGAACATACAGATTGCTATGCTGGATTAAATCCTTCCTAATTGAGCGTATGAGTCCTAACAGTGCCCCACATCGAAGGAGGTCTCATTCCACAGTCATTGGCTCATACCATGGCCCCTGCCCAAGACATGATCCTAGAATAAGACCCATGGCTGGAATGTAACATACTCCCTGAAGTGTTTTTATGATGTGAAGAGTAGAGGCCTTATGCATTAAGACAACAGTAGGTTGAGAGGTCTGCCCAAGCCCTGGGCTTGCTCTTGATGGTAGGCTTCAGCAATGGGACAGACCTGATGTAGTCAGTGGCTGATACATGTCTTGAAGAAGTGACTGCTCTTATCCAAGCATGTGCAGTTAGTTGCAAATCCTTGGCCTGTTGCCCTGGCTGGCCACTGACTTAATGAGGAAGGCAGCCTATTGCTCTCAGCATTAGCTGATACCGGAGAGTCCCTAACTGGGCCACACACCGTTTTTCTTATTTCAAAATTTAAGTGAGTTATTTTTGTTAACAAGAAGAAATTTCATCAGAGCAGAGGAAATGAAAACTTAGCTCCTTTCCAAAAGTTTCCTGACCCTCATCTCTTATTCTGTTAAAAATAATTAAGACCGGGTGCTCATCAGTGAAAAGACCTCATTTGGTTTTGTCCATAAGGAGCTCTGAATAGCTAGTCAGTATAAATACTGCATAAAAAATAAATGTAACAAAGGGAGGGTTTTTTCCTTCATTTGTTATTTTTGGGGAGAAAAACCACCATCTGTGTTCCAAATGTGTTGCTTTTCAATGATCCACAAGCTGTTTCTATGGTTTTGAATTATTTGACTGTGCTCTTCTTTCGAATGGCTGCCTTTGACATATTAAAATACAGTGCCTTGTCCTGCTGAGCACTCTGTTATTAGTCTGGCTGCTCCGCTAGATAAGCATTGGAGAGGTCTGGAAATGATAACCTACACAAGAGGGCAGTTTAGTTTTCGCTGCAATAGCGCAGGAAGGAAGAAAGTAAGGGAAAGTCCACAACGCTTTGGTGAAGATTTTACCTGAAAAGCCATTTTTCATATTTTTGGTGACAGGGAAATTGTTTTAGTTTCTATCTGCAGCCATCATGAATACAGTTTCTCACCCTTTCTGATCTAGCTCTAAAATGCCTAGAAATCAGGCATTTAAGTGCTTAAAATGGGGAAAATTAAAAAAAAAAAGTATAAAAAAATCTTATTGCATGTATAAAAAAAAAAATCTTCCATATACATTGCTTGCACAGAAAGCATTTTATTTTGATTGAGAGCAGATTGTTCACTCCTACCCCCAATTTGAGATTGGACAGATCGCACTGTATGCCCGTTTTCACAATATAATGATCTTTATATACACACAGATGTACGTACAAAGACACACACATGGCATTTTTGTAAATTTAGCACTTTTAATTGTTTTGATGTTAAGATCTAAACTTACTACTTAGCCCAGCATACACTTACTATTAAGAACATTGTGGATTCAGCAGTTATTTATTAGAAGTAAAGATGCAAATGAAAAAATATTTACTTAAATATCTGCAAACACTATGCATCATTCTCTTTGTCTTCAGGAACACAGCCACATGCCAGGTCTTTTGTATACTAAACGACCAAACACACACTTAAATCAAATAGCAGTTCCATTCAGCCTATGCTTTCCACAAGTTGTTAGACACGCTACGCTGAAAGGAGTGACTTCGTGCACACTCAGCTTTTTCAAAGAAACATCTGTGATTTAATGACCAGATCTAAGCCATACAGAAGCCTGAACTCTGGGAAACTTGCAGCCTGACTGCCATCCACCCAGGAAACTCCTGCTATAAAGGAGTCTATAAAAATGCCATTCATGCAGTCAGTCACCGGGTCCCTGGCGCATAACAAACCTGAAAAACTTTTACAGACATCTGTCCTAGAGGAACTCCAACCATTCCAAGTACGGGAGTCACTGACACTGCTGAAAACACAAAGAAACACTTCCTCTGAGAGAGGCATCTCTTAATGAGAGCAAACATTCCTCTCTCTGAAGAAGGCAGCAGGAGACGGATGTGTGCGAGGACCAAGCTCTGTCTGTCTATTGTACTTCCATGGTTGCCATTACCGCAGCGGTTCACAGCCTCACAGCTTAAATGCATTTCTCCCCAAGATGCCCCCATGAGGGGCGGAAGTGCTATCATCGTTTGGGACAATAATTCTCTCCACAACAGGAAACCCAGCATAAAGTCATCAGAGCCATTCAGGTCAGACGAGGAAAATATAGATGACGCTTCTGATTTTCAAAGGTCGGCTTTTAAGTTTCTCATTAATACCTCAAACTTTCATTGAATATTTGTCAGTGTTTTAGAACACTCAAATTTAATTCCAGAAACATAAGCACAAAGGAGATCACATACAGATTCTTAAGTCTTAAAAGACATACCAAAAATGTTTTATTCCTCTCCCCACACCACACCCCCTTCTTCCAAAGCCCTTCTTCCTGCCCCGAGTTATTATCTTTCTTACCCACACAGACTGAAAGGGCTCAAATTCACTTAAGACAGAAGCACAGAAAACATTAAGAGTTTTACAGAATCTTATCAAAATTAGCTGAACCAGCTGAATATGTAAAAATGAGTTGGAAATCTCACCAAAGCAGACGTACATCCTTCTGCCCTTTGTGGTACATCAGATATTCCTACAGTATTTTAGCTCAAGAACAGAAATAAGAGAATTTATGCTTCGTGTCCTGCAGAGGCGTGAACACGTGCCTGGCTTAGTAATCCTCAGGGGAGCAGGGGTATTCCAACTGATCCCTCATTTAGGGGTCCCTCTCTGGACACACCTCTCCTCCTAGAGACTACACTGAGACATTAGCACACAAACCTTTTTTTCTCCAGTTGCAGTACCGTCTATGTCCTGCCCCTAGGTTGCTCTCTCAGTTGTGCCAGCTCAGCTTCCCACAAGGTAACACCGAGAACTGCATCAGGAACCAATCCCTCTGAAATATAGCCTATTCTTTCATCGTTTTTCCTTTTATTTTTCACAAAGTTATCTTTCAACTGAGTCGGTGCCCCGATGCATTTGACTGCACAGCCACACAAATGCTGTGCTGGCACAGTAGAACAGAGAGGCACTGGGCAGAGACCGCTAAAACCAGCTTACACAGCACTGTTGTCTAATATTTAACCACGGTTGTAAGCTCTGAACTCTGGTCCTCTGAGCTGCAACCAAACGAGACACAGGAAGCAAAGCAAACAGTGCAACCTCCTGCATCCGAGCCCAGGGCTTCCATCGTCACTCACCCGAACCAGTTGGAAATATTTCATGGGTTTCATGGTCCACGTTCCTCGTTCCATTTTTGCAAGTTTGAAATGTTGATAAAAAGTGTCAACAACAAAAAAGAACCTTGCAGAGAACTTTGACTATCTCTACCTGAACTGTTGCCTAAGCCTGAAAGATTATCAAAGCAGAGAGATATGACTCAAAAACAGGTTTAAGCCACTGAAGCCAGTTGCAGAGCTTTCATTAGTCTGTGTACAGTTATACAAATATTTATTTCCAAATATATACAAGCAGATACACATTTGCCTCAAGTCACAGAGATGGGAATCCTACCGTCTTGGATTTGTAGTTAATAGAAATGTTACTCCAGAAGAATGTGTTGTAACCTGGCGCTTCAGTAGTCTCCTAAATGTAAGTCCCAGGAAGAATTAAGTAATTTCATTACCAGATTTTCAAGGTTTAAATCCTTCAGAAAAGGGCATGAAATATCATTTCTTTAACTTAACTTTTGCAGTGTTGCAAAAGACTTATCACAGAGAGTATTGTGTTATAATGATAAATGCTATTTCCATTGTCCTTTTATATGCAGTGCCAAATGGCCTTGGCTCTTGGCCTGTGCTTTGCACAAGGATTATAGCAGCAAATTAATTTGCCTCAAATACTGAAATAACACCATGGACCCCTTCAAGCTCACCATAATCATAGTGTATCAAAAAACCACACCACTGGGCTGCTATGCAAAAACGTAGTTTTCCATTCCCAAGTGCTATACAACAAAATAACAAAGTAAAAATTATCTTTGCAAATGGGACTGATTCTGTGTTTCAGAAAGGCTCTGTCCAGGGCAGGTGACTATTTCTCCCCTGAGATCTCTGGAAGTCTCTGTAACTTTAGTATCCATTCATCCCTTCTCCATAGAAGGAAGCCTAAAATACTGGAATCATGCTATTTCCTGTGTACAGTCTTATGCATCACCCATTTTTTCCTCAGCTAATCTGTGCTGCCTTTATGGCCCTTACAAGCTACTGGAAAACAGCAAAAAAATCAGTATTGGCCTCTGTACTGGAATAAGATACATTGTTTGAAAGGTCATGGAAGTAAAGACGATGGTTTCTAGCAGGTTACATATTAAAGGTAATCTTAGGACTGGATGGGAGAGCTGACAAGGACAGGCTGGTGCTTTGGAGCTGTCTTTCCCTAGAAGTCCTCCACTGAACAGACAGGGAGACATTGAGTGAAAACTTCAGTGACTATCAGGAACGGGCTCAGAACAAGCAGTTTTTCTGCTGGTGAATAAGCAGAAAGTGAGGTTTGCCAGATCGTTCTGCTTTGGGCCCCTCTGTGCAGCCATAAATGACAGCATCCACTTCTTTCTCTGAGAGATCTGGTATTGCTGCCAACTTAGGCATCCAGGATCAAACAGACGCTGGTCTCAGGGATACGCCTTAGGTCATAAAACCTATCCCCACTTTCAGCTCGTTGCTAATTCTTCAACAATCCCTTGGCAGCAAACCACAGTTGATCTCTTTCCCACTAAGTCCTACTTTTATTGGATGATCTCTGCAGGTAGCAAATCCCTTTTATGAAATCAAAAGGAGTTTAATGGTGAATGATAGTTCAAGAGCTAATAGTGCCACCCTGGATCTTCTTTCTCTCTGATCAGGAAAGGAATCTCCAGAGTTCAGTGAATCCCTAAAACGTTACAGTACTAATTTTACAGCAACAGCTGTACCTGGGTTTTAAGAGCAGGCAGATGTCTTTGTCTTTCAGTAGCCTTCAGTGATGAGGCATCACTTGTACTGCCACAATAAAAAAAAAATTTAAAAAAAAAGAAAGAAAAAAGAGTGATTGGCACAGGAAACCTAAGTGTTATTCTTTTCACTGTCATTTGCAAAAGGAAAAAGAACTTTTCTCTCCTTTAACTAAATGGCAAAGTGAAGCCCTTGATTTCAGTGCTGCTGCTCCCTGAACTGGGATTCTGCTGTCTGCAACAACAAGAGAGGTAGTCTGAGGGAGAAGGTTCCTGTTAAAACATAAAATTCCTTCAAGAATTAGCAGAAACGACAAGCAAAGTTTAGTAGAAATAAAAGTCCTGTGTTTCTTTGCTGTAATCTGGGAATGCTCCTTTCATCAGATTTCTGTCTTGTTAGTTGAAGCATTATTTTTTATTGTCGCAAATGTTTCAGAAATCAATTTGCTCCCAGAATGGACCCTCAATCACCATAAAACCAAATGCAAAGAGTGTTTCCCCAAAACGCAGCGAATTTATTTCCTTAACCTGCCCAGTTTAACAGGGAAGAATTTGACTAGGATAACAAACTGTTTCCATTCTCTTTAGTTGAGCAGGAGCCAATCCCTTTCAGCAAATGTCAAGGTGCGAAAGCCTAGGATTTCACCATAAAATGCACAAATCACACTGGGCCTTCAAGAAACAGCTATGCTTCATGCTGCCTTGCTATCCAAATCACACCTCCTATTGCTCCTCACTCCCAGTTACACCTGATACCACCAGGCAGGCATTGCTTAGGAGAGGGTGGGAGGCAAGAAAGCTTTAACACTCCCTTTGGCTCCATCCCCTCACCACAGCACAACTGTCTGGGATTTCTGGACATTTGACCACCTCCACCCAGGACCTCTTTCAGGCAGCTGCAGGTACCCACCCTTCCCCGTAGAAAAAGCCCTCGCCTCCTACAGCAGCCACCAGTCACCCTCCTGGCGCAAACGTGTAACACAAGCAAGACCAGCACAGTTTGCCAGTAACAGCCCCACAAAGTCATCCAAACTTATTTTTGCTTTAGCCTTTCCTTCCCTCAAAAATCAGATGCCAACATAACTGCCTGAGTTTGGAGTTTGTCAAAGCAGCCTGTCTTACAGACCAGCCGCCACAGACAGCTATTGAACGCTAGTTTCTCAGGCTGTAGAAAAAGCAATATATACCAGAAACCTGTTAAGCCATTACAGTAAAAAATAGGGATGTGTAAAGAGGATCCAAAGAATATTTTACTGTTTAACTCATCTTGCCATAAAATTGCAATAGGACCTAACTCATGAAATATAAATATCCTAGATTCCGTATGCACTCAAAATAATTTAAAAAGCCCTTCTACACGGGATATCCATTTTCAGCACAGGAGAGCATTTTTGTTTAAAGCAGCTGAGGCAGGGAGTCAAGATGGGAACTGTATGAAAGAATGCCAACCCTGCAAAGAGAAGGCTCTTAGTAGTCTTTCCTGCCTAGGATTGATGGTGACATAGAGTAAATAACAGCTACTGCATGTTCAAAGCTTCTGGGTCAAAATCTCAGCCAACATAAATCATCAATGCTTTTTCTCTGTCCCTCTGATTTTACGAGGGAAGGTCTTTTTACTCCATACTCTATGAACTGCGGTGATCACATCATCCCAGAGGGAGCTGGTCAGAGAACTGTGTGTTACACAGATTATGCAACTCCAGCAAAAATGAAATACTAAAATTTTACTTTGAAAGCAGGATGGAAAAAGATTGCAAACCAGATGAAAAACAAGACACAATGTATTGGAAAACACATTTAAGGTTTTTATGTCATTGCCTGTGGAAGGATGCATTATATATTATTTACATTTTTAAAATTGTGCATATTTCTATATACTGAAAATGAAATGAAATATCATCCCTGTGAAAGGAAAGTTATCTATCTGTCCAAATCAGAGAGGCATCTTTTTGCCCCTGAATGTTCTTCTGTAGAAAAGGTTGATTAATTTTGTTTTTCAGTCTTCACTACAATTAATCACAAAAGCAGGTTTCACCATTTTGAAGTCCACTACAAAGTGAGTTCCCATTTTGCAGTTATCTGTGGTCATGACATTTCCTTTAACTACAGAAAGGTAATTCAATATTTAGGAGTATGATCTCTAATTGCAAGGTCCATCAGGCAACAAGAATCTTCTAATTGTTTGTACTGGATGCACAACATAACAGTCTCAAACTACCCTCAAGGAACCACAGGAATCACTATCTAAATATACAAGAGTAAACAATTTTCATCATCTTTATTTGAAAAAAATAGGCTTTATAGCTTCTTCTCTCTCTTCTATCCCTTCATCTATCCCACATTCTCTTTTTTGCTCTCAACTTCAACATCTTTCTTGGCTTTTTTTCTCTCTCCAGTTCTACTTTGGTAATGTCATAAATCACACCATCCCCCCAGGAGCTTTGACTTTTCTGACCATATATTTGCTGACTATTCCTGCATCTCTCCTTCCTCATAGGATTGCTCCTCAGAGTGTAATTTCTTTCTCCAAAAGGAGATTAATGCTTTCAAAAAACCTGTTTCAACCCCAGGAGTGAAAGGGAACTAGTGCTGGGAGAGATATTTGGGAAGAACTGTCAGTGCTTCTAAACTGAGAAACTCTAAAACTACACAGGAAGAAAAAGAACACAGCTTCAAGGAGTAAAAGGGGCAACTATTATGAGTTCAGGATAAGATACAGAGGGCTACTGGAAATCTGTTAAACCTTAACTTAGTGTGAGATGGCAGAAACTGTCCCTAAAGGAGCAGCTTGCATGGATTAATTTTCAAAAATGACAACTCAAGATTTGACGATTCCCAAGACCTCAGTGAAACTTTTGTGACCACATCCCTGTCCATCCAGAATTCCCACTACTCCATAATTCTTGATGCCTCCGATTTGTTTCAGGTGTAGATGGAACACTGTGTCTTCTGGATGAAGAGGGACAAGGTCACATCTTGAGGTGTTGTACTCAAAAAGCAAAGGAGCCCTCATTGGTTACAACAATTACCTAACCATCACAATGTATGTTAACAGCTCCAGCTCATTCCTGGACCCCTATACAATATATTGTTCACACCCATGAAGTGAGGTGGGTCCTACTACAAGGAGCTCACAGCCAGCAGACAGAGAAAAGCAGAGGACAGATGTGTTCTGCCATTCTACCCAGAGATTAAAGGTGGGATTTTCAAAGGAGTCCACATGAACTCCCCCCTTCACTAGATGCCTTTGAAAATCAAAGACTAAATGCCTTTCTCAAAGTTACACAAGAATTATACAGCAAGGCCAGATACTAAACTCCAGCTTTAGTGAATTCTTCCTCTCCGTGGGAAAGAGTTAAGTCTGCAGCAGTCTACTCTGTAAATAGCCTTCCCAGTTTGTCTGCTCAACTCCCACTGGATTTTTCCTTAGAAAAGTCACCCTGTTTGTCTTTTTCTGGCATCACAGTCAACCACCCAGATCACAGTTTAAATAAGTTTCAAAAGTTTTTAGGTATTTTTCAAGGCTTCTGCAGATGTGTATCTTTGTTCTCTGTATCAGCAATAAGTATATGCTGAGCAGAGAGATTTAAAACCACTTTACTGCCATGCATAGATCTCAGGATAATTTTCCAAATGCTTCTGGGATGCTCCCACCCATGCTACCCAGCCCCGGGCCCCATGAGTTGAGCCCGGTCTGCCCGAGATCTCTTCCCCCAGTATTGAGGTAACCTTGCCATCCTGCTTGCTTCACCACTTTCTTTGAAGGCCCATAACAAACACTTCATAACAGTTTTATATCTTCTACTTAACCTTTGGAGCTGTTTAAGCTTCTCTGGGATGGAGACTCTCTGATTTATACTCTAATGCCTTCCAGTCTAAACTAACGTAATTCTTTCTAAAATGCTCAAGTTTAAATTATGGATCACAGAATCCAGAATGCTGCTGCAAAGCCTCTCACTGGGCTTGACTAAAGCTCACTGAACACTTTTTCCTGTGTTGCCCTCCTTAAATTGCCTTCATTTGTGTGTCCATTTTTACATTCTGTTTCTGATATTTAAACATCTCTATAACTTTCAGTTTCCTGACAAACTTGATCTGCAGGACAAGAAAGCCTCTGGACTTGCCCTGTACTCTCAAATGCTTTGTCTTGCCTGTTTCAAGCCACCACTGAAATAAATTTCAAGGTAAATGAGTAGAGTCACACCTGACTATTTTTTTTTAAGTCAGATCCTGTGTTCATGGAAGCAACGGTCTTGACAAATGGGAAAGCTAGCATCCTGGCTTAGAAACAATATTAAAAACACCAGAAAAAGAAAAGAGACATTCCTCAGATCAATACCTCTCCTAGGACCTACCATGGTGTAAGAAGTACAATCCTCATTAAGGTTATGATGGTAACACATAGTCTTTTGACTTCTATACTACAGTTATCATTGCAGACGTTATCAAAATCCATTGGCAGAGGACATTTTCACAAGAACGGAGGCCGATAGATCAATTTAGAGAAACCACAAAAGAGTCACCAGCCAGTGGTAATAGCTTTCAAACTCTCCCCACCCTAGATTCAAAGAGAATGCCTAGATGTAAAAGTCTTATTACACTGCAAATTTATCACCAGGCACTATCCAGTTTCCCATGATAGCTTGCACTCAAACCTCCATTTCATTGCCATTTTAAAACATCTTTTGATCCACTGCAAAAAGTCTGTGAAGCACCTGTCAAAGGAAGTTGCATCATACAGATGCCTGAGATTTGAGATTAGATAATTTCAGATAAAGTTAGTCAGAAAGGCATCTGGACTTTTCACAATTTAAAGAAAGCCCTATTGAAAGGTTCAGCTGTATTACTTACTTAAAATCATTGAAGGTGTCCAATTCTATGTCAAATTGAATGAAACACAGGCATATAACCCCACAGAGGAGGCTGTAAAAAAAGATTCTTGCTCCAGCTATAAACTGATGAGCTAATATCCATGGCCCATTTCTGCAGTGTGCTCCAGGTAAGTAGCCAACCTCTCTGACCTCAATAGGCACAGCAGGCTGCACACGCAGAGTTGATTGCAGAACCAGGGCCCACTGTATGACACCACATCAGAAAAAAAAGACGCATCCTGTCAAGCAGAAAGCAGATTTAAAAAAAAAAAAAAACCACCCACAAAACATCAAAAAATAAGGAAATTAAAATTTACCAGACAAAATCATTATGCATTTTGTCCTCTTAGCAGAAGCTTTACCTATCAGAACTTCGATGGAGGAAGGAAAAATAAAAGAGATGAGTTAGACCCATCCCTGTAGAATTAATTAGTTGTGGAGAGTTTTCCTCCTATAAAAAATTCAAATAAATTGGTTCTGTTAGCCCATATACAGACCCCGGATGTAATTAGTGTGATAATCAATATATCAGTAGGAAACAGCTACTTAAGTGTACCCAGTGCAGTTGTAGATTTAGGACAAGTGAAAGGGGCGTATTCAACAACAGCAGGGAAGAGTATAAATGCAAATGAAGCTCATAAAAAAGAATGAGTGGTTCTGGCTGTGCAAGCTGCTCAAAATTCATCTAGGTTTTTTTTTTTTGAAACAAAGAATAGACTGCCCATACTTGACTAACAAATGTCAATATGTACCATAGACCTCTGTTTGTTTTCCCACTTACTTGAAGACCTGTTAAAAAGTGCTGCTAGCTTTCTTCTCTCCACTAATGCACAATAAAAAAAAGTTCCAATAAAATGTGCACCTGTCACACTCATATTTTACTGTTAAAAATACTCCCTGTTGTGTACAGTGTACCAGCTGTGCCAGCAGCTCCAGTGCATGACTGACATGCTCACAGGCACCGATGGCTGAAGGTAGCTTGCCTCAGATTTGGCTCTGATATTCTCTCCTCACAGTGGAACTTCAGAAAAATGCAAGCCAAACACAGGCATGGTGAAAAGTCTCTGAAGGAATGATGTTTCAGAGCTGTGTTTTCTTTTTCCTCTCATCTAAATATTTAAATATTTCAATATAAATGAGAAAGTTGGGATTTCTTCTAGAAAACTAGAATTACATTTCCAAAATAACCCTACTTAACAGTTGTTCTACCGCTTTCCCTCAGGGGAAAGAGATAAATCAAGAGCACCTCACAAATGAAATGGAGGTGCAGGTTTTATAGAGTTTCAGTCCTGGCTGTTTTTCTTCAACAAGTGAATTGTGGGACACCATTTGGCACTGCAGACTTCACCCCTCTATCCTCTAAATACAGGAATAGTACGAATACAGTGAACTGAAAACAACATTATGTGTCCTATATTATTCTTTAGGGCATGATAATACTTTGAGGACAGAGGCATAGTAGAGATCCATTTTCATTGCCCCCCTTGTAACTCATGATCCTCTGAGCTACATATAAAGAAAAAAAAAGGGGAAAGATATGACCTAAGCAAGGAATAACTGATTTGGATTGGATTATCCATTTCTCTGCAGGGAAGCTCAAAGACCCACAATTTACTTAACTCACTGGCATTAAATAGTTTCTACAGACTTGATCCTTAGTCAGATGTAGAGGAATCTTAAACAAAATACCCATCTCAGTGCTCTATCAACCACAGTCATCAGACCTTGAGCAGGAATGTGCTTCACACAAACATGCAGATAGCAATAAAAGTAGGAAAATACATTAATTGTTCAATCTCATCCTCTAGAACTCCAGTAGTTTCTTGGCTTTCAATATCCCACAATTCTTCATCTAAAAATTAAGTTCTGTATTTCCTCTATAAGGAATATTTTTAACTCCATGTTTCTCTCACCATCTCTTGGATGATGGATCTAATATCACTTCAGTTTCAATCCCACCTTGGTAGGATTTTCAACACTCATCTTTCACTGTAGTCACTATCACTAAGTCATAATTTGAAGTGAACAATTTGGTGTCAGAACCCAGGGAACAGGGAGATTTACAAGAACACCTCCACAGCTTCACAGATCAGGGTCTGCCTTAACAAAACTGTGAGCAGTCTGCCTTAACAACAAACTCTACAAATAAAATCAAATTAATACAACTAAGGTACCAGATTCGCCCAACCATTCTGTCATAATGAAATGAGGACCAGAGGCTAGCTCAAGTCAGCTGCAACCAAAGACCTGGTTGCAAGATTCTCAAGGCACTTAACCCCCCCCAAATTGCCTCACACACCCTCTCTTTTATCGATGCATTATTTGTAGAAAGACAGATGTGAAGGTCAGAGATGCAAGGCAGAGCTCCTGTTGTTTAGGGCATTTTACCTATGAATTTCCATATTTTCTAAAGTTTAGGAAAGGTATTCCCTAGGAATCCAGGATTTTTAATACCCAGCTTTTTCAAAGAGAATGCATACGTTAGTTTAAATATACTTTACCCCGCAGTTACTGATAAAGCTTTATCACCTCATGCAAAGCTGAATTATGTTTTTGCCTGAAAATATATACATCCACTAGAAAGAAACAGACAATGTGTATTCATATATTTCAAACCAGAGGATTTAACCTCTGAAAAGAGATATCAAAATGGCACCGAAGCATGGACCGGCATTCAACAATTTCACATTTGGTTCACAAATACCCAATTAGGTTTCTGTCTGAACCACAGTACCTCAAATTTATAATTACTCATCTGTCAAAGTTACAAGGGCAACAGAGCACCATATTATTTTGAACAGTGATAAAAAAAAAAAAAGATGTTGAAGTCTTATGAGAGAATTTCTTAGCTCTGAGCAGCAATATAAGGTTCTTCTTCAGTGAAGAGTTAATAAAGACCAATAAAATATCTCCATAGCTAACTCAGCAGTGTGTTTTAGCTCAAAATAAAGACAGAAGGGACACACAATATTTAGTGTAAACTAAAAATGGATTTCTGTAAATGATAATTAATTTTGTAAAAAGTAAACGGTTAGGAATCAACCCACATTTCTTATCCAGTTCTGATATTAAGATCGATTCTTTAACAGCTCAAATATATTTTGAATAATACTTTTTTCCCATTTATTAGTGGCAAGTGGCTAAAGACTTCTCTTTGTTTCTCTGAGAACGTGAAAGCCTGTAATAAATTTTAACAATGTTAATTAACACCTTCATATAAAGGAACAAACGTTTATAACTGCTAAGGATGCAGAAACCCTACCAAACTAAACTAAAACTCTGTTGTCCTAATTGGGGATATAATTGGAATGAGTCCCACAGGAATTTTGCTGCTCCTTCTACATAAAACCCTATTACTGGCTGATCCCAGAACAAAGATACTTTCCTAGAGATTCCCATAACCCTAATCCATACAGTTCCGTCCCTCGTGGGTACACAGGTGCTCATAAAAAGGGAAGGTCCCCATCTTTTTAAAGAAGCTTTAATTGATAAGACCCAGACAGACTGCAGACAAACACAGCAACATAGTAGGAAGATGACCTCTTTCCCACTTCTCCAGTGGGAAAAAGACAGAGGTTATTTGGCTCAAAGAGTAGCTGTAAGGTTAATTTCAGAAAATGGGATTTGTCTGAAGGCTGAAATGATACTCTCTCGGTATCAGGAGCCACATACTGCTATAATTTGGGACCATATTCTACCCTCTACGTATTCTCTTTAAAAAAATCCATTGTACATGAGGATAGTTGCCAGGTTTTATTCCCTGATGCTATCTGCCTGTACTATTTCCAGTAATTCTAGAAATGCAGCCGCCTTCTTCCTCCCAGCATTAGACAAGTCTAACACAGCACTCAGTTTTATGCTGCACTTACAAGGGACCAATCCCATTGAAACGGAGGTACAGCAAGGAGAGGGGAAAGTCTGCAATGGGAGAGCGAATCAGAATCAAAACCATATTTGGTATAAAAATTCAGAGAACCACCAAAATCAAATTCACTTTTTGGCAAAGCAAAACATCTCAGAACCTCCAAAATCCTCCCTGTAAAGAGGCATAGAGTTTTAATGCTTCTTGTGCATGAAGCAATCACCTCTTAGCCCAGTCTAATATTTTATGCTTTGGCCACCTTTAGCAGGCAACTGGAAGAGACAATCATCACAGTTCTTGTTTTTTTCTATTGCTTTCTATACACAGAAATGAAACGCATCCAGACTTATACTGGCTGGGACTCTCCCTCACCAGAAGGCTCAAACCCAGCTGCAGCCCAGTTTAAGATGGTGCTGCAGCTTCGTTTTGCAGATAGAAAAGGAAGTCTGAAGGGATGAGGTCTACCAAGGTGTTGGGGCAGCGGCACAACTACACTGTAGTTCAGACTGATGTATTTTTTTAAATTGGATTGGGAATATTCAGTCTTTAAAACACACTGGCGGTGGCAAAAATCACTAAAAATAGGATGTAAGTGTATCCCGTTAATAATCACAAAAGTCCCCTGACCACACACATAGGCAGACAGACAAAAGGTGTCCTAATTAGTTTATTGTTTTACGACTCTCTCAAGCTATGAAACACAATTTGTTTTACAATGCATCATTAAAAATGCACCCTCCAAGGATTTCAAATTGTTTGAATAATATAATTATCAGTGTTAACACTTCCTTTTATTGTTTTGACAGTCATGATTCTGCTGCCATCTCATTTGAGCATCCTCCAGCCAACAAAAGAAAGAGCATTTCTCACCCGCTCTCCTTCCCCGAATTAGGTGCATAATTTATAGAGACATGACGTAAAATTTCAGAAACTTCTAAAATACTGAAATTATACTAAGAGATTTGTAAAAAAGCTTAAACCATAAGGATAAAAAAAGAAGAACAGCAAAATGAATGGTTCAGGTGAGGCTGTTTCCATTCTGGCCTCTTATATAGCTTGAATCATACAGGCTCAATATTACACCCCCATTTTTGACACAGAGCATTTTCTATGGAAATAAGGCAAAGCGAGATAATTTAAAATTTCTCAGGCAGTCTGCTAGAACAGCTGTATGAAAGAATGACCCTGTGAATGAGCTTGCTAGGATACTTTGTGCCAAATCCTTGACCGGTATACTGCAGGTATTCCATTAGCACCTTTCTGCTGACATTGGTGAAATCACACCAGTGAATTCCCACAGACCAGTAACATTTTCTCATCAGTTTAGACTCTCCACTCCTCGGGCCACTCTTTACCTACTCTTAGGTTAAATCACATGAGGAGTAACTTTGAAACAGATACTGGAATGTTTGCAAATCAAACATTCCCTTTTTTTTTTTTTTTTCTCCTGTGCATTTGGTTATTACATACTAAATATCAACGTGTGCACCAGTGAGTGAGAGATGGGACTCTTGTTCACTCAGTGTCACAGGCCTCTCTCCTAACTGCACAACCATCCTTCCCCCATGATCAGTCACCTCAGGACCATACACATTTCCCTCAGTCACAACACTATGCCTGAGATCATTCGTATCGAGTGCCCTCACAGCATTTATTTTTTCCTATCTGTATAGAGCTTTGCTTTACAAATCCAATCTAGGATGGGATTCTCAGACCAACAAAACTTCAAAGCAGTGGGAAAGCACAACCTGCACAGTGTACAAGAGAAATGGGAAGTTCAGACAAATCTTCCACAGTTACACACAAAGAGTTTAAGCTGCCTTTCAGCTCATCATTTTTCAGACTCAGATAGCAGCACAAAATCCATGCGGTATCCTGGGAGGGTGTGTGATGTGAGGTTTCTGAGCTAACCAGCCACATAAAAAATGCAAGGAATCATCCAGGAAATGAGAACTATCAGATTTACACTCATATGAAAGAGTTAGGGAAGAATCAGGCCCAGAGTCTTCAGCAGAGCTACGTACAGCCTCCTAACTCCTAGCCTTGTGCCTGATCTATGAGCATGGCCCTCCTCTCCAGGTTTTCACATAGTGGGCTCTGAAACAGTTAAATAAAACAGAGATTAGTAACCTGGCACTAAATTACACTTGGAGGACTTATTGAACGGAGGATATTATCAAATATCACACTTGTCACAGATGAAAAACTACATATATGGATGAGTACTGTATAATCCATTCATTGTTTTATAGACGTGGAATTCCCTAGAGAAGAGCATGAAATCCATGTGATGTCCCCCCAGTGTGGAATTTTACATTCAGATGTCCGAGCTGGCTGGATGTGTACAATCACAGCCAGGCATTCAGCTCCTAGGGGACCGCACCTCTGAGGAGGCTCCTCTGCCTTGTTTATTCCAGCAAGGATGTGGAGCATATTGCACTCATAAAACGGGTCACAGCAACACTTGTCCATGGCGGCACTTCTACGTGATACTGACATGCAGGACAGAAAGCTTCCACCTTGAGGGAAATCAAGTCCTTTCAGGATATCTGAACAGCAGACACGTCAGACCCTTGGATCCAGCCATGGCTTTCAGAGCTGATAAAGCCACGCACAAGCTGCTCCCCTTTTCAAGGATAAACAAATGCAGAACCAAGCCCTGAAGTATTTACATACAGGGGGGCTCTTGGCAGGTTAGGTGGCCAGCATTTCCCCCAGAGCACACTCTGTTGAAAGGGTCCAGCTGGCAACTTGCTAACACTGGTGCTATAATTTGCTGGGTCTGAGGTTTGATTCCTTGCTTGTGCAAAACTGTTTCCACTGCCTCTTTGCATCTCTTCAAAAGAAAACAAAGATATGTAAATAAAAAAAATAAATGGAGCTTTGGCCCTAAGCAGTGTGTTGCACTTTTGGCCAAGAAAGAAATACAAGAGCCAAGATATATCTCCTACTACTTTAGCTGGTATGTAGGTTATTATGCTGCTGTTTGGCCTTGTGTAAACAAGCTTCTCTTAAACATATAGAAAGCTAAATAGTCACATTGATATTACCCAAAGACCCTGTCTTAACGATCAGAGAGATGCGCCATGCAAGCTTGCAGGGGTAAAGGCTTACCCAAGTACTGGCAAATGAAAAACATTTCCTAATACATACCAAAATAACACATCAGAGCTGCATGTTTCTTGATCCTTTCTAATGAGTTCATTCAGTCTGAGTCCCCCACTGATTTGCTATACCACAAAGACCCATCCATCTCCAGCCAATGGCTAAGAAAGCTCTGATAGGGACTGCTCCTGAGAGTCTTCAGAAAATCCTGAGATCCCGAAATCCCACCAAGCAACTGCCTCAGGTCCCAAAAGCCACGCAGATGAAGCCTACAGACACCAGTAAGGAGAAAAGTACAAGGAACTGAAAGCTACAGCCACCACAAAACACTAAAGCAACTTTTCTGAAGACAGGTATTCTTTTCGAGCTGAAATATTTCAGTTTCATAAAAGTTATTCAGAGTTTTGAGGGTGCTCGTGCTTGGGTTTGGGGTTTTTTTGGTTTGTTGTGTTTTAAACTTTCTGACAGTAAATTGGAATTCTCCATAGAAAAAGTTAAAGTTATGTCTCATTATCGTTGACGTTTTTGATGGAAAAATACATCTGTTTTCTCCAACTAGCTCCAGTTTTAACCATATGAGCAGTTTCTTTAGGATTCCCACTGCTTTTTGTTTTCCCGTGATTAAATTTCTATGGCCCAAAACTACCTTGGTGTGAGGCACAGACCACTCTCAAAATAAGCAGATCCACTCAGAAATACCAGTCCAGTATTCATGTTTACCACCATCTAGTTGGTCCTCCTGGATACTGCCAACTTCCTTACTTTTCACAAAGGGCATGGACTCACTCGAATTCATGTTACTGCTACTGTGGTCATTTTATTATTCAACATATAATTTCAGTCTCATTCCGGCTGACTACAGACTTGACTCCTGCAGACATTTAGAACTGCAGAAAAACGAAGGAAATTTATATTTAAAAAGACCTGCCACTCTTTTTCATTTTCCTATAGTTCAGATGTGTGTGTTCTGTTCACACACATGAACAGAATTCCTAAATGCAAATACATTGATAATATGATATGATCTAGCATTTTTTAATGCTGCAAAGAGAGGACACTTCCGTGAAAAATAACTCAGAGCACATAACTGATAAGGGTTTGGGTTTTTTCCAGAATTTTTTAGAGATAAAGACCTTTGAAAACCATTTAAGCCCTTAAATGTGCACATTGCTGAATCTAGGTAATCTACCCTAAAATACAAGCATGAAATAACAGATGTATGATGGTCTGTTTTGTTCTAATAATTTAACATCTCTTATTATTTATATCAGCCTAACAAATGAAGTTGCTTTCAAATTAATTTGTTTCTAATTACCAGAAGGAAAAACTTCCTATGTAACTGTAATGATTGCAGCCTCAGTGCAAATTCTGAAGCACTGTCGAGGATAATGTCAAGGGGCTTGCTATTATTTTTTTAAAAGCAGCGATAGTTAGACACCATTCAATTCAAAGGTAAGTTTTACATATTTATCTTTAGCTTACAGGCATGTCTCAGATAGGATTAGGAAGCCATTCTATGAAATATAAATGGAGAAAATTTAACAGAATACAAAAATATGAGTTTGAGATAAAATTTTAGTTAATGAATTCTGGATGGGTTCTTTTTTGCATCTATTGCAAAGGCAAGAAAGAAAGATTTCACAGTACAAAAGTTAATGTGCTCAAAGATTTCTCAATATGCTTTTTCAATTCTCATCAGAATAACTTTTGGCTGTTCAAAAAATACTGGAATAAAAAGGATAGGGGGAATGGATTAACAAAGAAAAGAAAACCAAAGCTGGTTACCTCAGCCCCAGTTATATTACCACACAATTATTACTTTATTGATTTCCCAGTAAAATTCACTTAACTAGTTTTCTGGGTTTTATAGCTAAATAAATTGCTTAATCTATTTCAGAGGAAAAACCTTATGCTGATGAGTTTATGTTAAAGATGTCATAACCCCTTGGGTGTCGCTCACTAACCGCTCGTTCACGACTTCTCTCCCTTGAGACCATAGTACAGACATCAAAGGCACAGCTGGATAAACTGTACAGATTGGATCCTGAGCAAGAATTATCATAAACACTATGAAGCCGCAAAGAATGTGGAAGGAATGATCATTTAGATCCAGAGAGTTATTAAAATTCTTTCAGTCCATCTGCTTATGGAGGTATGCGACATTAACCATCAACTGCGTTATCACTTGAAGTTCAAAAACTACTTGGGAGAGAGCGATTTCACAACAGCCGTTTCACAACAAGAAGAGGCCAGATTCAGCACTGACTTAGTTCTCATGAAATTTCGCAGTCCTAAGTGGGATTTCATGACATGCACAATCACAACGTAATCACGGTGACTGAATAAATCTGGTCTTTCAAAGATCTGGCAGATAATGGAAAACTGACCGTTTATTATTCACCCCACCACATTTACCACTGATGGACTTAATATTACTCAGAGATTTCATTAGAGTCCCCAGGGAATTTCCCAAACCTATGCCAAAAGAGAAAAACATTTTTATGAGTATTTCTGCAACATAAGAGTTCCACTTTTCGTGGTTTCCAGTCAGCTCTAACAGCAATTTTCTTCAAGCAAAAGCAGATCAAGCTGTATTAATGAGAATGTTCTTAATGACTCTTACAGGAGTTCATAGCATGTGTCATAAAACAACTTTTCAATTAGTATCTCTGTTTATCAAGAATGACACTAAGTTTTTAGGAAAATTACTCACATCCAGCACAAAATTTTACTCTTTTATTGAAAAATAAGAAAGGAAAGATTAAAAACCTGCTATTTTCTATGACTATTAATGTTACCTCCTTGCAGCCTGCAGCAAATTAAATGTTAATTTTTCAAAGCTGTTTAATAAAAGAGTAAAAAACCTTTCAGTTCCATATATAAGAACACTGATTAACCTTGACTAGACTAAAACCAGCTTTCCTTATTCCTGAGTGGTCCCCCTATTTTATTCATTCTAATTACGTAAGCAATCTGAGCTGAATTAAGTCTTTTCCAGTGTACAGAAACTATAAAATACTAGTTTTCTTGAATACTAATATAAATTAATGACCAGCCCCTTCTCTCTGCTCTCACATTGTGCTCCACACAAAATGAGGTATTGTTAATAAAGTGATTTTCAACCTCTCCTCCGTGGGCCTTTGGGAACTAGCCTGTGGGCTATTTCTAAGAAGCCTTGTGAAAGATGCACAGAGAAAACACGTTCAAGCTTGTGCTAGAGTAATCCATGGACAGGAGAATACTAAACCTTTCCTGGAAGAAAGATAGGTACCCACAAATCAAAACCAGTTGGAACAAATACTTGCTTAAAAGTACTACTCAACAAAAGACAGCACAGCAACATCTAGCACTGCTCTGAGATTTTTAGATTATCCACCAGGTCACACATGTAGAAGAGGATAAATGACAAAGACCTGATTATGTCAGCTTGGAAATGAATCCAAAGTAATAGATTATCGGGGGAAAGGGGCACTTTCACCCTTTGTGGTACGAAGATGCAGAGTCAGGCTGGAATAGTTCCCCTCTCTCCTCATACTTAACCACCAGAGTGAAAGGGAAGCAGAAATACTGTGATATCATCAACTGCAAGAATATTTGTCTTTGCATGTATTAATACATGCAAACACTTAGTTGTGTTTAAAGTCTATGCAAATGAAATCTCTACTGTGAAAACCGAAGAGCTGCTGTACCGCATAGAAAAGAAGGGCTTACAAAGCTGTATGCTACTGTTTAGGATATTTAGAAATATCTCTGGTTCTCTGCTCACTAGAAAAAGACCCATGAGAATGCCACAAGTGCCTGTCTGTCTGGTCCTCTCCAGAGGAGACTGCCAGCCAACTGGCTATGGAAATGACTTTGTTTCTAAGCTCCAAAAGGTCCACGAATATGCTTGGGAACATGCTGAGACAAAATATACAAGTGTTCCAAACAGATTAAACATTAATTAATCTCAAGATGGGGACACCCACCTCTCTTAGATAAAGACACCACCCTACTTTGTTGGTCTTAGCCACTAGCTTCCAATGTTACTTATCTCACCCAAGTAGGAAGGAACTGTGAGGAAAGGGTGTATCACTAGATTACTCAACAGGATTACTACCTCTCCCATTTCCCCTTCAGTCAATGCCTGTTCTTTTCCCTTCAAATATTTGGAAAGAAGAATGTCTTACATTTTCAGACCATTGCAGCTTCCAAAGATCATTCCTGGAACCTGAAGAAGTACGATCTCACGGTCCTCGAGAGACCTCATAAGGCAATTCAGTTCCTCATTACTCTCTCTTCCTCTTTCTCTTGATGAGAGAATAAAACAGAGAGATCTCTGGGAATCTTATTTACTTATGGTTCTTGGAGAAAAAAAAATAATATACTTTTCTAGAAAAATAAGGATCTTTTCTGACAGTTAAAAGGGTTTTTGAATTTGAGCTGAATTTAGATCATGGTTTGGGATTCTCTCAAACAACATTTTCAGGTGACTCTACCACTTGCCAAAAAAAATCTCGGTGATTTAGCTCCCGTTTTCCAAGTTAGAGCTGGTAGCCATCAGTCAAATACATCTGTAGGTTAGAAATCTATTTGTTGAAGGAGCCTGACAAGCATTTTAATATTCTTCTTAACATACAGTAGTGAAAAAGTGGCAAGACTTTTTACTAACACAGAGATTACTAGGTAACATTTTCCAAAGATCCTGATTCTTAATGAGTTTCCTATTTGATTGAGGCACTAAAATTCCAGTTTCATTTTTGACTAAGGCTTCTAAATAGCTTGGGGCTTTTAAATTCCCTTCCTGCTACTGATGCTATAATTGACTATTTTTCCTCAATGCTGTTAGTATGGCTGTACTCTGTCTTACTTCTATTGGTTTGGGGAATTTGGGCCAATCATTTCAGAAACTGGAGCCAACAGTTACACTTCCTAAATCCGTATGTGACTACCTGAATAAATGCTTGGCTTTCCAAAACCCAGAAGCACCAGAAGAGCTACCATTCATTTCCAAGGCAGCTGCTGGATGCCCAGTGCTTTGGCATATCACTCCAACTAGTCCAAAGCTGTAAACAAAATCTGCAAAACTTGGCCTTTAGGTGGTTATCTATAGCACCAAGCTCAACTGATAAGTGCATTAAATCCATCCTCTCCCTTCCTCTGAGACCGAGTTGAAAGGGAGGGAGGAGGGCGGGCAGAAGAGAATTTAAGATAATTGAAATACATAAATGATAAAAAAGCCATTTGTGATAAAGCACCCCGTGCGTAAAAGATGTTGATGCTGTAGGGAGCAGCAGCGGGCTTGGTCTGCCTGGGGACATCTGCTTGTATTTGTGAGGGTCAGGATGCCAGAGGCTTCCACGCTATAATGAGAAGGAAGTTAATACCACACAATTATCCAAGCTGCCTGCCACATGCCAATACAAGCAGAAACCCCCTTTTTTTTTTTTTTTATATCTCCCCTCCACCCCCAATGCTCGTTTCCCATCTGATATCCTTTTTTCCCCAGCCTGCAGCCACAGCAGTTTCTTTTTCTCCAGTGATAGTCTCCATTCATCTCGGGCCATCTTTGCTGAACAATAGATCCCAAACTACCCGAGGCAGAGCAAAAAGGCTGGAGTAGCCAGGAAAGTAGCTCTTGAAACTGGGGGCATACAAAGCACAGAACTTGCTGCAATGCTAATAGAGGAGAGAAAATATGTACACACTGACCTATTTCTACCACGTTGCCAAGGGGGTATTGCTGGAAACAGCTAGGTAGCACACTGGTGGAAACTGCAGTTAACCAAGTGTATTTTGTTGCTTGTTTATTCCCTGTAATTTGTTTTAAAGATCAAATCCGTCAACGTAAAACTACCTAGGCATTCTACACAATGACGTATTTGTTAGACCTTCCTCCTTCCACAGCACGGTTTCATCTCACCTTTAAACTGGACTTCGGTCCCACAGGAAAAACAGCCAGGACGAGGGAAAACCACCCTGATTACAGCAGGGCTCCCAAAGAGGCAGGGATCCAACCAAAAACATCTCAGAGGTAAAACTAAAGGGAGCTAGGCTGTTTGGAACATTTTTCTTGCTCTTCTGTAGCATTTTCCTGAGAAGCGTGAGCAGGCGGACAAGGAGCTTGCCTGTCCTCTGGAGCCAGGTGATTTACACACCAAGCTCTTCTAGCAAGAATTCAGGGATGCTTTTCAATTTCAGCTCCATTAACACATTGGGAGCTCCAAGCCATGGCAGCTCCAGAGTTCCCAGCCAGCCTATCTAAATCTCAGCCGATATATAAACAGGAATTAACTATATATACTTATATCAAGCCTGGCACCATAGGGTCCTTCTCCAAAGCCAAGCATTTGCACGCTGATGTAACAATAGCACTGTATTTGCACTATTCCCTCTGTATTGGGGATTCCTATTGTATCACAAGACATTGTTTTGACAAGCACACATTATGTTGGACTGTCAGATGGTCTCTCAGATTTCCCTTGGTAACCACCAAGTGGCTTTCCTTCAAACCTGCAACGCAGTAGGTCCCTGATACCGCACGAAGAACCCCATTAATTCCAGTGGGAATATCTATAAGCCTTAAATGAAAGAGGCATTTTTCCGAGTTGGAGCTTAAACCTCCAGCATATGAAGCTGCTTAACACATGCTACTTCTAGCTATCAACAGCATCATTAACCTGCCTCTTTCTCAAAGCAGCCTTCTGACAGTGGAGGTACTGCTGTTCTTTGAAAGACCTCAATTTCCACTTTTACCAAAAGTAATTGGAAAGAAATTGTCACGCTATATATGATATTTCCAGTTTACAGCTTACGTGGCACATTTCAATCAAGTTTCATATTAGGTTTTGGCATTCAGACGCCGTATATACCCCTGCAGGTGTATGTCAACCCATTTTCCTTTAGTCTGTATTATGCGTTCAAATGATTTTTATATTATTGATGATGTTTCTTTAGATCAATGGAGTACTCAAAATAATCCATCTTCTTATTTTTCTGGCAAGCCAGGTGTTATTCTGGATCTTCATACTTTTAGTGTTTGCCTCCAGGTGTTGCATCTATCAGGCTTTTTTATAACTCAAATCTAGTTTTGTTTTTTTTTTTAAGGGGAAATATAATAACTAAACAGAGTCACTGTTGCCTGAAGAACATCGGTAACAATGTTTAGTCTAAAGAATGTTTCTGTGTGAGACAAATTTTGGAGGTTCTGGCTTTTCCTAAATTGAAAGGCTAAATGATGTTGATTTAGTCCTTTTCTGCACAAATCACAGTTTCCCACACATACTTATTTTAGGGTTTTTGGTAATAAGATTTGTCGCTTTCCCAAAGTAGTAATTTTGTATAAAATAATTTTGGTGATATCTCTGGCGGAGGTTTCTGACTGTAATACATTTTTATCAAGCTCACTGCTCATTATCAGCTCTAGAATCTATTGAGGTTGTGACCCATTATATTATTTCTGTGATTCTTATGCATATTTTTATGATGACCTCATGGGATTACAGCAATTTATTATTTATGAAATTCCCATCCACTTCCCTCTAGCAACTGCAGATTTTGCAATCTCAAGCACCAGAAAGGTTACCGGAGGTAGACTCTCCCAGCTCTTGTGCTTATAACCTTTTTTTTTTGGCTCATAGTGAAGAAAATTAACTTATCCTTAAGGCTCTGTGTAGGCTTGCTATTCTGAGGCTTATATTTTAAAAATCAGCTTCTAAACTCTGGAAATGAATCAGAAATAGTAATCAAAGTCTCTATCAGAAATAACATTTCTCTCACAGAATAAGATCCTAACAAAATATCACAGCTTTTAAACCAACCACCAACTGCCTTTACATTTCAAGCACAAGCAATAAAAGTTCCTGCATCACTAGCACCTATACATGAACTCTTATATTTTTTGGTGTTTCAATACCACCTAGACACAAGGTGAGGGGCAATTCCCAGCATCGTGGTCACTATGCACACATAGTGACCCTATCAGTCAAGAAGGACATATGCATGGACTTGCTGGGCATCACATAGAGCCATTTGGGCATGGTGGCGGCTCGATAGCTGTATGCGAAGCTAGATGACTTCATGTATGTAAAGCCTATGAACAACCATCAGAGTACTTTGGAACCAGAAACAAACATTCTCCAGCTGGATCCAGCCCCTGGAGCACCAGCTGGACATCCCTGACCTGAATAAGGTTATCCATTTGTAACTAGAATGAACTCTCTCCATAAACGCCTCCTAGTAAGAGTTTCCATACCTGTCCTGGATTCTCTTTACCGAAGTTAAGCCTATTGTCTAAAATGCACAACCAAACCAGCCCATGCCATCTTTAAAATTCACAGTTCACCAGTATCTTGTAGATATTGTTGGAACTAGAAAGTTTTCAGGGTTGAGACCATCTTTGGATGGCAATCCCCCCTTTGCCTTGCAGATGGCAAAACAGGGCTCCATTCCCAGGTGTGAAGCTATGCGCTGCATCATTACAAATGATTGCAATCAAGAACATCCCAGGGCTACCAAAAGCAGATACACCAAGCTCTGGCCTGATCACTCCCTGCGCTCATCTCTCTCTGCAAGCACCTTCATTTCCAAGGAGCCTGCCCCTCATGCCAGCTCAAGCAAGAGGCACCATCTCCGCTCAGGTGGATTTGCAGCCCTTCATATGCTTGAGCGATCCTTTGAGCACTGCAGAGCCCTCAGCGGCCTGCAAAATCACAGGCGGGTGATGGGCAAACGCCACCCTGGAGCTGACACCTGTGCAGTGGAGGCTTGCGAAAGGCCTGACACCTTGGGGGGCTGTGACTTGTTTTCCTTTCAACTCCTCAATCAACCTGACAGGAGCTCGCTTTGAATTTTCAGGTTTGGCATTGCCAACAAATTCCCCTCGCACTGTGAGGCTTCAGGCTCCGTTCCCATTCTCAACCGCCACTTTTGTGGCACTGCTCCCCACTGGGGCAATTACTGGGGCTGTGTGGGACGCATTAAATTCCTCGTCAAGGAGAGTGGGGTAATAGCACCACCGCTACTGCTGCAGCCACCTCTGCACCTCCTCCGGAAGAGAAGATGCTCTGGGACCTCGAGCTCATTTCATTCCTACCTTTAAATTAGTTCAGACATTTTCTGAGGATGATTTCTCACGTTGTTTTAGGGGCATCTTTCTAGCCAGTTCATCTTGCCTTCTATTAGAGAAAGAGCAGACCCGAAAAAAGTGTCAGAAATGTGACAGTATTTCTAGACCTCTTTTTACCAGTACTCATCCCTATCCTCCTGGTATTTTCACTGGATATTGATGAACCAGAATACGAACTCACTTGAGTGAATGGTATTATACAGTAGACATGCAATGTATGTAAGTATGTATGCAAGGCCTAGGAGACTTGAATTCTGGGGTGTCGGGAAAATACAGTTTCTCCTGAATTAAAGGGATTGATTCACCCTCTTCCAAGCAGGAAGCCTTTACTAACTGACGAAATCTGCGTTTTCTGAAGCTCATATTTACTGTTGCACTTCATCTAGATTATCTCTACCTTGAGTCTCAGCCGTGATTATTTTGCATTAATGTACCGGTCAGCAGTGGCATGCTTCATGCTGTGGCCACAGGGTATTTGTTTTAAATAGTAATCGTGTGCTTCACTTCCCTAATTTCTTCTCTTTTCTTCCCTGAGAATAACCAGATTTAGCTGTCACTGCCTGTTCCTACCAGGAACTCAGGTGCTCTCATCAGCTCTGCCTGTCTGCCCAGAAACCCACAAATTGCCACAGGCAGCCTCCAACAGCCACCTCAGACCATGCTTTTCTCTACAGTCGTTGTGCACTGCCCTCAGGATTTCTCTTCCTCTGAATTCACTTCAGCAAAGAGAAATATCTTTTGCTGTCATAATGAGACATGCTGATGCATCAGCATTTCTGGGTTAATATGGGAGAAAAAAAAAAGAATAAAGAACAGTGACATTTAAAACACTGGTAGGAAAAGCAAATATCAGTCTCATCATTTGCTTAACTATTATTTGCTTGATGGGATGGATCTATTGCTTTCACTACCAGAGGGAAAGTGTAATTTGACCATTTCTTCTTTTTTTTTTTTTGACCCTTCATTGAGCTTTTCCTCACATTCATTTCCTAATGCTCCTAATTTAAAGTCATTTTCTCATAGCAGGCTGTCTGCCTACCTATCAATAAAAATTCCTTACCTTCTAAAAATATAGCAGGTGATGCATGAAAAAAGATTTCAGCATTCCAGGCCAGGGTGAGGAAGTAATTACGCGCTCAAAAACACTAAAAAAACCACAAAAACTAAAAGAAGAAACTGAAAGCTTAGCAGAGTCATAGCTCTACTTCCTATTAATTGCTCATAACAAATTTATGTACAGAAAAATAAGCACAGGGCCTCACCCCTACCTGTTGTAACCGACCTTAACTCTACACAGATCTCAAGAATCATGCCCTCCCTGCAGCAGACAAAGATCTGTCCCAAATGGGATATTTACACTGAGTCTCATCTTGTGCGACGATGATGTGCAATAATCATTCAGAAAGGAGGCTGACAAAAACACGTAAGAGATTTTGAGACAGTGAATGAATTGCTTTGTGCTGGGTTTTGAAATCCTACAGCCTCAAATTGTTACAATAACCTCCTTCCATCCTTATTAGATAGAATCAGGCTTTCAGGACATAAGGTTTCCCGATGCCACTTGAATCTTTCTAAAAAGAATGACATGACTTCACGTGCAATGCATCATCTGGGGAGAAAGGGATGTTCAGTCATCCTTTCACCATGTGAAAATATAGAAAAGACGGAGAACATCAACCCAAGCAGTTCCAAGCTCATCAGGTTTGTGTGGATTGCTAAAGCTCTCTCTCCCTACCCCAGAAAGACTGGTTTTCCCCTCACCATCTGTGCAGTTCTGGCAGCAAGATCTCCTTAGCTCTTTCTGTGGCAGCTATCCCCTCCCAGAGCATTAATTTTACAGTTGCACCGAGGGGTGGAGAGTGAGTGCTTCTCCCATTGCTCAGTCCCTTGGACCACATCGATTCTCCGAGTCAAACATTTCCCCTATAAGAGATCAGCTGAGCACTCACTGTCAGAGCGGTTTTCCCCATTTCAAGGCAGAACATTTATTTTTAATTTGTTTAGATGTGATCAAACTAAGTTCTGAAATTACATGCCAGAATTTGCCTGCTTGCTTATTTTGCTGAAACATGCCACTTGTACCCTTTTTTGGCCCCCTTTATTATTTAATATTCTGTAAGATAAACGTTCTCCGGAGGAAGTACTATAAACACCACTTTGCTAACACAGATCCACAAGAACCATCAGAGGTAGCTACATTCTGGGATAGTGTTTTTAAATACTCACCCCCACATTCGCCCTCCTCCAGCTCTCGAGTTCCCAGCCAGGATGCCGGGCTAGACCTGTCCTCTTGCCGGCGAGGAGCACAGAATCATAGAATCATATGGGGTTGGAAGGGACCTCTGGAGATCATCTAGTCCAACCCCCCCGCCGGAGCAGGTCTA
>JAOXNO010000041.1:12869211-12885836 GCA_028565335.1 Limnodromus scolopaceus | reverse complement strand
CAACAGGTTAACCTGCAGCAAGGTGGCTTTCAAAGACTGAAGACAATTGTATGCCCCTGTCTAGAAGGTTACAGCAATCTTATTCTTTAGAAGCAACGTTTTACTCCTGGCTCAGCTGTCTGATTTTCAGCGGAATGACACCTTCAGTCACCTGCAGACACTCAGATGTAAACAAAATGATAAAGGACAGCAGAATCCAAGTCTTTGACAGCTCTGGGATAGTATGTCATGTAATGTAACCTGTCACTGTGCAACATATACGAGCCTGTGTGTCTAATACTGTCATATCTGTATGAAAGTATGTAAGTGCCTCTAAACGTAACTTTGTGAGGTCTTGGGGCTGTAAATGGAAAACTGCTGCTTTGAAGTGAATGGAGTAACAAAGTACTAAATCTTTAGTTACTAGCGGCAAGCAGGTCACCCTTTTATCAGTCAGAACTCCTTCTCTTTTATTACTAGTATTTGGTTAAAGCAAGAGATTTCTGAGTCTCAAAAACACATGTAAAATAAGAGTTATATACACCAAGCATCCTGCTTTTCTTTTCTACAAAGAAGTTAAGGGGCGGCAGCAGCATCAAACAGTAAGTCCCTTTTTTTACAAAAATTGTCCCCTCCACACATGCATGAGAGTTTCAGTTTTCTATTTGGAGTTGCAGGCCATTTCCCTTCCTTCTCCCCATGGGACAGAGGCAAGCTCAGTATTTGAATCCTTACACATTCCTTCCCAGTCATGAAAAATCAGAAGACTTTTCTGGAAATTAAGAAGAGAGGAGTCGAGCACAGCAGTCAAACTCATTCTTGTTACCACTGGAAATTTGCTGGGAATACAAGTTTACTGCTTGTATATAGAATTGCTACGAACACCAGAAAAATAATGAGCCTAGTCTTGTTCCAGACCATTCTCACTAACTCCCTGGCATACGTCTTCCACTTAAATAGTTTTAGTTTTAGCTCAGCTGCCTTCTTGAGGACATTTAAAGAACGGTTAGAGTCCACAGCAGGCTTTTTCATTTATAAATAGAGAGGCATTAGGCAACTCTTCTTTTTTTTAAACCAGAAATAATCCATGCCATTCTTAGAAAAGGAAGCGATAAATTCTAATGTACACAGTAAAAGTAAACCCAAGCAGAAAATAGATATGACTTGTAAAATCAAAACCCAAAAAACAAGCAGCTACTTTGGCTACTAGAGCCCAACATGCATTTTAGTAAGTAGGACTTCCCAACTGATGGCTAGACTTTCATCAGACTCTTCCCACTTGAAAATCAAGACAATGAACTCTATCAGAGTTCATCTTCTCTAGGGAGTATA
Organism: Limnodromus scolopaceus; assembly: GCA_028565335.1. Taxonomy (NCBI): domain Eukaryota; kingdom Metazoa; phylum Chordata; class Aves; order Charadriiformes; family Scolopacidae; genus Limnodromus; species Limnodromus scolopaceus. The sequence continues at coordinate 12,884,525 of JAOXNO010000041.1, read as the reverse complement.
AAGCAATAACTTACTGGGGTTAGTGCCAATGAGCCTGTGGATTTAGCCTTTATCCGCACTACTTCAAGATAAAATGAGTGACTAAAGACAGAGCAAATCAAAACCAGCTACACCACGTCATTTAAAGAATTAGCTGTTGTTCTCCTGTAATAATTGACTACATTTCCAGTAGCTCCAAGTTCACAGGGGCTGTTTCTTGTTTCACATTCAATTCTAGTCTTTGCAGTAACAGAGTCAGCTGAGTCTAAACACTGGTTGATGAAATCAAAGCATGTGGCTTGCAAAATATCAGTCATATTGGTAGGTGATCTGTGGGAAGATAAAAATGACCCAGCCACATAGGCTGTGGTGTGTCAGCACCTATGCAAATTCAATTCTGCACGATTAGCACAACTGAAGCCTTTCCACCTCACAGCTGCTTACACCTGGGCAGCTTCTCTTCCCAGGCTGACTTCAAGTATTCCCAAAGTTGGGCTGGAAAGAGGACAGCACTGGAGACACTTGAATTGTCTAACCACGGCCACAACAGTGTACCCCTAGTTACAGGAAAAGCAGCTCCTCGTGCCCTGACGTAGAAGGGACAGAGCTACACTTAATCCTGCTTGGCTGGCACATGGCAATCCTTTTCATGTCCTCTCTTCAGTCACTGCTCACTGCAAAACAAGATTCGCCTAGAAGGAAAGAGCTCCTCTGCTCCAATTTAGACATCTGAAAGGCAGTTGCCTCTGTAAGAGATGAGAGTCAATTCCTGTAGTGATTCATCTCATCCTGAAACAAGTTTAAGGCTTTGATTTCTTGTGCACTCATTCCTCACCCCTCTATCCACTCAGATCTGTGTCCGCTCAGAGCATGCAAAGGCTCCTGCCAGGTATCTGTGTTTACCATCCTTTAGGTGGAACCAGGAAAGGGTTGGTTCTTGCCCAGGTCATGCCTCAGTGTGTGCCAGGATGTGGCCAAGGTGCCTCAGGACTTGGGAAATGCTTCCACGTGAGAGAGTATACAGGCAGAGCCTAAGACAGGGGGAATAAGACATCCTCTGGTGATGCCTTTATCTTACCAGTTAGGTAGGATAACAGTGTATCAGTATATAGAAAAATCCAACACAACGTTACCTTTGCAGTGATTCCCCAGAAAAATCGCAAAGGGAGAGCACAGTTGATATTTTTGTTCTTTTCCCTCTAGGAATTTCCTTATCATGAGTCAGGAGCAGTGGGAGCCAATCCAACGGTGTTTTTTCTTATAATTAACATTTCACAATATGTCCCAGCACGAATTCATCTTGCTCAGTGCTACCTATAACACTCTTCACATTAGCTAGAATACGGGCAGCAATGACATCAGTTTCTTTCCTGATAATTTTTCCCAACTCAAGAGGACATTGGTCCAGACAGAGTATTTCATTGCAACACTAATAGTATGTGCTTTATGGATAATATATCTATAAAGATAAGCTCGGTGTGCTTGAATTGCTTTCTCTTCATATAGCACGTGGGCATATGAGTCAGGCACATATGCCTTCTGTGGTTCAAAGAAGAAAAATCCTCATTAAGTCACATATGTAATGGCCCTACAAGGTATGTGAGGAACAGACGTGAAACCTGTTCAGATATGCTGGTGCAATTATATTATTTTTTTTTCTACAGTATGCGTTGCCCTGCCTCACAATGATTTATTCAAAATATCCATTAATTCAGAGGGAAGAATCACAAGTGCAACTAAAACTAAAAAGCCTAAAATCCCAATGGTGCTAACAAGGCCAAAGCACAAGGAAGCAAGCCCTGCATTACCTGTACGGCCAAGGATCATCAGGGAGCTAAAAAATTCAAAGTAATGAAGGCTTGATCCAAATGCTACAGGTTCCTCTTCACTACCATCCAACTGGACACTTGCTTAACTTCATAGGTAAATAAGGACTGGACAGCAGCGGAATCTCAGATGCCCCTTATCTCAAATCTCTACAAAGAGCACACCATGCTACACAAAAGACAGAGGAGGATGCCAGCAGAGCCTTTGGCTCCAGCCTCTCACAGATGAAAGCATGAGGTGGGAGAGAGAACCCCTCCTGCACTGCATTCACGTTTTGCCTTGTGGAAGGTGTGATATCGTTGCTCAACAAGCACAACACAGAGTAACACGGGACACTAAAGCAGGATTCTTACGCGGCAGTCTCAAAACAGTAGAACGTTCAGGGTTTGATTTCATCAACAGCAGCTCACCAGCAAAAGGTGGCAGGAAAAGCCTGAATTTGCAAGTAGTCAGTGCAGCAGATTTGGATGCTTTGTATTCCTAAGCAGTATCCAAACATAAAACCAATAGCACAGATAAGTGCACACAGACAGAGCAACAGTGAGCTTTATTTTCTTCCCAGAGTTCCCAAGAACTGCACAAGGCAAAGTGATATTTTGTGTTTGGGCTACACGTTTTAATGCATAGGTACTGAACCACAAAATGACCTGATTTAATGGGGAATTAAATCAATACAAGCTTTTGCATTTAAACTTTTAAGTTTACTATTACCTGAAGATCCATGATTTACTCAGACTTTGCAAGACACGGTGTGAGCAGCAGTAGCAACCCTTCAAAATGACAACACTAAAGCATTCAGTTTTTAAGAGGCTGAAGAGTAGCGAAAGAAATAAACAGGAACTCTGTGCCCAGATGGAATTAAATGATCGACTCCTTGTTCCACCATATAAAATGGATGATACCAAAAGAAGGAATGAATAACAATTACCTTTTCCTATACTGGCACTGGAATACTTAAAAACTACACAATTTTCCAGGTGCTTACTCCTGGCTCCAGAGTCTGATTTGTGTTTTGGAACCACTGATCTTCCCCAAATAAAATGAAACAAAACAAATAAAATAAAGCTCAACCTTCTAAGGTGTTCGCAATTGCGCACTATTCTGCACAGCTTTTTTTTTTTTTAGGGTTTTTCTAGCTTTTGAACTATATAGTTACCACATTTTGAATTTTTCTCTAATTTAGCAGAGCATACTGGTTAGAACCTTACTTCTCAAAATGATCACCATGATTTGCAAAGGAAACAAGGAATCATAGTGCACAACTCTTGTTAATATCAAAGGGACAGCACTATTCCAAACTTTCCCTAGGCCACAGTGTTGGCACTACTTGTTTACTAGCAAGTTTATGTTCACTAGAGTCTGAATGAAGATGTGGATCTATATATACTCTACAGTTCTGAGTGTTCTGGTTTTCTGTTTTCAAAGGACAATTTCATTGCATCCAACCTGTTTTCTAAGTACACCACGCATCAGCCATTCCCTATATAAACCCAACAGAAACTTTCCATATATGATTAAATGTAGCCCAACTACGCCTTCAGAGCTATGACAAGGTTCTCCTAAAATCCATGCATTTCAAAAAAAACCTGTTTTGTGGTCAGTATCTAAGCTTTATGACACAGTTACTGCCCAGAGCAACCACGCACAAATCACAAACTTATCACGTGGAGGCACAACCTTTTTCCTTGCTTGAAGGAGTAGAGTTCAGAATGACAAACTGTCCTTTCCACTTGAAAATCTCAGTCTACGGGAGCCGAATGACTTTTCAAATGTGAAACCAAACTCATTTAAGGAAATGGGCAGATTTCCAGAGGAACTGTCAAGAGGTGACAAGAACGTGTGTCACACAGACAGACGTGCAGCCATCACACTGCAGAGAGGAAAACTCTGAATCCTACCAAGGAACTACTATATTCATCAGACCTTACCAGTCAACTGTAAAATAGACCAATTGTTACCAACTTAATTACAATCCTTGTTGCTAATAGCACCATTTTCAGCTGAAAATTATTTTGCAATTATTTTATCACCAGAAAGCGTCGTATGCAAGCCCTCTCGTTTTGCTAATGAGAAGGCACTGAGTCACTCCGTATATGACAACGACAGAAATTGTTTCTTTTGTAAATGAGAAGATTTCTACCTCCCAGGTGATTCGTCTTTCCAAACAAAGAATCTGACACACATTCAGTTGCAGGGGGGTTATATATATTACTATTAATGTTATGAAAATAACTGTGCATCAGAGCCTGATAAGTTTAGCTCAAAATAGTCAATAAATTATTTAGTTCACAAAATGTCATTATGTGTGGGGTTTACTTAATTGAATAGAATAATTTATGGTAAAACCTAGAAAAAAGATCAATGCAGATGGCTTGTGAGAATGATTGAGTTTCAGTGAAGGCAATTTGATTTTTATCCCTCATTATAATAATGTTAAAGGGAAAGCATCAACTTTGGTAAAAATCAATATTTGATGAGTGCCTAGGCCATGAATTTTAACTAGAGGTAGAACTGAGGTAGGAATAGGTGTTAATAATTAATAACTTCCATACCCTGAACAAATAACTGTTTTGTTTTGGAACAAATGCCTATTATCCAGAGATCCTTCTGTTCTCATGAAAGATAATTTAGTAATGAGTGTTTGGTTTTTAAAATTCTTTTTTTAAAAACTGACAAATGATCCTTAAAGGACTTTTGCAATATATTTAATAAAAGGATTTTACAGGCAACGGAACGCTAAAAAAAATACAAACATTTTAATTTTCTGAGGGAAGTAACACATTTCTCATTTTTCCCTTTCTCTTTACACTAGAAGAATATTTTCCACTTTGTCATCAACAGCTAGAGACAGAACAAATGAAAAAAAGGTACACACTTCATGAAAAAATAAAATTGTAAATTTAGTCTGTACACAACCATGGACTTGCAGCTGTCAGAGCTGGTCTATAAAAGCAACCTGTAAAATCTATTTAAAGAGCCATCTTACTGTGAAACGCTACCCATGCAAAATTGTCTGTGTTTTTTTAAAAGAAAGCATGATTGAGTTGGTGTGAATATAGTGTGTGTCTCTATTTTTGCTGTGTAAAATATCTCCCCTCTCGAGGAGAAACTAAGGAAAAAAAAGAACATCTCAGACTTTTCTAATGAACACTTTTTCTTACTGGAACATCTAAGAAAAGAAAGTGCCACATCTCGGTCCCTGCCTCTCCCCACTGACAGGAGGGAAACCTCCTCTCCCATTGACACTTCACAGGACCTCTGCATCTACGTGGATTCTCTTACACCATCCTCCATTAGCTCAGATTAATAAAATGGCTCATCATAGCAAGCAATATACATGCACCACCCTAAAGGAGAAAAATGCCTAATTAGTCCCTATTGACAATGCAAGTCTCTTCAATTTTATTTTTTTGTAGATACAGAGGTGCAGGACAGAAGCTGAACACCCAAACTGTGGCTGAAGTAGTTAGAGCCTCTCAGGTGGTACCACAAGGATGCCTGCTTCTAGGCTCATGAAACAGTGAAGAAAAACAACGATGCAGAATCACAGCACCAGGCACAGACAGATTCAAATTCCCACTTGATTTACTGAGTTACACAGAGATTACTTTTTTTTTTTTAAACTACAGTAGACACCACCACTTGACAGCCCTCTACATACATGCACGTGTAATTTCATGGGTCACACACCACTGATAGTCATTAGGCTCATTGCACCTTCCATTGGATCCAGAGATAGAGACCGCCATGAAGAAAACTGACATCCTTCAATAGCTTTCCAGCAAAGTAACAATTTGCTTGACCTAAGAATTCAACAGGTCACGAATTTTTTTCCATTAAGTCTTTGGTTTAGGCTGCACTGACTGCAGTTTTCAAAATGTCATATTAACATCAATTTGTGCAACACATTACAGAACTTAAAGACACTGAGAGGTAATAAAAGGTGGAAACCCTACACGCTAGAAACAAGGTTGGGAGGCACAGTGGTGTCTTTGCTCCACAGTGTATGTAAGACTCCTCTAATGTACTTTGGAAATGTTTACAGTCAATTTGTTAAAGTTTCCTCTTATCACAGCGAAACATCCCATACGTGGGCTTGAAAGGAAGCGCTCTTCACAGCGGGGATTATAGGTTAGAATAATAAAGTAACTTCCTGCAAGGCTTGTGAATCTTCTGTTCCACGCTCTGAGCCTTATGGATATCATCTACTTTTAACATTTACTTTTAACATGCAATCCCTTTTGACGTTCATTTCTCAGCTCAAACTTCCTTGCCATTTGTAGCAAGATCCAATGCGGGGTTAACACAGGTACCACAGCATTTAGAAATATACAACAATTAAGCAAAAGTCTTGCTATGCAGGTGATATGACATAGGCAATAACTTTGGTAAACCCTGCATTCTGTCTTCAACTAACTTATTTCATTTATTTCCAGCATTTTCCTGGCTACGAGTACTGTCACTCCATTTAAAGCAGTCTTTTCTTGCGTTGAATATTTTCCTACCCAGTAAGCAGAGCTCTGCAGGCCACTGGTTGAGAAAAGGTGCAAACTTCAAGTAATACAATTCTATCAGCCGAAGCATGCCCTCATTTGCATGAGATTACACTGCAAGCCACTCCACAGAAATCAATTCACACCTCTGTTACTCACCATAGAGTCGCATCAAGAAGTGACAAAATTAAAGTGATGGGAAACCAAAGCTAAATTTCATCTCTGAATTTATACTTCTGTTCATTCAGGCCATGTCCAAAGCCAAGTCTCCTAGAGATATGTCCATTTCTTTTTAGTGGCATTGAATAGGAAACTTTTGGAAGGGGCAGGCTACATATACATTAACATGTCAGATTTAGCTCAAGAATTCAGTCACTGTAAATCAGCTGGGACACCACAAAGTTTATTCGTTATCTTATCTAAAGCTGGTAACATCATCTAAACAGCACAGAATAATCCTGAGTGTGTGGAGGGAAAGAGTATACTTTGGAACTAAAAATGTTCTAGTGTTCATGCTTATTTTGGAAGGAGCAACAAAAGCTCAGCAAGCTCAGGAGGTCCTCTGCCTCCCCCTCATCTGCTGCCCTGATCCTAGGTGAATCCTTTTTCAATCTGGAACACTGGAGCTTTTCTTCTGCAGCTCTGAGTCTGTGGGGAAGCATGAATACAGCTGTGCCTTGATTCACATGGCATTTCTACTTTGTTTTCTTGCCAAAAATATTCAGGAAATCAGTCGTACAGAATAGCATGCAGAAACCTCTCTAGGAGGTTTCCTTACTCTTTCATGATTTTATACTCTCTGCAACATTTTGAAGCTTAAAGACAGTAACAACAGTTGTAACCCCACTGTAGGAAAGAAGAAAATAAGTCTTTCTTGACCATTATTCCTCCAAGTCCCAAACTTTTGCTGGCTTTCAGTGGAAAAAAGACAGCAAGAAGCCCTGCACCAGAGGAATCCCAAGGCAGCAGAGTATAAACCCCACAGACTCATAACACTTCACCTCTGAGCAGCAAAAGCTGAGAGAAGGGCACACTGTGTTTAAAGCATAAAATTCAGTCTTCAGTCTGTCCTAAAAACACTCAGGCTATCTAAAACGGCCAGTGTTGGGTGCAACTGGGAGCAGAAGGGTAAAAAAAGCCCTCACCATGTTTTCTCACCAAGACTTGAGATAATCTTCCAGAGTTTAATCACATAGTGCTACAGCACTGCAAAATTTAGATCTGGGCTCTAAAACAACCACCTGAAGGAAACTCTGCCTTATAGTGGTGCCATTTTCAGATCTGGGATGTCTGAGGGCTACGTAGCCACTTATCACTCAGCCCTGAGTCAAACACAGGTCAGCCAGAGCAGAGCATCCATGAATGTGCTGCCTTGGACTGGTTTGCAAAGCCCAAATCTTAAGTCAAACTTGGAAAAAGGTTCTTGCTTCTCAAGGTTTTGGACCAGCACGACACAAATCTGAAAGCTGTGACTAGGTTTGAGCCTGAATTTGTTGCTAGAGAAGTGAGTGGAGCTTGAATCTCAGTTGAAAAACCTCGTTATGACATTAAAGACCTCTAATCATTCTTGCACGTGCGTATTTTCTCTCACTCTCAGCATCTTAGACATTTCATCTGTGCCAATCACCCCAATATACATGTCAATCACACAAATATTAAGAGGTTATTAGCTAATGAAAAATACATTATAAACTGCCACTTCTTTCTAAAAGGTGAAAAGTCTAAATCTATATCTAGTTTTTTAATTTGAGAATAGGACTAGAAAAGAAATGCTTGTTCAGTCCATCTTTTTCTTAACAATTGAGGTGAGACAAGGACCATACAGCCACAGTTAGTGGCAAAGATAGATTTTCCTGCAACGGAGACAGATAATTGCTCTCTCCTGTATTTTGTTGCACAGCTACAACGCCCACCACAGAACATGCAGCATTGGAGCAGGAGGTAACGTATTATAAAGCAGTTTCACAAGCAGGCCTTCACCTTGCCCTTTCTCTACTGGAAGGTGTACTCCACCATTCATTCATTGCAACCTTTCAGGAGACTGAAGAGCTAAAGTGGTTTCTAATTCACACTGAATTCAGAATTCCCTTCTGTTACCAGAAAAATTAGATGTCAAGGCAGATACTCAAAAAAAGCTAATTCAAGCCAAGGAAGACTCTTGCAGACTGTAATCCAGTTTCTTCTTGGAAAGGTCTCCAAGAAGCATTTCTTTTTTTCTATTGACTGTAGAAAGGGGCCTAAGACAGAAAGTTCTCCAGGACAACATTGCTTTTTATGAATATATTACCACTTCAACAGAGACAGGACTTTTGAAACACCCATTAGTGCCCATATAGCTTTAGAAATATGTCCAAAAAGCATTTTCTCAACCTGTAGTCCAACACATGTTTTTAGTGCATTGGCTTCATGTGCCATTATTAATTAACTTACCACCCTGTTTGGAAGCCCTCCAAGCAATCTGAAATGGGGCTACAAATTCTGAGCTGCCTAACTTTAAGTCTCAGAAGGATTTAACTGCCATGATTTTAATAATCTTATTAATAACCCATGAAGAATTTATACCCATTAATCCAGAAGTTGCAGGAAGTACAATTAAAAATTCTGAGCATATGACACAACCTGAATATATTATTCAAGCACCCATTCCCATCACTGGCTGTAGTATAAATCATATGACATGAAAAATACATCATAAACAGCTTTAAAAAATTCAAGTATCCAGAAAAAAAAAAAATCCCTCAGAAAAAGCCTAAGGAGGTAGTTTGTTGCACAAATAGAACTCTTGCAAATCACTGATGTTTTTTTTACCAAACATCAAATCTCATTTAATGTATGATTTTTAATTTTTACATTAAAGTTTGCACAGATTTTTTTACGAAGAAATTCGCTGAGGAAATGGCATAACCTCACACCTTCCCCATTTCTGTTTTTCTTCATAGTATTTTTTTTAAATGGATTTATATTCCTTATTGATCATATAGGGGTAAATTGCCTTTTATTCTCCCCCCCCCGCCCCGCCTTTTTTTTTCTTTTCTTTTATCAACTCCATATAATGTTTCTTACAAGTAACCTAGAAAAAAATCTGGACATATCCCAAGAAATAATCTAAATCGTAGATCTCTTAAGAGTAATGCTGTACTTTACCTCAAGCAATACCACATGCAAAAGTGGACATCTGATTGACAACCACATTAATTTTTAATGTTGGTATTTGCAGTTTTAGCTCTTGCACAAGACATTTTGATTATAATATACTGTTCTGTAAAGGCACTTGTCACTCAAAAGGACAGAAAAACACACAAAAAAGATGGACTAGGTGTACTGAGAATACAGAGAAGTGTGAAAAGAAGTGCCAACATTTCATCTCCCCGTACGGATCACTACAGAGGCCAAGCTGGGGAACTGAGCTGGCAAAACAAAAGCAGTGCCATTCAGAGAACAACAATACCTATTTGTTAAGATAAAAACCAAAGACACAAAAGAGAATTACACAGGAATGTAGCAGTGACAATGGTACCTACTCCTTTTTTATTTTTCTTTAAGCTTTAGTATTTAATTCGTGGCAATTTAAAAAGGCTGCAATGTTCTATGAAGTACATTTCACATTGTATAGACTGTATTTTATGTAGTATAGACTGTATAGACTGAACACACGCACACACTATTCACATATTTGTCAATTTTATGCTTTGAGATAGCTTTACCTAATGATCTTGGCTGAGATTTTCAAAGGCAGCTTGAAGATCACAGTCTTAATATGCTGCCGTGATTTGCTTTCTGGTTTTCCTCAGGGTATATTTTATATAAAAAGTTGCAGAAAGCCTTACCAGCTCATATGTTGCAAGGTCAAGAAACACTTAAGTATGCAAGTGCGGGAAGCAATAATGCCCTCAGATCACTTCCCTACAAATATTAATTAAGGGATTTTTTTTGTTTCTGCCAGAGAAATTGCAAAACCTTATAGAACAGATAGAAATTACAGAAGCAACAACAAGTCTCGCTCATCCTCTCCACACCTGCATTACATTGTACTATAGGCTAAAGCACTATGGCTCTACTCACTACCTTGAGATTGCTTTCAGCCAATGACCCACCTAAAGCATTTCTACACTATTGCTTTTAGAATAGTTCTCCCAAATAAAACTTATTCTGCTGCAGATAGGCTTTTGTGTTGAAAGGCATTTTCTGAAGTAGTATTTATCAAAACCCAAACAAACGATAGAACAATCTAATCAGAACACTGAAATGACTGCCTGATTGTATTTTAAAAATCATAACCTAATTAGAACCGAATTGATTTTTCCGTTAGCATGAAATTAAAACTAATTTCCCTGCACAATATTTACTCTAATATTCCCCAGATGCAAATACAGACTCATAAAACATTTCATAAAAAAGGTTTTATAATTGTTTCCTGATTTTTTTCATTATATCATCAATTGTATTTATCTTTCTAAACTACCCTTCTTGTCTCTCTGGAAAATGCATTAATGAAGGGAGAGATGATGAAACATCACTGAAATTCTTTAACTGCTCAGATACCATGGGCAGATAAAGAGGTATTTTTCAGAGGATCTAGTCTTTCATTTCCTTTCCTAGCCAAACCTGCTCCTGAGATGACTTCTCCTAAATTAATGTTACACTCAGGCTGATAGACAGCAAAAGGTGGCAGACGCTCCCTGTTCAATTTCTTTTAAAGAAATGGGCTAGAAAAGTAGATTTGTCGCCAAAAGAAATTCCTCTGTCATCCTTCAACATATTCACAGTTTTCTCATTCAGTGTCACGTCTGCTGCCCTAGGCTCTTCCTTTCTCTTTGCCACAGAAAAAGTTCCTGAATTCCTGCAGCGTATGGCAGTTTGTATGTTGGGAAATTGAACAGTGAGACACTACCTCACTCAAGCACAGACACAATCAGATTTATAGGACTATAATTTCATTTGCTACGATGGCTGCCTTAATGAGGAATGCATGTTTCTATCCAACCAGGACTATTCTTAATGTAATATACTCTTGACCTTGAACGTTCATTGGGGCTATCTGACCAATGGCCAATCCTAGGGAGTCCACACTCTGGAAAGCCAAGATAATGAACAAAAAGATGTATATAAATATCAAGAAAATTATCTAATTGCCTGAGGAAGAAAATGAATTATAGAATAGCTGCCTCACAACTTTTTCAAACTTACATACCTGTGTATGGAAGCACATTCCCTTTGCAAACAGAAAGGTGATTCCCAACCAAATGACTCTAATGCAACACTATCACTGAATGTTAAATATCTTTCCTGCTCCTCTCTCTTTCAATAGAACACGCAGTGTTCAAAAGAAAAGTTAATTCCCTGAAAACTCTGGCTTAGTCCTTTTTCGGGAGATACCTTTTCTTCTGCCATTAGAGAGAAGCAGATATCTTCCTTTACACATAGAAGCCATTAATTTGTAAATGCAGGTTTTCTCACTAACGGAGACTATATTGTATCATTTCTCTAATACACAAAAATTGAAACTTCATTCCGATTGGGAGAGTTCACACATCCTTATTGTAAAGCTGCAACGGCAGCATCTCCCAAAGCAGGCCTGATGAGACAGTCAAACAAAGGAAAGGCAACACCCAAGTGGTGGAGACTTTTCTGTACTCGGACCAGAGGGTGTCTGGACAGGACCTGGTAAGATTATTACTGTGCAAACATACAATTCATCAATCAGAGAAGGTCCTTGGTCCTTGAGAGAGACATGCCTATTCGCTGCAATACAAATAAGTAATAAAAGAAGACAAGGGCTTGGGAGCTTTGATTTCAGTTCACACCTCTGACACAGACCTTAGGGAAATAATTTCTTTCCTCTTTGACTCAACTCCCTGAATGTAAAATGAGGTTAATGATATTTTTATCATATCCTTTGTCTGATGATTCATTTACTCAGAATTCAAGTTTTCAGGGGGGGATGCTCTCCCTGCATAATTTTACAGTAGCCTCTGTAACGAGGACAAAACTCTATTAGGGTGTCTGTTCTCCTCTGCCACCCATATAAATATGATAAATCATCTACTATTAATCATCAAGGCTAAAAAAATTATCACCCCACAAAACGGTGATAACAAAATGATTCCAGTAATATCCCTGCCATTTATCAAAAAAACAAGTCAGGACTTTGTTGGTGGAGGAACACATAAGCTAACTGATCCAAGAAAAAACTTCCACCATCAGCAAAATATGAATCCAATAGGGTGCTTAAGTTTCCATTCTGACTCTCTGCTTTTACATTTGTTCTCTATATTTTCTTGAAGGAATTGATAAAAGATTACAACTCACTATAGAATTATTCTCCCAGATATATTTTTGTGATTGTTTTCTCTTTTTGAAGGGAGTTCTACAGGCTATAAGCAAAAGCCTTGGACAGAGAGGTAAGCAAGCTATAATGCCTGGAATAGCAACAAAGCTTTAAACATAAAACAGAAATAAACTTGTTTTTAAAATAATGACCATGCAACAAATGAATTTGAATATGCGTATCTCCCACTTAAGCACTTGCTGTAGTGAGGAAATCTACCTCTTGAACCGAGATTTGCTGAGTGAATTAATTCAGGGAACAAGGTCCTTCTCACCTCCTTCTCTTCTAAAAGACAGTAACCTACTGGTTAGATTGATTTAATAATGATGGTAGTTGTTGCAGTCTAGCCTACCTTGGGTTCTTGTTTTTAATTAAAAAAAAAATTAAAAAAACCATTTAAATCCTGTAATTCTAACAACTGTGCCAGTCTGCTCACCTGCTTTGGGAACTCAGTGGCATGTATTTCACTGCAAAACGCCATGCAGTTATGTGTTTCTAGCCTTCAGCCAATGAAGTGCTACACATTTTTCTCTCATTGCGGAAATTCTCTCATGTTGACGGCACTGTTTGGCAGGCCACTAACGGAGCCTTATTTATATTTATCTTCTTTGCATTTATAGGATGGTGCACCTAAACCTGTGTGTATTTTTCCAGGTCTTTGCCTTTAACACCAACTTACCACCCAGCACTGCAATCTGCAGAAAAGTCTCTTTGCAAAAGGCCTGAGCTGAGCCTCTCACAGGTCCGTGGCAAGAAGCACTTCCAGTGAAAGCGGTCCCAAGGAAACAGGTTGTCTGTTTTAAAATGTGTATTGCAATCCAGCAGCACAAAATATCATCGCTAGCTTGCATAAGTGCACCATGATTTAAAACCCTTTGATTATATTACCAGGTAATCGCACACACCGGTCCAGCTTTGTATGACATTAAACCCATCACACTGTCCGTGTTTACTCACAGTGATTATCATAAAAGACATTCTTTTCATGAAACATATCATTAAAAGAAACACTGGAAAACAAGAATTTGAAATTCACCTATGCCTAGAAGCCATAGACTAAAATAACACAGTAGAAAGTTGTTATAAAAGATTTTGTCTTCTTAAACAGACAAATATTTGTAAAAAGAAGTAAAGCTGGTTTTGGCAGGAGGTCCACAGAGTGCTGTGTGTGTGCAGAAAGAAGGAACAGTCCAAGATCCAGCAATGGGAAGAAGAGGTGGCTGTGGCTCATGGAAGCTCTGCTAACGTGCAGACTCAGAGCATGCTCTCTCCAAAGAAAAAAAGGTTATGGTGCATGACACTGAGCCAGAAGGCAAAGCTGGACCTTTTTCTGCATTTTTTTTTTTGCATCGTGCTCCTCTGATTAGGGATTTAAAAACAGGAAAAACCGAAAAGGGATTGACCCAGTGGTTCCAGCTAAAAGTTCTGTCCTGTTGACTGTGGTAAGGCATTCAAGAACATGAAGCCGTGAGCACTGGTTCACATGAAAACTTAAATGTTGATCTTTGCGCTCTTCAGTAAACCTCTAAAAATCATAATAAATGTGGTTTTGTCACTGCCATCTCTCAGCGATTTTTGAAGTGTTTATTATATACCAGATGTCATGTGAAGGATTTGGGTTTCAAAGTGACATGAGAGACTTCGGAACAGCGTGAATTCTAGGACAACATATTGTGTGTGTCTGTCTCTATCTGTCATGGTAATAAGAAAGGGCAAGAATGCAGAGGCACTTGCTCCTCTCCAAATATAATCACCCTGCTCAGAGATTTCTAAATAACAGCCTCGAATCACTTGTTGGGGTGAACAGAAATGGTAATCCTTGACTGGCCTAAATTAGCTCAAGACCACCACATAGAAAAGCTGTCAGGGAGAAAGCTGACAGCTCCAGACTGCGAGGCTGCGTGTCTCATCTTACATATTCATCACCCGAGGTACCGCTCAACATCCCGAGCAACAACTGCGCAGAAGGACCAGCCGCGCACACCGGAGCCCGCCGCTCACGAGAGGTAAAGAACCCAGGGCAGTTGTTGCAGGAGGAGGAGGAGGACTTTCAGAGAAGGACGAGCACTGTGAAATTGGGAAATTAAGGAACTCAATGAGCAGGGGAAGACAACACTTTAATCTAGAGATTTTTCAGGAACTCCAGATGAATTGTTTAATTCGCACAAGCTAAGACTTTCAGAGGCTAAGGATATCATAAAATAAATGAGTGCACACTGCTTGGGGTCTCCCTCTTGGAAAACGGCAAAGATCAAAGACTCCCTGCCTATTTTCTCTCTGAAAAATTGAAAATTAATTGCCTGAATTCACATACCAGTTTATTCAACTCCTGCCTTTTCTAGTGATACAATTTGCATTGACTGACGGATACTTTTAGAATGTTAGAATGCTAACATAAATAGCTGGCCTAATACTCCATGTCAGGGTACATTTTAATTGGTAAAAAGCAATCATCATCTTCGTTGCAGTAGGGTCATTTTCTGAATGTCAGATATCAAATTAACACAAAAGGATAAGATCCCTATCAAAAAAGTTGTGTATCCACAGCCTGTGAGTTACAAGCTAGAGAATAACATCTGTGAAGACTGAAGGGCAAACTCAATTCATAATGAGGACAATGATATCCTAAGTGCTCCTGATCTGACTTTGAATTTAAAAAAGAAAAAAAAGGGGGGGGGGGGGGGGGG
>JAOXNO010000041.1:12821324-12844932 GCA_028565335.1 Limnodromus scolopaceus | reverse complement strand
GTCATTTAGATGTGGTGTTGGGGGATATGGTGTAGGGGACAACTTTGTAGAGTAGGGTAGATGGTTGGACTCAATGATCCCAAGGGTCTCTTCCAACGAAAATGATTCTATGACCTGTTAGAACGGGTCCAGAGGAGGGCCACAGCAATGATCAGAGGGACAGAACACCTCTCCTATGAAGACAGGCTGAGAGACTAGGGTTTTTCAGCCTAGAGAAGAGAAAGCTTTGGGAGATATTATTGCAGCCTTTAAATACTTAAAGGGGGCTTATAAAAAAGATGGGACAGAATTTTCAGCAGGGCCTGTTGTGATAGGACAAGGGGCTTTAAACTAAAAGAGGGTAGATTTAGGCTAGATACAAGGAAGAAATTTTTTACAAAGAGGGTGGTGAAACACTGGAACAGGTTGCCCAAAGAGGTGACAGATGCCCCATCCCTGGAAACTTTCAAGGTCAAGTTGCTGCTCTTTAAGACTATCACTAAGGACTGAGCACAGCTTACATTCCTGCCTCAGCACCCATTTATGCCACTCTGGGAGGTAAACAATGAAAACAGGGTACCTCTGAACCTCTACTTTCCCAGGAAAGGAAGCAGATGCTGTCCTTAAGCAAACAGCACGGATTGCTGGAGGATTCAGCCAGCTCTGCTCCCATGCACAGGTTCTGGGCAGTCTGCCCCCCACCTTTCCCTCACACAATACTCTTGGAAAGGAGTACTGCAAATACAACTTTACTATTCCCATGCTCCCTCATCCCTGGGTAGTTAAGGAGGTTGAGGTGTGGAGAGGAAGCAACAGCAGTTGACTCCCAAACCCAGACACACAGAGAAAATAACAGTAAGCTCAAGCCGTCACTGGGCTGAAGTCACAATAGCAGTTTTTGTATAGCAGGGCCAGAATACTTGAGGCATTTCACTGAAAAGCCAAAGGTGCACATTTGCACTTCATCCTGGATTCACACCAGAGGAAAGTTCTCATGGAAGCAGCTGTAAAGGAGCACCTGCATTGTCAGGCTGGAGAACAGAAGCCAGATGTGGCCAGCAGCTGCCACGTGGCTTGGCCACGCTACCTCATTGGGACAGGCATCAGATTGTGATCGCTTGTCATTGAATTCAGAGCTTTTTGCCTTGTTTTAGCTTGGATAATTTCATACCCCTCAAATTTTTTTGTCACGTTAGCACATTTGCTGTAATATCAGGGGATTTTGCATGAAAAAGCACAATGAAAACTGAACTCCCTGTAGAAATAAACACATTTTTTGATTTTATTGATGACATTTGCCCTGAAAAAATGGCCTTTAAAACAAAATCTCTTTTCTATCTGAGCTCACAGGCCTGCAGTTTACAGTTGTATTGATTTTATTTCAAATACTCCCTTAACTTGTTCTGCTGTTAGTAGTGAGGTTGCGTGCTTTTCAAATCTTGATCCCCTGAAATCAGGCACTTCTTACTATATTCACAAGAGACAGTCACATTCAACCACAGGTATTCTATATCTTTAAAATGCATTATTTGTAGCTTCTATAGCCATCAGCAGTCTTCATTTGTTAAACAACAATATAACACTCATTACGCTGAACAATTCCAGGAAGCAGCGACTAGTCCATCAGTCATTGCTGCACACCAGGTTTGTAAGCAAAGATGAGCCAACAACACCAGAACCTCAGTCTGAATTCTTAAAAAGATTAGCAAAATGCACTAGAATCCCTGTGCAAACAATTCCTAAAATGAAATCAATTTAGTGTTGAATATTCACAAGAATTTAAAGAAGTTCACCCTGGCATAAAAGAATGAACATAAGGGAGATTTGTTAACTTTCCCAAGCGTCGTAAGGAACAAAAGACTGCAGTTCATAAAATACTCTGGGGTCCCTTTGAAAACCACCACAGGTCTCAGGGCAGACAGGTTTAGAAGCAACACAGATCTGCTCAAAGTCTCTTTTCACACAGACCCATTCACTAGCCATACATTTAAGATAATAGTAGCTTGCTTTCTCTAGAGCAGCTAGGCCAACACCACCACAAACAACTGCAAAACAACGGCTGGGACAGCAAAAGCCATTGCTGACTTTGCCAGAGATTTGTTGCCAGTTTATAACTCTAACATATGTCATTTTGTGTCTTTCAGGTACAGTATATTTGTATGTCTATATGATGACTCTGCTGGTCACAATACTCATCACTGCTGTAGACCAGCCAACTCTAAGCCACCTATTAGGCCTCAAGGATTTGATACTAGATATCAAACACTACAACAAAGAAGAGGCTACTTGAATATCTGTACCATCACTCCCCACTGAACCAGTATCTGGGCATAATTACTATCTCCTTGTTTATGGAGGCGAGGGGAAATTTTTGCGCGGTCTACCAGCTTTGTCAATGACCACTTAGCCTAGAAGGCAGAAATAGAAAACTATAATGAAAAAAAAAATTACAAAGGAAGCATATTGCAAACACGCAAACAAAAGTCTAGAATCCTGGCAGGAAAAGAAATAAAAAACAGTGAAGAATGAAGGGGACATGGTTAAACAAAGTCAACATCTTGAGAAGCAGTTGGTAAAGTGAGAGACAGATTTCAGCATAGTAAACAAGCCATAAAGTTCTCCACAGGAAGAGCAGACAAAGCACCCTGGATTACTGCAATGTCTAAGCCATTTCTCCTTTGTGATTATTTTCTTTAAAAAAATCTTGGTTTTCTGCCTATTTGTTTACAGGGATACATCTAAGTGGCTGTCTGTTTTGAAATGATACTTTGAAGTCAAATGCTGTAGCTTGGCCTAGATGCATTCTCACTTGTGATGAACACACTTCCCACTTGTAGAAAGAAAACAAAGGTTTTCAAACGAAGCAAAAAGCAAGTGGATGCCTTCTTTTTAAGACACATTTTCTGTTTTGAGAAGAATTAAGCTCTATCACTCACCATTCCAAATACAAATTTGCACAAGAACTTGATAGCAATTGAGGATTAGAGCAGCATTAAGGATATACTCACAGGAACCTTGTTTTGCCAGCATATTGCAGAAATTCCAGGACAGGCATGGGATCTCCCAAAGCTGTATTTTATGGTCCGCATTAATGGCCTAGCAGCAAGTGCTGGCTTTGTTACCTTCTGCTCCGGCTTCCTCACACAACAGTGTTGTGAGCTTCCTGTCCCCTCAGCCATCATGGATGTGGTGTATCTGGAAAGACATCAAGCGCATATGCAGTAGACCAAACAAGTGAAATTTCTTTGGAGAACACAGTGAAGAAAGCCTCCTGTATCCCACCTTAGCAGCTGTAAGAGGTCTGTGACAGCAGTTTTAAAGTGGCTCTATCGTGTAAAGGGAAATACTGCCATTCACAGATTTTGGACAAAAATAAGTTGTTTCTCAATACTGGTGTCTTCAACCTGATCCCACACGGATCTTCTCTCCAACATTTTGACTGACAACAGGTACGTCAGCTGGGTACACAACAGGCAGGCAACTATCTGAAGAAGCCAGTGGGGAGCAACTATGAAAACTGACTGCACAACCAAAGGAGAAAGATGCCTCCTCATAAATCTCCCTGACAGAAATAAAACAACAACCTGTCACTCAGCCCAGCCCCTAATTCTTTATTTTGGAATCCTAGATGTATGCCTCATGCGTACATTTCATCTCCTTACTTCAGTTCTGCAATAGTCCACACAGACCCAGAGGAGTGAGGGAAGACAGCAACACCTTTCGTGTTTCCCTGACAGCCCTCTTTCACTTCCAAATCAACAGTTTTAGAATGGTTCACGTACCCTACCCGTGTCTGAACCCATTCAAACCTCACAGGGAGAAGAGAGAGAGCTTTTAACAAAGAGATAATTACAGTCCCCCGGTGGATGGAATTTCGCAAATTCAACATCCACATAAAGTATCTGCAGGCTGCAGGGACGTGCCAAAACCCTCATCTGTCTTCCCAGAAATCAAAGGGCTTGCTTAACAAGAATAATATTATTCCTGAAGTTTAGTTTCATAGGAGTTACATCATTCACAGAGGTATTGCAGCACCAAGGAAAACAGTGAAAGGGGGGGAGGGAGGAAGAGAGGAAGGCTCCTTCTCTGTCTCAGTATAGTTGCTTTGGCACTTTTAATACAGGGAATAATATCATAGAGCTAAAATAAACCATGCTCTGAATCACCGCAAAAACTATTGTTGCAGTCACTGCAGGCGAACAGGTCCCACCTTAACATTGACTCCAAGCACTGAGAGAAAACTCCTCCAAGTAAATTTGAAAATAGCTGATGAAGTTCGTTAGACCTGCGCTTTGTTTGCTCGTTCTCTGACCGGTGGTTCTTTCTTCATGCATACAGAGACAAACGTACTCACATGTATTGGCTCAGACATAAAAGTCCCAATTGACAGAAGGAAGAAAAAAAGGTCTTTAAATGTAAAGTTTGCTAAAATGCTCTTACCAAGGAGTGCAAATGTGTGCCGATTATAAATATTCGCTGAAGGGAGAAGAAAGTAATAAATTTGATATGCCTACCAAGGGCTATATATTTTCAGCTGATTTTATTCTTTCTGGAAGGCTTTATAATGCATTTATGAAGATATGCTTACAGGCAGGATTAAATCTCTCCTGTTTGCACAACTATAATGCAAAATATGCAAATGTGGTGGTAAATTAAAGCAGTAGTTGTTGGCTTTTCTCTTCCAAGGAAACTTGATTGTGAAGGATTTTTCCCTTCTATTTAGCTTAATGAAGTAAAAAAAAAAAAGAAAAAAGAAAACACAAACCTTAATTTCTATACCCTAAACACATCTTTTCTCATGCACCACCTTCCAGAGAAGCTATTGTGTATTTTGACTGGGAAAAGACTGCGGGACTTGTCCTACTCTGGAGTGACAAGCATGCAGTGTGAGCAAGCCAGGGCTTGTACTGAGACAACAAGAAAGAAAACAACTTACATTTAGACATTTGACACAGATACTGATCACCAGAAAGAGCATTTACTGTATTAAATCGAAATCCATGAATAATTCACCAGTTTCAGCTGATGACAAACCCAGAAGTGGCAGAGTATTTGATGATCAATAATTATTTCTGAGATTTTAGGAAGCGTGGCATCTTATAACTGAACAATTTAATTAAGTACTAGATTTGATTGTTTAATTGCACATGCTGTATCAATCTCTTTTCCTTTTGAATTTTGTGCAGGTGCTAAAAATAGTTCCTCGCTTTTCGAAGAAATGCTTTTCTCACCATGAATTACAAAACTGGTTCTCTAATAAGGTTTTCAAGTATCACATTTTGTGCTACACTCCCGCTTTCATTGAACTGCTAATAGACTTCAAATAATAAGTTTACTGGAAACTGCAGCTCTAGGTTCACTGAAATCATATTTGAATCTCATCTGCTGCTGAGGTTTATAATAACTGACAGTGCTAAGACTGAATCTGATTTTGCTGTGACCTTACGTCCAGCGCTGTGGTACTCCAACAATAGATAAAGTTTCCAGCAGTCAGAGCCACAACACATGTCCAAGTTGTCAGTCTTTGAAACATTCTTCAAAAATGAAGCAGATCCATACATCTATCTAAAGAGCTTTTCTATGGGAGCAGTTCCTTTCTAAAATATCTCTTTTTAAAATGTGATGTCATTGTTTTCACACTGAGCAACTCTCAAAGTGCCAATCAAATTTATTCACTGACAGCGTTTTCCTAGGTCCTCTGGTTTTTTTTTTGCTATCAGCCTGGGATGCAGAAAAAGAACTTGTTTTTTCCAAGCAAGATAAATAAAAGGGATTTATTTCAGCTCCTCACTCTGTGTCAGAGCAGCAACCTTCCCCACTGTTGTTTCCAGAAGCTTTTAGGTTTTAAATATCTCCGAGGATGAGGATACCAGTGTTTCTCCTGAAACTGTGGGACAGTTTCTGATCTCTTCCACTGTGAAACCTTTTTCTTGCTACTTGCTCCATTTTTCTTTTTCTTCCATTACTCCAAGTTATAGGAAACCTCCCTGTGCTGCGGTGAAAGGTTCTTCTTCCTCCTGAAAACACCCAAGTCTCCACACATGGGTACCTGCTTCCCTGCATGATCCTCACATCTCAAATCCCCTCTATCAGACATCAATATATTTGGTCTTCAAATCATCTCTCCTAAGCAACTATCCTAGAATCTTTGCTTGTGCACTCAGTTTCTCTACACCATTTGAGAAGGAAGTACCAAAACTGCAGTTTCCTCTGATTCTAGAGCCCCTCGTCAAAACCAGCTGGATTTTACTAAAAACTGACTTCAGCAGGCTTCTGCTGAGGCCCATGGTGTGCAAATATCAGTTGTGTCTTTATGATCTAGGGCTTTTCAACATACGTAACCCTGGACTGCACAGATCCTTTTGAAGAAATTTTTCATAAAAAGCTTGTCACTCACTGCTGTCTCCTTTCATGGGTAGGTTAAGTTGTAATAACTTTCAGTTAAAAAAGAGCATTAGCCTGTTACAGAGTCTTGCTGAAAACTTCTCAACCAGATCCATAGCTTTTACTGAAACAGCCAGAAATAAAAAGCCAGTCGACACTTCGCATGCATCTAATTCTGTCGCATCTCTCTGCACAGGACCTGAGGTGCTGGGGCAGCCTGAGACCTCTCTAACTCACTGTGTACTGTAGTTGCCTTTGGAGCTAGCCAAAGATTAAATGTTTACAGGAGGATCTGAGACACTTTTTAATTAATCAATTGAGCCAGTTATAAAATGCTTTTTGAAGTAAATAATGCCAGCTCCAAGTTGCAAAGAAACCCTAGAAATCAGAGCCTTTTCCTGCTAAAAAAATATTCCAGTCTGATCTCAACTTCCATGAGTACAGCAGCACCTACGGTTCATTTTCTATCTGTCACGAGGGCTCATGTAAATTATGTCTTGTGTGATCCTGAAACCAAGTTGATGTACTGTAAACTATTATTTCTGTCCTGGTAGGAATAATTTCTTATAGCTACAATGACACATACTGTCCCCACTGAGAGAAAGCTGTGAAATCAGCCCCCGTCACTAGATATCCCGATGCTGAAGCAGCAGACTGAAGATACAAAAAAAACCCAGGATTCAGAGGGGTTTTTGCTATGTGTGTTCCACACCACCTTTCAAACTCCAATCATTTCTGATCAGATTTTAGTTTTTCCTCAGTTAATTTTGCTTTGACCATTCTCATAGCCCTTCTTTGTCCACTTCCTTAAAGTGTTCTGCCTCTACAACCTTCACTGACAAGACTGTTCTCCAAAGCACAGGTTATTACAGAACAGCCGTAGAAGAATTATAAATGCATACATTTGCCCCAAGAGTCCCCTGTAGGCAAGGCTGGGAACAGCCCCAGTCTGAAGGGCAAGGACTAGAGAGCCATGTGGTGAATATCATTCCGTATAGCCCAGAGTGGGTAGGTTATGCCAATTAGTACTCGTAGGGGTCTTTCATCCTCTTAGCTCCCACGGTAAATCCTGCCTGCAGTCAGCATTATGTTCATACGGTCTCAGTAGACATTTGATCTGCCTAATCAAAAGAATCCATTTTCTGCTACCCAAAGAAGCTATAATGCAGAGTACACTCTAGAAAAAAGATGCAACAGTTTTATGCAGACTCTGTCAAATCATACTTGAGTAATTATGGCTCCTGTGGCATTTGTTCATGAACAGAAAAGAGAAGTTCAATCAGTTAACATATAACTCCTTACAGATAGAGGGGGGAGGAAAAAGGAGCTGGCAACCCTGAATTTTGAATAATTTTGTTGGATTTATTGTTCAAATCCACGGTTACAGAATATAAGAACAAAGTTAGGAATATCTTTTCAGAAGTTTCAGTGGACACCTTTCATTTTTAACTGCTAGAGATCACTTAAATTTATCCAGACATCGCTATCTAATCTGGTTTAATGCCTCTGCTCTCTAGCTCACGTATTTCAAGACAACACTTGGAATAGTCTTCAGTGTTCTGCAAGATTAGGTTTAACTTAAGACTTGTGATACCTGTGTGTATTTCTTAGTCATGACTCTGTCATCACAGTACAAGTAAGTTCCATTACCAATGGGTGACACAGCAGAGAAGTCAAATCAGTAACTGGGGAATACTACAATTAATAATAACCGAAGCCATATTCAATTTTGGAATAGCGACATATGAAAGCAACTATTTAAACTGCTCGGCTGACACCTGAGTCTGTTATTCTGGATGATGCTTCAGAGGTATTGTTCCATATGCCGGTATCATGCTGCCAATATATTACCATAAGCCTTTCTTGGAAGACCTTCCAAAGACTATAGTGTGTGCTATATGACCAGACAGATAAATATCGTCTCACAAATCTTATTAAGCAAAGCCATAAGAACACTACCTTTCAGACTGAATTTTATCACAAAACAATATTTAAAAGGTCCTGTTAATATTTTTTTTGCCTTCAGCTGTTCATTTTTTTCCTTACAGTGCTGCATACCAACGAGCTAAACCAATAACCTGCCCTTACCTCCATGTCTGGAACATGGAACAGCCACAGTCCTACAAACATTGCAAAAAATGGGCTTTGCCCCCATCAGAACAAGGCAGAGAATCTCTCCAACATATCAGCAATCACCAGAGAATTGGTAATGTTATTACAAATTTGTGTTATTCTATTTAGCAACCATCTGCATGCCTTAAAACAGCACATCACAATCATATGCTATAGTCTTTGCATTTTAGCTATCTCATTTAAAAACCTATTGTAATGACACTTCTCCAACTGTAAACCATTCGCACTAAATGCATTAGCTGAAACTTCTTTTGCTTGAGTCACAGGACAAGTCACACTAATTGCCAGGATAAGACATGATCACAATGTGAAGCTAGACAGCAGGGATTAGATGCCATGCTATGAAGATGGAAAAAGACAGGGAAGACAGACCAACCCAGTTTACCTGTCTCAACAGCTTCCCATAACACCGCCACTTTGGCATCTCCCGGTTGTTCCCACTGCAACCTTTCTGCAGGGTGTCCATAGGCACGCTGCTCTCCTGGTAGGCTATGCAGGGCAGAGGAGACTCTGCAGGACATTCTGCGATGTCACCGTTGTCCTCCTGAATACACAGGGGGAGAAACAGCACTTCTTTGTGCTGTTCTAACCGGATTTCTAAACAAACCTCAATTTCTAACCGAACTGCAGCAACAGTTCCTACAACAAGGGTGAGAAACATCTACAGCGAGAAGGCTTTTCCTCTGCTGCATTTCAAAGTTGTTAACACTTGTCAAAAAAAAAAAAAAAAAAGAGAGGAGAAGTCTTTCCTGATGGCACGTCTGAGGAAAACTTGAATATGGGCATTGCTATCTTTGACTCTGCAGTAATACCCTCCAGTTTTTTAGCACTGATTCGCAGTTGCTTGTTGTCTGAGCCTGTACAAAAGAGCTTTCTAGCACCACGTTGTAAGCACTTTCTGGATCCTCCATGAAACAAATAAATGCTGTTATACAGTTGAATCTCACCATGAGGCATACTCATTCTTGAGCACACAGAGTTAATCCCAGGAAGAAATTTGATTCTTTTAATCTGTTCGAACCCTAACTCATCTGCTTTTTTTTTTCCTTCTCTCTTTTGTATATCCTTTGTGATTTTGTGTTGTCTTGGTTAGTATTATAATAGCAGATTATTAACAGAGATTTAACTTACTTATTATTTTTCTTTTACAGTGAGCATTTTGCTACTGTTTTCCATTTTGGATGACACATACTTCTTACATTTTGGAATTACTGGTGTCTGTTTAGCATCTCTATATAAACCAGCTCTTCCCATGTTTGTTCATGCAAAGTTCTCCATAACTAATCCTGCTGACAGTAGCACACAAGGTTTCCTTCTGCAGCATGGCACAGATAACCAGATGTAAGGCATTCACTAGGGTTCTCTAGATCACAGAAAACAGTGTGTTCCTCCCAGAAGTGCCCATGAAGAGTGAAGAAGTTCCGTCTGCAGCCCTCATCTGAATTGGCCTTAGTGTCAAACACAGAAGAACGAAGAAGTTATCTAAGGATGGAGCGGTGAATTGCCCTACAAAACATGGGAGCAACAAAGTCCTGCCCTTCTGGCTCCTGCCCTGGCACAACCACAACCCGCTAGAATTTCTGGTCAGTCTGGCCCCAAAGAGGACATTGCTCAGCCTATTTCATTAGGTACTATGTCTGCTTTAGGGATGTTAATGATTTGAACTATAAATACTGCTACCATAAAAATCAGGTGCATTACGTTATATGTGAATTTGAGTGAAGTGCTGAGAGACCTTGAAAAAAATAAAAGGTAAACTAAAGTTACCTTTTTTCTGCAGCTTCTGTATAATAAGAAAAGCTTTTTCCATGGAACTTTGAGTTTGCTTTTTGTCTTCACTGAACAATTCTCAAGCGTGCCTTAAAAGCTCACTGTAGTTATATTGGCCTTGAAAAGATCACAGTGCCAAGGTCAATGTATCCAATTCTGCTATAAAGCAAGTGTGGAAGTGAACTTTGTACACCAAGGATGGATGTGAGGCGTAGCTATGGCATCCAGTTTAAGTGGAGAAGGTGAGAAACAGCTCAGATTTGTCTAATGCAGATGGAACAAAAAAAAAACCTCTGAGGCAACCCATTCTAGGTTCTTTAGTCCTCAATATTTGTGCTGATTTGGATACTTGGCACCATGCAACTGGAGACTCAACTGCCTTCCTCTGTTCAATACATAGTTAAGCGTGACACACACATATTTGGGGAGTTTTGTTTTGCTTTTTGTCAGAAACTCTAGGATTGCTATTCATCAAATAACTTACGCAAAATTCCAGGTGTCAGGCAATGCACAGATATTATGAATAACATGTCCTCTCTATCTGCCTTGGATTTTTGCATGTCATCCATTATGGGACTTCATCTAAACACTGACTATAGGATTGAGACAATCAGCAGAAGCTCTGTATGGATGAGACCACACTGATGGTCACCAGGAAAAGGGGGAGTTCTGCCTTCCCACGGGGTAGCTGGGAGCCACTCTGTCTCAGTGAAAAGACAGCCTCCTGGTCTGAAGGGAATAAACCTATTAGTGCAGTCTGCTTCCCTATTTGAGACAAGAGTCTGGAGAAAACATTCACATCGAACATAATTTAAAAAAAAAAAAAAAAAAAAAGACTGATAATAAATACAAAACTTCACATTCCAAGGCTTAACCTATTAACTGACAGAAGCTAGACACATTGCATTGTGAGATTTCTCATGTATTTTCCATCCATCTGGTACTGTCCAATACTGAAAACAGGATATTGGACTAAATGGGCAATTAATCTAATACATTACAGCAAGTCCTATATGTTTCTTTCCCTCTAAACATGTACCAATATAGAATTATAAACAGTGTTGGAAACAATTGAATTTGATGTACTGAAGGTCACCGAAGAGCACACAATTCTCCCTCCCTCTCCATTCCACGAAAGTGTGCTTTGTTTTCCCAGAACTAATTTCTGTTTCATAAGTAACTCAGCTTTTAGACAACTTGTTACTCAGAAAAGAATCGAATACTCACTCCAGCCAATGAGGTTTAGAATGATCTTTTCAATAGTTAAAAGCAGCATGGTGAAAAATCCCAATTTGAGGAGCAAGACACATAACTTAGAGTTCAAGTAGTAAAGCAATTCATCTTCAACAGAACAGCACATGGTACCTCTGAAAACAAAGCTCTAAATTCTGACAATCATCCTAAAATATTTAACACACAATCTCTTTAGAGACTTCTGTTGTACTCAATAGAAAAGACCCATCGTCTGCTCGCAAAATAAATGCAAATCCTTACAAGGCTGGCTAACCATAATATGGCTCCAGGCGTATCTTTGGTTCTTTCTTAGTATCGCCTCCTATGAGAATCACTCTATTCCCTGATGCTCAGGGAAAGCTCTTTAAATGGCTGTTTTTTCCAGTCTCTTCCAACATTCATTTTTTTTAGGCATCACCTCTTTTCTCTTTTGCATTTAACACTTCCATTAATGACTAAGATCAAGAGTTCATGTTTTGGTGCATTAACCCAATCAGCTCTCAGCTTGTGATTTTCATGTTGTTTTATGGCTTATAAAAACTAAACAGCAAACTAAAGAAATTAACACTGTGCCCTGTCAAGGTAAAGTCAGAAAGGGAGTTATTTACAGTCTGTTTTTGAAAGGGAATGACCGAAGCCTACACTGGTGCTACCAAGAACAGATCAGAGTTCTCTTCACACTGAACACGCACTCAAACCAGCAGCACTCTTGATCCCCCAACGTACAATACAAATTATGTGCCAAATTAAACTTTGGTTTAAAAATTGCCACAATCCTCAAAAGGCAAAAATGATAAACCCCAAATTCAGGTCCCTTCTCTCACTGACCTGTTACATCAGTTTTCCTGTCTGGCCTGAGTGTCTTACTTATGTCTTTGGGATCACCTTCAGGATACATGTTTTCACTGTACAGGTGTAGCAACCAGCACAGGGCTTTATCCCAGCTGTGACCTCCAGGTTGGAGTTCAAAATGAAGCTTCATGACAAACTAGTAAAGAGGTAAAGGGCATTCCTCAGCCCAAAATCAGAAACAAAGTCTCAGCCCAAAGTCAAAAACAAATTACTTTGATAGATTATGCTAATTCACATCAGGGAAGAGAACAATTATTTTTTTCTTGGGGCATCTTATATGCAATAGCTATTTGACACTTACTAGTCCTTCACTAGTAAGGACTTCACTTCACCCACCCACATACCTTGCCCCAACTAGAGAGTCTAACAAAGTCCACCATGGCTTGTTAAAGTTCGTCTCAATCTTGTCCTTCAAAAAATGAAAAAAATACTCAGCCTTCCTTCATCATTCATATTTACTTGCTCTTTATGTTGATTCCCATGGACTCTTCTCATCTCCTGTTTTGTCACGTCTTTCTTAAAACACAGTCTCAAAAGGGATATTCCACACTTTATGCTACATCACATCTTAACAGTCTGTGCTCCTTTAGCAGATCGCTTAGAAACAATCCCCGCTGTGCCCAGCCAAGAAAAACGTGCCAGACTTGGACCTTTCGGCTGGAATTCTTGAGAAATTAGATGTGCAAATCCTTTTTCAATTGTGATTAAACAGAAAATAAAACTAACACTAACCCATAGGATACTGTTACAGGAATGAAAATTTTAATCAGATTCTTAGATTGCCTCTGTCTGCATTAAAGTATCGCTTCTTGGCTTGTATATCCTTGTATATGTTTGCGAGAGGGCTAGTCATCTCTGCAATAATAAAGCAGCATGTACAGTCAATCACACATTACTGCTCCAAATCAAATAAAAAAAGGGTTTCATGCTTTCAGCAGGGAAAATACACAAAATGCAAAGGTCAGAACATAACCGAAGAGGATAAAAAAAAAAAAAAAAGAGGGAGAGAGGAATCATTCAGAAAGGAGTGTAGCTACAAAACAGTTATTGCTCTTCTGTGAGACTGTATTATCAAGACATTTGTCTTGAAATTCTGAAGAGTTGATTAATTTTAGTAGGCTAGATTCTTTCTCTGAAAACTACAGAAATACATTTTCAATTATATATTATCCATCCTGAGTTCAGTTTAATGTTTTCCAGCCATTCAGTGGTAAGAAAATTATGTGGCTCTTGTTACCCATTCATTTAAGTGAATATCTGGCAGTTAGGGAAGTTTGGAGATAAATCTATGTAAGCATTGTCTCCCTGGCAGATATTTAGGAAGACAGTGAATGGAATAAGGGAACTACAGATGGTCCTTCTCATGGAACATATTCCCAGGTGCTGGGAGCCAGCGTTTTAGAAGTCATTACTCATAAGACCCCCAAAAGAATCAACATTGTTTTATTGGCAAACACGTTTGTCTGCAAAGAGCGGCCTTAGAAGAAGTCAGAGTTGGGAGTGTGTTTATCAGATTGTCTTTTGACAAAAAGGGATTTGTTTGCCTTTTCTTTAAACCCTCTTGCAATTATTTATATTCTTATCACTACGGCTGCAGACGATCTTTGGAATACAGTTATATCTCAAATGGTCTCCTTTCACTAACTGTCTCCAGGCAAATGGGGTGAGAGACGTGGGCAACATCTTTCAAGAGAAAGAAATCGCCATTGTAACTTATAACGTGCAATTAGTCATGCAAAAATGAAATGCTCTGGAAATACAGTCTGTTTTATAAATGCTTCGTTGTGAAAAATAGATGGTACTTCAAAATACTGGTGGAGCAATAAGTTCTTGTTTGTCAACATAATATTCCCATATGTAATTACAAAATTGCGCACAAGCTGACCACTTTACCTTGCTCCATTAGGGAAATGGACCACTAGCATTAAGAATACCATGACAAAACATCTAGTTTCAACTATGGAATGAAAAATAATTCCAGTCACTAAGTTACTTTCACTGCTTTTCTCTCTGACATATTTCATCTGTGCCCTTTAACCAAAGTCAAAACGTTTCCCAAGCCTTCCAGGAATGAATAAATTATATTTTTTAAAGGAGAGTCAATTATCCAATTATCTTCATGTGTTTACTAGCGTAAACAAGAAGAATCAGCTTAATTGCATCTAAAAGATTCAGTCTGAGGTCTAAGAAAAAATTTCTGCCGCTAAAGCTAGTGACACGCTACAATACAGCTGCCAAGAGAGGTCATAAAATCTCCTGTACTGTCTCTATATGTGCCTGAAGGTTTTTACCAGCTGCAAAGGAGAACCATACTGTGTCAGTGCAGAGCATTGGGCTCCGGTACTTCTCAAAGTCCCTTCCAGCCTGACATATCTATTATTCTCTGCTTATATGCACCCTGGCTCTATAAGCACAGTGCTGGACTGTTGCACTCATGCAGCTGAAGGTGACAGGGCTTGGCATAAGTGGAGGGTGCTGTCAAAACACTAATACTTGCAGGACCAGAGTTTTCCTTTAACACTCAGTGATTTTCCATTATTAAGACATGCGCGAGGTCTCTACACACTTCAGTTTCCTGAGGTCATTGCAGTATCTTTTGATTAACTGATCAGTAGCGCTTGCATTTTTGCAACTGCAAATAAAGACCTTCCTTAGTAATATCAAATGCAGTTTTCATTCCTGGTGAACACAGCCGCATAGGAAAGGGTGCTTAAAAGAAGTGCAGAATTAGTAATCTGTGTTACCTGTCACTTAAACAGCAAATGTTATGCAAGAAATTTAAAAAAAAAAAAAAAAAGCACAACCGACAAGAAAAACCCCACACAAGTTCCTGCCATAGGAATAAATAAGCCAAATCTATAGTGTAATCTACCCTCAAAAGACAGTCAAGACTGGTTATCATGCTGATTACTACTTTGTCATCCCCTCTCAAAGATCATTGCATTTTTCTACAGCAAAATATAATTCAATCTGTAGATAATATAAAAAAACATAGAGAAATTGTACTTGGTACAAAAATGATCACATTTCTAGCCATATTCTAGGCCTCCACAAATTGATGTGAGTATCCATTTTGCCTGGTTTTTTGGTTTTTGGGGTTTTTTTGGGGGTTTTTTTGGTTTGTTTTTTTTTTTTTTTAACTACAGTCATAAACTAGGCTGATGCCCTCAGGGAGATTTCTATAGCTGGTCCACCAAATACTATTCCTGGTCAGTATAGCATGACTGTTCCCTTCAATACATACTCCCTAGTTTGCTCCATTACCCAAGAAAGCACATTTTTCCACTAGCCCGAGATAAAAATCAGGTAGCAGTCATGAGATCTGATGGAAAAATATACTCTATGTAACCAGCTTTTTATGTTCAACAAATAAAAGATACCGCTTCCCTAACGCGTACACAAAATTTAAAGGTGCAAGCAAATTAAAGAGTTTCCAAGGGATAGTGAAGTGGAAAAGCCTTTAAGAATTTCAGAAACTCCAGGGTGAGTACCGGGAGCTTTACCTTCCCATCTGAAACAAAAGCATTTTAAGTTTGAAATTTCAAAGTGGTTTAGGGTTGTTTTTTGCCTCTGCACCAATGTCTGCCAAGTACGGAAGTGTGTGTAGGTAACAGGTGCCATCGGGGAGACTATTGCTTGTGAAACCCAATCAGTTATCTTTCATTGCTACTGAAACACTGTTTGGTACTGAGCACGTCAAACAACTGCTCTGACGTTGTTTTGCTTTACTCTGTTGACAGCCAACATAAGCAGGATTTCACCCGACTAGAAATCCTGTCTATTTTAATCATGCTAAAGGAGTGAGGCAAACTTAGCAGACATTAGAAAGAAAACATCATTTCTCCAAAGATGTTACAATCAGATTAGTTTTCATAGACTAAGCCATAACATCCCAGACACCTCTGGTTTATGAAAGTCTAAACATAAGACAGATACACCTAAACTCAATGTCAGATACCCATGGCTGCGTTACAGGGTGGTCCTTCTTTCTCCCCACAGCCCGTGGTATTTCTTCCACTTATTAAACAACATGTTAAACAAGGTGATCTCTGGTGCTTACTGTTTGCTTCACATCCACACAAAGGATTACGAATACTCTTAGACCAGAATCAGGCTGCTTGGGCCGTGGGTCTGCACATTTAAGAATAAGCAGTATCACACTTTATTCTTTCCTGAAGCATGTAAGAGAAAAGTAGAAAGACTGCATAAAGCTCTATCCCTACAAACGAGGAATACACAAGTTATTTAGCCAATATGGACAAAGGGTCAGGAACTTTCCAAGGAAAAAATAATAAATTATTTTCAAGGGAAAAAATTTTAAATTCTTTGCTCAAAAGGGGTACAATATGCCCTACTGCTCACTTGGGACAAAAATCAGTTACTGTATCACATTTAAATTCAATGGGTTTTGTCACCTCTCTAATTTTAGAAAATACAAACACACTAACCTAACACAACTAAAGGCTTCATCTGTTGCCTTTTCTTCCTTTAATACTGAGACATTTCTCCTCCCCTCTCCTCAGCTTTGAACAGCATCTAATTTTTGATGAGCATGTCCCCTGCTACTTGGTCTGTTTACTTGTCTTAGCTCGCTCCTTCAAATTTTAGCAAATTCACTCATCTCCTTGACAGACCCATATTTCTTCTCTTCTTTCTCTTTAAAGACAGAAAAAACCCACCAAAAAACCACAAATAAACAATCTTTGTTTTGCTTTTTCAACTAAAACAAGTGTCAGCTGTTTCTTCATTCTCCATCTTCAGCTCGTCCCCAGCTCCCCAGGGAATCAGTTCCCCACATACCTACACATCACTGTTAGTATATTTGGAAAACCCTTGACCTCAGGTTAGAGTATACCGCACGGCTCTCTGTGTTGGGTATTCATATTTACTCTTAATTATCTTTAAAACAGATTTGTTTATACAGCCAGCTGTATGTTGAAAGCTGCATACTTGTTGCTTACATCCTGCCTTGAGCCCTTTCCCCACAAGGGTGTCTGCTGCCCTTTTGCCCACACACTTATTCAGTGCAATGGGGATGAACGTCAGCTGCAATCCCTCTGACTGCCGTCCCGCCCTTTGCTGTAAACTGATGAATTCTAATCCGAATACCTCAGGGCATTTTACAGTCTCTCAAAGTCACTTTCGTGTTGCTTCATCTAGTGCTCTCTCTTAACAAGTATTTCAAATTGGATGATAGCACTAGGAGGTTTTACTCAAATACAAGCAGTACCCATTTTCCAGCCTTATTAAATCATAAAGCACTTGATTCATTTCCAAGGATTAGGTCCAAATATCCTCTGGCTATACTGACCATTCAACAAATTACATTATGAAAGCAGCTCTACACTAGAGTAGCTCTAAAAGCCTGCCTTCCTTGGATTTTGCATGGTTATTATTCCAATCAATACTGGAGTGATTCAAATCACTCATGATCAACCTCTAAGGCTTCTTTTAGGTGCTTTTCTTATCAGTACAAACATTTTACCAATAATTTTTGTGAACCATCCTCAGGGTCCATAACAACAACCAACCTTTTCATCATCAACTTCTTTCCATACCATCTCTGGTTTATGGGACACCAATACATGTCTTTTGGGAAATTCTTTGGCATCCTTCAGTGTTAATGCTTGCCATCAGAGTCAGTTTTGTATTCAAAATCTCAAAACCCTAGACCCTCCCTGGTTGGTTGGCTAGATATCACAACCCTTAAAATGTTCATTCAAAAATGATAGGCTACTGAAAACGAACAAGCCTCCTTACAAGTTCCTGTCAGACACCCATGCAGTTTGCATGGGAGAGAATTCCCTTTTAAACGCCAAAAGCAAGAAACAAAATCCAGTGCTATATTAAATATTTCAGTCAGAACATTTTAGTTCTGAAAATAAAATGCTTTTTCCCCACCAAAAAGATGTGCAGTCTGACTCTAGCGGGGAGTATGGTTTTTTCTTTTCCCTTACTTTGATAAATTCAAACTTCTAATGGCAAAAAAAAAAATCTATGGTCTCTACATCACATAACTGAAGAGAATTCCATCCCCTTTTCTCCCTCACTTGCAGAAATGCTTCTTGTAATATGTGTTTCTAGAACACAATACCATGAAAATACATGCTGTCATTCAAATCTGTACCTTGATGCAGTCCTACAGTACGACCCCCACCACATCCCCCAAATTGAGGATCATTATAATCTGTCTACTGCAGGGATTAAATCAGTTAAAATCCAATGGAATTTCTATTTGATGCTCTCAATAGTGTTACAAATCAAGCAAAAAGGCAGGGGCACATGAAGGGTGCGCTAATTTCAATCAACTCTTTCCAAGTGTGTGAATGCCAGAGAATGATTGGATCTCAAATTTCATCATATGTGTGAGTATTGCTTTATTGTGAACATTTACATTTGCAGTTTAATCCCTCTAGGAAAAGAATACTGAAAATTGGTTTCAAAATGTTCTCTTCATTAAATTTGGGGCAATTTCTCCTGAAATAAAAGGCACAGTCTGAGGTAGCGAGAACCTAGCAGATGAACTGTAAGAAACATTAGATAAGGACCTCTCAACCCTTAAAAGGAAAGAAATTATACTGTACATTTCCCAGCTGAATTGTTGCAACATTTTAACATCATTTCGGGGAATAGAATTTTAAGTAAAGGCTGGCAACGTGTATCACATGTTTAAAGAAAAACAGCCACAAAGTAAAGAGCTTAAAACGTCCAATGAAGCCACATTCATATAAAGCCACTCACAGCTTTTTCTAACCTCTCTTTTCTGCCCTTTATGGTGGTTTATTCACAGTACTTCACTGTGCTGGGAGACAGAATGATGTTGTAGCAACCTGGGAAATCTATCTCAATTTTGTGCTTCAGCAAGTTCCCATCTCAGAGACGACCTTTTAAGATTGTCTTATGTCTTGATTTCTTGTATCTCATCCACTCAGTATGTCCCACGTTGGCAACAGAGATGTGTATCGCACTTTTCACCATCGTGTGAACAGCAGCAAGCTATCCATGCAACGCGGGCACCTGCACCGGGTAGAGGACCAGATGTCAAGTGGAGAGTTTCTTCTGGAAATATTGCTTTGGAGGAACCTCTTGTGGAAAGCAGAATTTGGTCCAGTAGAATTTGCTTTAATTAAATTTATTTATGCTTACCTCAGTCCTGGGGAATGCGTTACAAGCAGTTACTGTGGACTGATGTAAGACACAAGCTTCTTACTGACCAATGTCCTCAGTCTTCCCCAAACCATATAAACAGCCAGCTATTAGCTTATTATAAAAATCTACAGTGTTAACCTTTTGGTTAAGCAAATTAAATTGTCTCAGATCTGCTGTATGCTACATACATGTGGGCACTACTGTAAATTAGCTGAGGTGCTTGTTACTCCATCATAATTTATGAGGATGATAAGGCTCTAGTTCCTTCCCTGAAATTACTGTATTCCTAAAATGGATTCTTCCAGATGCCAGAATATTTTGGGGTGGCTCACACACTCTCCAGCTCTCACAAAAACTAAACCAAGGAGAGTTTCGCTGAAGTTCATCTGTTCTGAGAACAATTTCCTATTTTGTTGAATTCACACTTTACATATTTCATTTAAAATTTCCAAACGCACCTAAAGGTAAAACATTTCAACCATTTTAAAAATTTCTTCTGTAAGTGGAAAGTAAGGATAAGCATCTTACAGAAATTCTTCACTTTTCCATGTAGCAATCTAGCATGCTGAATTAAAATCACGATGATACTGAAAGAAAGGCATTGGTAAAGCATATTTTGTCAATGAAATGTCCTTTTGTCTTCTCTACTCAAACTTCCAGTAATCTATTACTTGTCTTTCTGTGCAAACCACTTATGCATTAGTAGAAGACCAGAATTATTTTAAAAAATACTTTTGACAGAAATGCCTATCTGATCCACACAAAAGAGTTACAAAAAAAGACTTAAGGACTAATTTATGAATGAGACTTAACTGGGCAGTAGAAGATTGATCTACAAAGAAGAAGCATCTGGCAGTTCTGTCCAAAAAAAAGAATCTTACAGAAGCAACATCAAAAGTAGTAGCACACAGGCAGCATTACACTCCTGTTTCACTGCTCTGATAACATTTTGGAAACAGGAAAGTAGGAGTGTACTTGCACTGGTAACTGCAAGTTACCACCATTCTGGTGGCTTGATAAACCCTGAACAAGAGGGAATAAATAACCTGTTGGAAACTCCCCATGTCATGCACTTCTGTTGCCTCTTGTCTAAGAGCATTGCTCACCACAAACACCCATGACTTTAAATCTGGAAAGGTTAAAAACTTCTGCTGACCCCATTTTACTGTATGACACAGATGCAGAATTGCATCAATAACAAAAACAGAGAAAATACTATTGAAAGTAAATGAGGTTTTCCATAAGCTTACTCTTGATCTACCCTCTGGCATCAGTTGTTTAAAAAAACAGTCACAGAGAGAAAATCAGTTTGTGTGGGTGGAACCGACACAGAAAACAGAGGCACATGCTATGATATTCTCTTTGGTGGGTGATTTTTCCATGTTTTCAGAAGAACCACCTTCCAGACTCAGTCTTCACCTGCAAAGATGCTATGGCTATGAGAAAGCCCAGAAAACATTCCTCAGGACCAAGTTCACGTTAGGAGAGGGCTGCACATAACAATATGCAGAAATCCCATTTAGCTTGGAAAAGCATAAAAGCTTCAATACAACCTAATTCCGGAAAGTACATGGGGAAGCATTTGAACATTTTCTTATGTTCTAGCAAAACATGTGGTTAAAGTTAAGCATTTGCTTTTGTTCTCTCTCGCGCTACAAAGCAATGAACGGGACAGAAATAGATACGCTCTTTAGTCTTCATATGTGCTCTCTCTTAGTAAGGAGCAGCAAACCACGCCTTCGATGACTCCTGAGTCTGTATACAAATACCTCGAAGAAGGTATCCCAAAGTAGGACTGCAACTCTTTAAAATAGTAACCCTAAAACGTGCAACATACTATTAGTTGAGGAACTATACTAGTTGCAACCAACACGAAAACAATTTAACAAAAACATTCACAGAAAATTCCCAGCAAAGAAGGCATTATTTAAAAAGTGCCTCGCGTAAATTGGTTGTATTTTATCTACTCAGTATTACTTTTTAGTGCCAGAAGTCCAGCATTAGCTCAAAAATGCCTGGGTCTGTGCTTATACAGACACCCAGTCAAATAATTAGTAACCTAATCAATAAAGAGTTTAAGACAGAAAACAGATGTTCCAGCCAATTTTGTTAGAGCTGGGAGCCTCTGAAGAGAGATGTCTGGATTGTTTAGTTTGCTTATTTCTGCAGTGCCAGAGATCATTCTTGTTACTGTGTTTTGAAGCAGTAATTTCTGAATGATGACGCTGGCAGAACTACAAACAAAGAATTACACTAATCCAATCTAGATGTTACTAACACATGTAAGACTGTCTTCAGATTTTCACAGGTCAAGCAGGATTTAAACCCTGCTCCATCAATAAAACAGAAAGACACTATTCTATGACTTTTTAAAGTGTCTTTTCCTGAAAAGGCGCAGGAGTCCAGAGTGGGAAAGTGTTTTGTTCTGCAACAGGAGCTCAAGGAAATAATTTATATAGATTGGACTGCCAACAATCTAATTGCTTTAAACAGATAAAGCTCATCTTACTCTAAACATTTGCCAAACAATAACCTTGCTAACACAGCTTCCTCTCTAGGGCCTGTCCATGTACATAAACTTTCACTGTAACTGATAACCAACTGTCAAAGAACAATAAGCATTACATCAGTCATGAACTACAACTTCTCACTAACATTGACCCTCCCCTCCAAGATATCGGACAATGGGACCGAGTGTTGATTCAGATCTCTGAATCCAAAACACAGCGCTTTGGGGTTTGGTTGTAGATCCAAGCTGGAGACCCAAGGAAAAAAATTATACCTTCAGCTCTGATATTGATAGAATTGATAGAATGGTTTGGGTTAGAAGGGACCTCAAATACTATCAAGTTCCACCCCCCCTGCCATGAGCAGGGACACCTTCCACTAGACCAGGTGGCTCAAAGCCCCATCCAGCCTGGCCTTGAACACCTCCAGGGATGGGGCATTCAGAACTTCTCTGGGCAACCTGTTCCAGTGTCTCGCCACCCCCACAGTAAAGAATTTCTTCCTGATATCTGATCTAAATCTCCCCTCTTCCAGCTTAAAACCACTACCCCTCGTCTTATCACTCCACTCCCTGATCAAGAGTCCCTCCCCATATTACCTGAAGGCTTCTTTAGGTACTGGAAGGCCACAATAAGGTCTCCCCAGAGTCTTCTCTTCTTCAGGGTGAACAATCCCAACTCTCTCAGCCTGCCTTCATAGGAGAGGTGCTCCAGCCCTCTGATTATCTTCATGGCCCTCTGCTGGACTCGTTCCAACAGGTCCATGTCCTTGTTGTGCTGAGGACTCCAAAGCTCGACGCAGTATATATTACCTATAGCAGCTTCAGGAACTACTGAATTCTCAAGGTTTTCTCCAGTTACAGCTGTCATGAGAAGACCTTACAAGACACTCCTTTTGCAGTTGAGAACACTTCACAAAAGTTTAGCCCAAACCCAAAGGCCAGAATTCAATTCAACATCTCACCCAGATGCTGGTAAGAACTCAATCTAAAGAGCATCTTTACCAATGGTATTGCAAACCATGAAGAAAGGAAAGGCCCCTTGTGTTTGTGTAACTCAGTATTCACCAGACCACCCACAAAAGAATAAAATAAAAGAAATAAGCGTCTATCTTGCCTATGCTTTCCATCATTAGATGAAATTTAAGTAGCCACAATTTCAGTACAGTTCTTTTAGATAAAACCAAGCCACAAGTCATAAGGAAATGAACAGGGGTTTTCCTTTCTATGATGCTTCTGGCTCACTAGAACAATCGCTTTCTGAGTGCAACTCTGAGTACCAACATGGTAAATTAACAGTGATATCAGTGAGCAGCAAACATCAAACTGGCAAAGATAGGTCTGAATTTTAGGAATTAAACATTTTCTTTCCAATTACTTAGGTGGATCATTCAAGGCAAGATTAAACTGGCTTTTGAGGCTGCATTTCTTGCATTTAAACTATCCAAAATCCTGGACCAATAGTATCTTCCTATGCATTGCAAGGGTGACTTTACTGTAAAGTGTTTAATATTGTTCAGCACACAAAAAATAAAAGGTAAGCAACAGGAAGAGCAAAGTAGGAACTTTCCCCATTCACACAACTTCCTCAGGGCTCTTGTC
>JAOXNO010000041.1:12806630-12821224 GCA_028565335.1 Limnodromus scolopaceus | reverse complement strand
ACAGAGATGCTCAAGATGGACCTTCACATACAGCCCTCCCCAAGGCTAGTCATGGCCTGCTGCATTTTACATATCATCCCTCGACAAAGCTAACTTCATTTCTCCGTCAGTAGGAAAGCTGCTGTTGAGTGCAGCTAGGTAAGCCGAACATCTGCTCCCTTAGTCTCCAGTCTCTGTCTAGCCAAAATAAACTGGCATTAGTTGAGAGAAAAGGCTTACTAGCACATCTTACTAAGACAGCTATACTTGCACACATCTGGCTCACATCTGGCCAAATAAAACCCCAAGCAGAGTAAGCATATTGTCATCTGCTCTGCTGCATAGGTGTACCAGCAAACCATGCTAAAGATAGCTCTTTCTCTGCCTGCCTAATTAGGTTGTTCACCATTTTAGGGTTCAAGACACAGCCGAATAGGAAGACAGCGGCTTTAGTCACTTCTGGTTTTGCATCCGTACCAGAAACCTTCAAAGGTGCTTTAAAATAAACCTTTAGAGGTTTCCAATTTTCAGTCACCAGATTTCCCTACCAGCACACAAGCCAGAACAACTATAAGCTGTGTAATTAGAAGATTATTAAAGACCTGGAAACGGATGAGAAAGGAGAAGGCAGAAAAAGCAAAAGATATCATACCACATTGAATATGGGCAGGAGTCTAACCTCAGGATTCCCATTAGCCACAACCACCTCAAAAAAAATGGAAATGAGTAGTTACACAATAGTATAGCATTAAACTCGAATTCAGTGGGCAACTGAAAAAAAACCCCACAAAACCCCACATCAAAAACCCCACTCCAGCAGAAAAGGCACAGTTGTCCCTGAGCAGCAGGAGACTTTCCCTCAAGCTTAGTAGCAGCTGGATCAAATCCAATTAGAAGACGATAATATTCATGATCTGTTTAGAAGATGTCCATTCAAGATTACTAGAAATAGTCGAACTGCTTTTCAATGGAGTAGGAAAATAAACAGCCGTTGCTGGCATATCCTCTGCCAGATCCTGAAGAACCATAGCTATGCCCAGCCTAAGCCAAGAAGCCCCTCAAAACAGAGATGACAATCAGTGTAGAGAAACTCGTAGAGGATGGTTTTCACCAAGCAAGCAACCAAAAACATTATTACAGGCCCCCAAAATTCTGGATCAAGCATCCAAATCAACTCCACCTAACAGGGTCAAAGCGTACAGATGCACTGCAGCTTCTACTAAAATTACCATATGAGACACAGTACTGACCTGGTTGGAATGGCAAAAAGCCTAGAAGCTTCAAAAGCCTGGAAAGTTTGAAATAACACTAAGACTGGGAAAAGGTCAGACTGAGGGAGGCTGAGGAAGACCTGAGGGATAGAAGGGAATATTTAAAGAAGGCAGCAGTCTAAAAAGCAAGGAAGGTGCATGACCCATTTCTATAATTAGCCGGATGCATTTAACATCCAGTGTATCATTTCAGTACACCATTGATTGTGTGAGTCCATAAATCCTGGTCAGAGAGCACCCAATGCCTGAGCTAAGAACAAGCAGATTCCTATTTCTCCACCCAACTCCTCCAGCCCAGAAATAAAAGCTCATGTGTGCTCCAGCCTTACTGGAAGAGCCCAGAAGTATTAAAAAAAAAATAAAATAAATAAATTGCAGCAGAGGGGAAGAAAAAAATAAGACAGAAACAAGAAGACATCAAAGTCCTCTGCTGCTCACGCCAGAAAAGCAGCGGCCCTTGGAATGCACTATACATCATGCCTACACAGCTAGAGAAAGAAATTCACATGCACACCATCAAAATACTTTCAAGTGAAGCTGTCCAGATGTTTCTGCACAGCTGCATGTTAGCAATGTTATGTGGGCAGAATGCACTAGACCCAACAAGCCCTTCTTGCTGTGCAGAACATCTGCAGGAAAATGAAAGGCACAACCATAATTCACAAAAGCTAAAATTAAGTTCTCTCGTGCATGCTTTATAACTAAAACTCAAACATGCATAAAAAGAAAAGGGAAAGGTAACCCAGACGAAGACAGCTAAAGAAAGAGGAAAATATATCCTTGCATTGGTTTTCAATTTGGATTGTAATTATGATTTCTTTTTTCTCATTGCTCTCAGCAACCCATTTTCACATTCTCTCCCTTCCTCTTTTTTTTCTGCATATTGCTGATTTATGCTACTTCACAGAGGAACTTAATCATTTGGAAAACTTCACAAAAACTCTAAAAAACAAAATGCACAGGCTGGAATAATAATGAATGGCTCTGCTCAGAGAAGTTCTGACCATGCAATTTCTGTCAAAAGATATTGTTCCATAGAAAGTTACTAATTTTTTTTGGTAGATTAGTTACTAATTTTTGATGGTAGATTTGGCAAAGCCCATTATGATGTTTTCACTCATTTTTAGCCTCAGAGTGAAAGCAAGGATTTTCATGGAAACTGAAGCTTCAATCCAGCTTCAGTTTGTAAAAGAAAAGATACATTTTGCTCTTCTGTAAAGCAAAATACACTTTCAAACAACAGGATTTGTTCTTTGACCAAGATCTGTTTCTATTATCTGATCCAGAAACAGTTTTTTGAAAAGCAGAGACTTGAGTACTTGAGCATGACAGGACTTCAGTGAACCTCAGAAGAAAATACAGAAGCCTTCATTACTAGGAGTAACTGCTCAAATTATAGGAATTTATAGTTATAAGAGTATCAGAGATTACATCTTCTACTACTTGAAGCAATTAAATGAACAGAGTCGAATCATTGCCTGGTATTCCATGAACTTGAACAAAAGTGCACTGCTGCACCTCTGCTATCTGTTGAGAAGACTGACTGCACACTACTCGTATCTTCAGATCTTTCTCAGTCATAGGCATTTTCAACTACAACCTCCCCAAGCCACTATAATCTTCAGAGCTCAACTAGTGATAGCAACAGAGAAAATATGAGCATATGCAACATGAGCATTAACTTGGTCAGGTTGTCCAGCTCCATGGACAGAGGTAATGAAATAAATTCACTCTAGGAGAAAAGCCTACAAAATTATTCCAATGCAGAGCATGAGTAAAGCTCAGGGTTGTTGCTACTCCTGTCCTTTGGATAAACAGAATCCTCCTGAGTTGTCAGTTGCTATCAGTGTTAAAATAAAAGGTAAATCCTGTGTTGTTAGAGTATTAAGTGGCTTAGAAACAAACTGTCTTCTCAGTGGGGAATTTTGCAAAGGGAACTTCAAGCCTGAAAGACCAGCCCAAACCATACCTCATTTTCACTTAATCTTGAGCATAAATCTGCTCAGGAAAGAAAGCTCCAACTTCACTGGAACTCATAGTCTATGCATTTGAGGCAACACAGGTTATCTAGAAAGTCCAAGTATGCTCATATAAGCTACACACCCCAGCAAGGGCATATGGTCCAAAAAGTGCAACAACTTAGCAGCAACTGCAAGATTAACTACTTCAATACCATGAAAAGTAACTGATAACAGGTCTTCCAACTTAATTGCCTTCACAAAAAAAAATTAAAAAAAAAAAAATCTATTTTAAATGAAACCCCAGAAGGTTAAAGGCCTGAGACTCCCACTCCCATGACTATTTGGACTGCCAGGACTTTAAACCAGAGTTATTGTCTTCCACTGTACATCTTTAGCACCTAGAACAAGCATCTTCCCCTCCTGCTATCACATCTCCCTTCTCATAGGATCTTGTTGAAATCAGTCCTCACCTGCAGGTCACTTTCCACTCCTCCTCTCATCACCAAGATCTTTCTCAGTTTCCTGATTTTTCTGGCCATTGCTTCCTCAGTAAACTCCCATCTCTCTCATGCCCATTTTCACCTCATTTTTCCTCTTTTTTATGAATGTCTGTCCCTATGACAATTTCTTTCCCCAAGTTACAAGTATCCTAAGCTCTTGGTCTCTACAAAATCCACCCATTACTTCAGTTAACCATCCAGCTACCACCTTTTCTATTTTTAAAATCTGAAAACATTCACTATGCTGTCTAGTCTTCCTGAAGTAGAACTGGATGTGACTCAGTTTTCCCACGCCATGAAAGATCCTGAGCTTTAATTGCCTTTTTTTGCTGTTTCACAATGAGATAAAACTGAGATTGTTTGATATTTTTATTAAAACCAGAGGCATAGATGTCTATCTCAGGGTAGACAATAAGTCTTGCAAAGGTATTCATATGAGAAAAAAAAAATCTCAGTCTACCTAATTAACAAGAGAATTTTTTAAAACATCACCCAGATAAATGCTTTTCGTATTGTGCTAAGGGCTATAATAGGAACCCAGCACTACTTTAATTCCTCTCTCACAAAATCTAATCTTGAACTGGGAAAAAACCTTTCAGATTGAAAACTTCATTCAGATGAATATGACCTCATGAACAGCTATTGTTTCAACAGAAAACTGTGCTAAAAAAACCACATTTATCTGCTTTAACCTGGACTTCTCTTTTACAGCTCCTCTCCACTCAAAAAGGTCTCCAGTAATTATTCCTCACTAAAGCTTGTCTCAGGACGGCTGTCAGACCTAACACCTCCACCTTGAATCTAGCCCTCACAAGGCATCTTTGATTGCATCCAAGTTATGCTTGGATTCTCCTTCCTAATCATGCCCTATGATATCCTCTGAAAGATCTTCACTGTGTGGGAACAACGGGACTGGTTTTGGTGGACTTTGCATGATTGCCACAGATTGCTTCAAGGAGTTAACCCAGGACATACACATTCCGATGAGTCTTGCTTTTAGCCTTCTAAAATGTTGACAGCTTCAATTGTCTGTCCCAGTCTTCTGGGCATGAGCAAATGGAGATTGGCACATACCAGACACCAGCCCTTGGTCCAGTGTATTATCTTAAACAGCAGATGACACATCATTGTAGAGGATACAGCCTCCCTTTGGGGAAGGAAATTTTGGGTCCTTCCAAGGAAAGGTGGGGCACATTTATTTATTGTAAGTCAGTCTCCCAGTGTCAACAAATTGGCAGCTGTCCACACAACCACAGGTAAATGTGGTTTGAAGGGCTTCCACAAGTAATATCGACAGCTGGAATAAATATGACCTCAAGCCTGC
Source organism: Limnodromus scolopaceus (assembly GCA_028565335.1). Taxonomy (NCBI): domain Eukaryota; kingdom Metazoa; phylum Chordata; class Aves; order Charadriiformes; family Scolopacidae; genus Limnodromus; species Limnodromus scolopaceus. Next base: position 12,816,189 of record JAOXNO010000041.1, on the reverse strand, counting down.
CCTTCAGGCCATTTGAGAATGGTGGGTAATTTAACAATGAAATCTGTTCACATTAACGTGGGGGGTGAGGGGAGAATAAAAATAAATGTGTGCTAATCCAAAAATAGCACCACTGCTTCTACCAGATCTTTGCTTTTGACTATTATGACAATATTGCCAAATCTTGTTATTTTAGTATGTTCCATGATTTTGGGGATTATTTTAAGTAATACCTACTAGAGAAATTTTATTGGCATCACTGCCTTAGTTTTTACATAGAAAAAGCATGTCAGCAAAAGCTTAAGGACGTGAAAATGAAAACACAGAAACCAGAAAACAAATAGTATATACCTTTATTTACTAGAGGGAGGAGGAAGGTGACAGGCACAATGATTCAGAAGGTCTCTCAACAGTTCAGACTTCTGACTTTGTCAGATAAAACCATATCGGGAAGTCTTCATTAAAAGCTACAAGATCTAATAGTTCCACTGTCCTTTTCCTGCAAAATGGTTTCATTAAAAACAGACCTGAAAATTAATGCTTGAAGAAAAATAGTTAGAGAGTGGGCAGGGTTTGAGAGCCAGGAGGATCTGGGAGGAATCCAGGGAAAGGCTGTAAGTAGGTTGAGTATGTAAACAACACAAAGTCAGAATTAACCTGAAGGATGCTGAATTCCCACAATTCCTGTCTCATCACCAGCCTCTGCTTTTTCTCCAGGAAATTTTCTAATTTCCCCCTGGTTTAATTATCCCCTTAACTGAACTACTTTGTCAGTATGCAGAAGACATAAATAAAACTAGTCATGGGCGATAAAGCCTTGAAAGTCTTCTATTGTACTGCTCCAACTCCCTATCATCCCTCCTAATTTTTAATTGAATGTTGCCATTAAGTGGTTCCCTTTAATATGCAACCAGTGAGGTTTCTTTAGCATGCAAACTCCCGTACTCCCAGCATAGGCATTACTGACATGACATTTCTAATTCTAATTATTTTCGATTATTTTGTAACAGTCATTAAAAATAGAGGGATTTTCAATATTCAATTAAGAAATAGGCCAACAGCCTAAGAAAGAGCCTTAGCAAATACACTAAAGGTATTCTCAAATATTAAAAAACTGCTGTCAGAGGAAATGAGCATGATTTCTAAAGCTGCTTTCCGAAACTGCTGCTAGAGATAGCAGGATAAGCTGTTGTAATCCTCGGTCTGGAAGCAGGGATACCACATCTTTCAAACTGCTGTAGGCAGTAACCAGTAGACCTTTCTCCCCCTCCTTCCCCATGCTTTAAACCTGTTTCCAGCCCACTGGAGTGGGAAATACATGCAGTGATACCACAGCCAGTTTCTGCCACCAAACAGATGGTGACTGCTGGAAGCCAGCAACGCAGATCCTAGTCACTGAAACTTTATTGGGAGCGCCCACCAGTGTGAATAAATGTCTTTAGACGGACTAATTAAAAGGACTCTTTTCATTAGTTAGGACCATCTGTTAGGCCACAGACCTGGTGAAATTGCATGCAGGTGGACATTCCTAGTTGGGAATCCTCAAAAGAGCATCTCATGGCTTGTAAAACTATTGTGTCCCAGTAACGGGCTAATGAGGTTTCACCCAGCATGTTCCTTCAGTCTGTGTCCACAGCAAGAGTTTTACCCCTCTCTACCCACTCCGTCTGGGTAGGTACTGACTGGTGTTGAGCACCAAGCTCAAAAGCAGTTTAGTCTTCCCAAATAAAAGAACCAAGTATTTCTGGATGTGTCACAGGTGTCTTTACCCTCCCATAATTATCCTGGTGTTTGCATCCAGCAGCAAAATGGAAAGAAACAGAAATAATTGGTTTCCTCCCCTTCTGCCCCCTGACTCCACTCAAAAAATGACAAAAGACCAGCTTGTAAAACTCACAAAAATTCTACAAGAATGAATGTGGAATCCATGACAATGTGCTTTGGGGCAGAGAGGATATTAGTACAACACACTTCCACACTTTTGTTTGAAATCATATCCTTCACAAAGTACAAGGTAATTAATGTGAAACGGCATTAAAGCCCTATGCACTCTAATTCAGCCTTTCTTTGAAACCCATATACACCTGACAGACACAGTGTAATGGGCCAGACTTAGTTTTACACTTGCTCTTGCTTGCTCCTCATCCTCAGCCCGGCTCACCCAGCACCCCTCAGTCCTTACACACAATCTCGTATTCAGACTCATTGGTAAGAGAACTCCTGCTGAAGCCCATACCTCCCAACTGCTCACGGCTTTGAAAAAGCCAAAGCCAACTTACCCCTGTGAAACAAAACAGTCACATGCAAACAGCAAGTTGTAGCTGTGAATCACTCCCGGCAATTGCTCACATTTCCTGGCATGGCAGCTTGTTATAAGGTACACTATTTAATATTTGCTTTTCTGAGGCGCTTGTAATTCTCAGAGGAACCAGATGCTGTACAAAAATAGATGGCTTAAAAATCTTAGTCTAAACATGTTAATACAATTACTGGTCACTGCAATTCTCCTGCACTAACCTATATGCTACCAAGACTTCTGGAGGCAAAAGCTGGACAGAGGAGACTTCGTTGCTAAAATAAGATAAAGGTCTGAAAGGAAATATTTTCAAGAAAACATTTTTTCCAGGCCTTAGCATACACAAAAGGTCACCAATAGTTTATCCCCCCCCTTATACGTCACCTGTAGACAGCCAAACAGTTAAGGCAACACAGGCATCCAGGAAGCTGGCTAGCCAACGTACAAAGAGCTTTAAAAAACAGCAGAAAAGCCAATATGTTCCTATTTACAATATTTTGTGACCCCAAACTAATCATCATGTTTTATTATTTCCTCATTTTATAGCTCTGCTCTTTCAAGAGAGCCACCAGCCAACATTTCTTCACCACTGGCCAAAGGAGCAGCCAAGTGTCTGCTTCACAGCCAATACCGCTTACTGAGCCATAAGCGGCTAATACGAGGTTGCGAATGCACAAGGTAGCAGCTGATGCCCTTCTATTGGAAAATTAGGCTTGGGTTTTTAGGCAGCTAAGGATGTTTTTTGTGTATAGTCTTAATTCATTCTGGAACTTGATTTGAAATTATTTGGTCAAATTTGGATTTAAATTAGGGCAGTCAGTGGAACTACACTGATTTATGCCAGCTGAGGAACTGACTAGATTTTAATACTACATTCTCTTAGTTTAGAATAAATTCAAACCCAAAGCAAGCAAAATACCATTGTGTAATTTCAAGGACAAATAGAAGCAGCATGTACGCTGAAATCAGAAACCTCTAATTTAAAAAGCCTTGACAAAACAGAGATGATTTTCCTAGTGTGGGAGTCTGCAGATCTCAGTAGACGGCTTTCAAGATCTGGCAAGAAAAGTCACTTATATCTAAAGCAGGTCAAAATTGTTGGCATGGTGTATTCACTAACAACCCTATCTAAACAATAGTCACGACTCTTGAATTCGTTCAGTTGATACCTCTATAAGCAACCAAACCATTTGTAGCTAAGCTGTATAAGGTGGTAATGGTTCATTCCCATTATCTGATGAAGGTATATTGCTTCACAGAGATGAAGACTTTCAGCCCTAACAATGATTGGCAATCTTCTCGCCGTAACACTGTCCCTCAACACAGCTGTCATGCAGAGGGGAAAACAACATGTTAAGCCTATTTGAGTTCATCTTACTGAATTCATAATAGGACTAATGCCCAGAGATCCACATTTAAAGACCATCTCACCCCAAAGCTTGAGGGCCTCCTGGAAGCCTTGAACCTGAGCATGCTCTGAACAGATTTGAGTTTGGACATGGTTGCTCCAACAAGAGATACACTGGGTGAAGTTCCTGTCCTATGGAGAGTCCAGTTATTACTTGTCTATAGCTAGTGATGTGTCCGGAAGAGGTAGAGGCTGAAAGAGCTTGATAAAGTTTAAACTCACTTTTTGCATTCTATGGATAAGAGCCCCAGTGCCCTAGACCCCAAGGATTTAAATTGCACTTCAGTCCTTATTGACATTTTGCATAGAAACAAACAGTAGTCACTCAAAGAGAAAGCCATTCCCAAGCATTAGTCTTCCACAGAGAAAAAAATTAAATTAATATTTGCAGAGAAGAAAAAGTGAGCATCCCAAAGAAACTGCTTTTGCAACATCTCCCCACACATATTCAGCTCAAATATAGCCCAGTACCTAAAGCCATACAAAATTCCTAAATGCAAACAGTGAAGTAGTAAACAAGGGGATTTCCTACTTTTCTAGAAGAACATGATGTAGATTTCAGAGAACTTGAAGCAATTGAGATGTATGCAGAGCAGGAAGTAAGATGCTTCAGCAAACAAAAATTTAGTCAATTGATTTAATAGCCTATTCTTAGAGCTATGCTAACAGATATAATTAACTTTATAGTGCACCCAGAATTCCATGGTAGCCTGAATATGAGGAAGGAATAGCAACTAGGCAAGATCAATATTGCAATTTCCCCTTAAATGGAAATTCTTTTTCCAGTATACATCAGAAATACCAGTCAGCACACCTGACTGACAAGTTTGTGTTGCAGTGCATTGCTTACAAAGTGTTGTTTCCTGACGAATACCAAAGAAAAGTTCTGCCTAAGTTGATTTCCCAGGTGTTATAAAATATTTTAAACTCTGATCCTACATCAAGAGTGGAAAAAAAAAAATAATCACCGTAAATTTAGGGGATGTATCCCTACAGGATCCATAGTTCGGTGCTGTTTTGAGAGGAATTTTGGGAACAACACCCTTGGGGGTGTTACTGGTGTTTTAATGCTTTTTTACTTCCCCACTAAAATGCACTTTCACACAGAAACATTTTTTTTAACAGCCTCTGATCATGAGAAGAACGGGAAGCTCTTGGGCAGCAGCAAATGAAATTTCAAACAGACATCTGCATTTGCCAGTCACAGCCCAAAATGGAAATCAAACAGCCCTTCAGTCCACCTGGTAAAGATAAAAATGGGATGATACTGGAGGTCTAGAGTATCTACCTTTTTAACATATTGCTAAAAATTATTAAAATAAAACCTGAGTTTAGAATAAAGATTTATATACAGTCTTTCACTCATGTGAAAAACAAGTGGCAATGCACTTTTACTAATGCATCAGCATGAATTTCTGCAAAATTAAAGTTAAACCTTCTGCTTTGAATCCCAGCATTATCAGATTTATCCTTAACCTCTAAGGAATTACTTTGCGCAGCTAAGAATATAAGTTAAAATCTACTCTACAAGTTGCTAAGATCACATTTTGTTATGCTTCTAACTAATCTCTTTTCTCTTCCCATTTCCATTTCATTCTTGGTTTATTCAAAAAAACAGACATGTTAACAGTTTGTTCATAACCAGTGCTGGGTATGTCCAATTAGTAGTGGGCCAACTTTATCCCTAGAGACTGAACATGCCACCTCTGGGACATTTAAAACCTCTACTGGCCCAAAGATCGAGAAGAAGAATTCACTTTTTCGATTTGCAAACCCTTGGGTACAAGTAGCGGGGAGTCTCTAGCATTTTAGAGGAGCTATAATTGATCATTTGCAAAGATCACAAATGTGCACATAAAATGTAGGAGGGGAGAAGAGGAAGGGATTGAGGTGTACAGCTAAGGTGCAGCAACAAAATCAAGGAAAGACCATTTCAGAATACAGGTTAAATAGGAATGAGAAATATTTAGCGTAAATAGTCACGCATAAAGCACCACAACTTGTCATCCCAACCCAAAGGCTGGCAGTAGACATGAGGATCTGGGAGCAGGCATGATTCATGTACTGGCTAATGTATATTGTAATAGCATCCTGAAACTACTGGCAACAGCAGAATCACAACAAAACAAGCAAGACCACTCACCTAAACGTGCCATTACAATGCACGCACAGCTGTTTTACTGTACACAGGCCAGTAGATTAGTACTCATCACCTAACAATGTATGATTAGGTTCACTTCAGAAGCAGATACAGATGGGCAACGTGGATCTCCACAGAAACCAGACAAGCAATGAAATGCTACGTGCACAGGAAAACTAGACAAACTTTGCCCTCTGATAGATGATTCGTGTAGATAAAGGCAGACTGATATTTTCCCCTCACCACATGTCAGGGGATAAAAAGGTGTTATAAAATCTTCTGTTTCTTGATTACACACAGCTATAAAATCCAGCTTGTTTTAATTAAAAGGATGGAACATCAGCACTTAACAAGGTTTAGAAAAACTGCTTATGAGAGACCTTCCATTTACCCTTCTGTAATATGCCACTTACAACAACATACATTCCCCAACACCACATGTGAAGCTCATGTTTGTCAGCACTGCTATTTGGGGGTTCCAGCATATTTCCTAAATTCCACACAAATTAAAATAATGGGAGAGAGGATACAATGCCCACCTCAGTTACCGAGCCACAGGCTGATTGCACTCCATCTGCTTCCGTAGCGCTGCAGACACTGCCTCTGAGCAATTTTGTCCAAAATGGTTCCTCTAGAGCAGGATAAAAGATAAATTTCCCATGTCTTAAGGAGGCTGTTGCTAGCCACCAGCCTGGCTGTAAATATTTGTTGTGCATTATATAAGAACATTGATCATCATTTCCTACTGTAATGGTTGTCATTACATCAGCCTGTTTTCAGCTCTTCAGTCCACCATTAAAGTTACCCTTTAGCTCAGATTTGATATACTTGTTTCTTTTACTTTTTCTTTTCTTCAAATAATGTTTTGGAGGTTTGACAGTGGTAATAAATGTAAAGAGCTTAGGTTTATGGTACAATTTTGTGCTCATGCTATTCAAAATCAACTTGGATATAAACGGAAGCAAACACAGATCACATGCAATAGCTAATTATTTTAAATTAAAAAAAAAAATAAGACTATCTTCACAAATTAACCAAAGGCTGGCAAGCCAGGTCTTCTGCAGCTGGTACAATAAGTATAGTGTCATCCACCTTCAAACAAACAGACCCTGTGAGTCATGTTTCCAACAATCAGGAAGAAGATAGAAATGCCATCATTATTCATATGCATTGGAGATTTTTTTTTTAAGTGGGTGAACCACTTTTCCAAACTTCTTACCAGAAAAGCTAAACCAAGAATCTCAGGTCCTTGCTTGAAATAAGGCATTAGGACTTTAAGACTAACATCAAGTATTAGGATTCAAGATGAAAGCTGGAAACACCAGTGCTTCCTTGTAAAAGAGCACTGACTTCACAGAAAACATAGCCCATGTTTCCTTATCTGCAGTCAACAAATAACATGCTTTCACCTGATGCTCTGAAGATGCGATTATGAGGCAAATCTTCAAGAATTAACTCCCACTCTATCCTTCATTATAGGCAATTCCTTCAGGTGCATACAGCAAGTACAAAACTGGGTAACACCCAAACCTGGCAGCCAGCAAGTAAACCATTACCATTAACCAAAGTCCTGTTTTTTCCCTAACCTCAACCCATATACAATTGATATTAACCACGACAGTATAATTGTTTCAGGAATCTCCAAGTCCTTAGCCTCAGTGCTTATGGCAATGAGTTCCGCAAATTAACAACAGGAGTGAGGTAAATCAGTTACCTACCACATATAGTTAGCCTTGCCTATGTGTACATAAATACGTGCATATATATACATAAATACATTGGCATGGCTTCCATCACAAGCCACGAAGTACTGAGAAATCAGTGCAATGAGAGGGTAGTCATGATGCTGTAACACACTGAAAGAGCTCCAATATTCCTGTAGCGCGTCAACCCATAATGACATCCTAAGAGCATGACATCCCAGGCCAGATGCATTGGTACAAAGCACATACCAAATTCTTGTTCATAACCACTCCCTTTGGCTTCTGAAATTCTACCACTTCCCTGCAGAGCCCGGAAGGCAATTGCAGCTACACTCACTGACTTAAACACCTGCTGAGTTTATATTTCTTCAATACATTTTTTAAATAGAAATACAAGAAAAAAGGAACTTAAAAGCATACATACATTTCAATAATGTTAAAAACAACTTAAACATTAAAGCAACAGCAGGCAGGAAATTATGAGTTAAGACTGTTCCTTGGTTCTTTCTGCAACTCACATCAGCAGCACTCCTTCCTGTCCTTCTCTCTAAATCAGATGCATCATTATTTAAATGCATTTATTTAATTTAGCTGTGCACTGCTCCTTCCTCTTGCAAAGCAGATAAAAATCAAGCTGATAGTGATCAAAGACTTTAAAAGATGAGCAGTCAGAAGGACATGGCTATTTTATCCTCCCTTCTCTCCACCTCTTCTAGAATAAATTGTAGAGTCTTACTGAGAACCAAAGAGAACTGTGGCTCTCTGGCTGCTTCTGACCCTTTAATTAGAGCAGCAGGGTAGAAATAAAGAAACCCTGCCTTCTACCTTTATGAACTTTGATTTCTGGCACTGCAAGACACTCTGAAGAAACATTTTAATAACAAAATTCCTCATCTGAGGGACGAGTAAAGACTCTGATCTTCCTCTCCTGGTACAGCAGTCTGTTTAGAGATGGGAATGTGGCACATTTCTGTTCAACAAACAATTAATGTCCCTGTCAGTTGAAATTGGTATTGGGTACTTCATGTTACACTACTGCTCTTCAGCTAATAGGGGAGTCTCCCAAGTATGAAAGGACGTTCTTCCTGAATGTTACTATGACAGATGGGTTAAGTGTAGTGAACAACTGATTCTCATTTTCATAATAAAAAAAAAAATCACAACAAATGCTCAAATTGACGCAAAACAAACTATCCCATAATATTAGAGGAAGAACAAGTTAAAAAAAATGACTTACAGTTCAATTTCAAAGCCATCTCTTTTACTTAATTTGTATGTAACCCTATAAAGCACAAATTGGAAAATCTCTAGGTGCAAAAAATTCTCAGCTAGGTGAAATCACTAAATACGATTTAAGTTTTTGTCAGGTTTAGTTAATTTGGTTGGATTTCCAGTAGATTTGGTGTTTTTCAAAAACAAATCAGTCCACTTAATACAGCCCTTCATAAAGACTTGCTTGCAGACTTGGTTTGGACGCACAGCCACATTCATTGGCCTCTGCTCTTTACACATAAAAATCTCTATCCGAACAATGAAAGCTTTGAGACAGACTCTCAAGCTGGTATCAACTAAAGGAGCTTCTCTGGCTGCTAGATTTATGATACACAGATTCTGGTGCTTCATTTCAGCAGCTGTTATGAATAGTTCTGAAAATATATTCTGTAGAAGCATACACAACACTGGTTTATGAAAAAATACATCTACAATTATCTGGTGTAGTTCTTCCAAGTATACTAATCCAATTCATTTTCATCAGCAAGTGTGTGGTCCTTGTTATAAAGTAGACACTCGAGCAGTCATCAATAGGCTAGACCCATAACTAGGAGAAAAATTACTGACTTCAGGAGATACCTCCCCATCAACTTAGATCAGATAATAAATTTGGCCCAATAATCTTACCCTTCCTTTTTTTTCTCCATGCAAATCACGACCCGTGATGCATTTTAAGAGACTATCTTTTATGAGACTTTTTAAATTATTTGGGCATCTTTATTGGCAATATACTAGGGGAGTAACAGTAAAGCTTCACTTCT
>JAOXNO010000041.1:12739040-12783307 GCA_028565335.1 Limnodromus scolopaceus | reverse complement strand
TAGGTAGACCCGCTCCGGCGGGGGGGTTGGACTAGATGATCTCCAGAGGTCCCTTCCAACCCCATATGATTCTATAACCTCACTGGCCCCAAAACAGGTGAGTCTTTGAGTCCTAGATATGAATTCCAATCCCAGTTTTTCTACCAGGCAACTTTCCCTTACCAACCCTCCTCTCCTTCCACTGTGTCCTCTCCCAGCAGGGGCCAGCTCCCATTGCACAATACCTACTGGCCAACTGCATTTACAACTGGAATATTGATAAAGAAGAGCTGGAAAAAAAGGTGGAGATACTTTAGATATCAAAGAGCAAATCAGAAACAAAGCGAGGCATCCAAAGAGGCAACAGTAAGAAGAAGAGACGATGCCCTACAGAACAGTAAGAACTGGGAAAAGGAGAAACAGGGAAATTATGCATTTGCAAATGTGTTTTATAAAATTGCTACATCAAAGCTATACATAGGGATTTTGCAAATGTAGGGCTGGTAGGAAACTGAGCAGAAACGTGACCAAGGATACAAACGGGGAAGAGCATCACACGGCTGCCCTCAGTCTTCTCCACCCCTTTGTGTCTGCCCAGAAGGCACAGCTTTTGCAAAGAAGCGCGCAGTCCTGGAACTGGCATTTTCTTCTGTTATGGATGTATCTGTATACATTATTACATTTTCCTCCTTCTGTTTCTCTCCCCAAAAGCCAAAGGGAAAGCTTTGCTTTCCTTCATTTCTTGTCATACAAGTAAATAACGCGTCTTCACTCTGAAAACTGAGCAATTTGAAAATGGGATTCCATCAGAGCCTGTCTGCAGTGTTTCTGCTGCCACAGGTGAAGGTTTTGCTCTGTACCCAGCAAAGGACATAATTGCAAGAGGCACGTTTTTAAGAACCGTTACATGCTCAATTTGGAGGGAAATACAGTAGTCCACTTTGTCCTTCCCCCTCATACCCTGTCTATTTAGGCTAAACAATTGTGTTTGTACAGCACTTAGCCCCGTGAGACTGAAGCCTTTAGGTACAAATGTAACTCATTTAAATGGTAATGTACAGCAAAATGAGTGGCACCCTTCAAAACAAGCGGCATTTGTCAGTGTATCTGTGCCAGGTGCTGACAAATGGAGGGTCATTGTTACAGAGGAAGGGAAAGGTCTCGCTGAGCCAAATATTTAAAAGTCAGTTTTTCCAGTCAAAGGCCAAACTCTAAAACGTCTGCTTATTTCTCTGCTGCCTGTGCCCTGGAGCATCGCGCCTGCCTCCCAGAGAGTCGCACATTAGAACTCCAAAGGTATTTCCCATAGAAAGTCAGATCAATTAAAATGTGCTTTAAATACAGTCACGTGAGCTGTGTCAGGAGCTCCGCAGCCCTGATAAGGTCCCTGACACTCTGAAGGGCAGAATCTAAGGCAATCTGCTGACCTTGGTGAGGAGAGCAAGATAACAAGGAGGCATGAACCTGCTTTTTCACTGCCCTGGGACTGAAGGCTTTGCTCCTTCTGGCCACATAATATTGCTGCAATACCAGTGATGCCAAAAGTTAACTAATGACCTGGTCCTTCTCCTACTGAAGTCAACAGCAAAGCTCCAAAAACAAGTCCTTCAAAAGACAGGACAAGCTCTTTCAGCCATCCCAGGGAGACCAAGCAGTGTGCACTGGTGTCTTCTTCATAGGAAGGTCTCACAGAAGCGGTTACATTAAAGAAATAAATGAAGTAAAACCTTTCCAGAATGAAGCTGTACTGGCTCGTGCCAGGACCTGGACTATCCACTTGAAAGACAAATCAATCAAAAGCTGTCTCAGAGAGACCTCCTTACCACCAAGATTTGAATAAGTCCTAATCTCTATAGAATATTTTAATGTAAAAGTACAGCAAGTGTAGTATGCTACTAAGTCTTGATGAAGTGGAGAGAATGCAGAAATGTCATTTGTATCTTCTGTAAGAGCATCTCTTTACTGTCCATCCCCCAGTAAGATGTAACCAAGTGACAGCTGCCCTTCCTTCTCATCCGGGAGCCATGGGAATATACCCAGGAATGACCTATCTCAAGCTGAATGCAATGGTCAGAAGCAAAAGACACATTCAAAAAGGCAAAACCAGGCCACTGAGGAGGTGAACATCACCAGGACTCCCTGTGTGGGCTGTTCTGAAAGAGGCCCCTCCTTTTGCCACCCTGGTCCTGTTTTGTCCATCCCCAGCTTGTGGGGAGAGTCTTGGGAAGGGAAACAATGGGTGAAGTGATGGGCTCCTGTGTAAGGTGTTGTAAGGTTATGCCAAACACACCCCATCATCAGGCAGTTCCCTTGCAGGTCTGATAATAAGTCTCTCTGAACACCTACATTGTCAAGAGTTACGTCTTATTCTATGTATTCCACACACAGATTTTTTGCAAGTCAAATTCTGCATGAAACCATGAGATGCTACCTACGGGAGCAGCCTGGGAGGCAGTTTCTGCTTTCCAAGTTGCACTTGTGGTATCCTTTCACAACGACAGAGTCATTCTTTACTTTCTCCCAAATACCACTGATAAGTAAAGTATTTTCAGCAGGATCTTCATCTGGTGAAAGTCAGCATAGCTCCACTGAATGACTGCTAAAGCAATTTACACCATCTGAAGCCCTGGAGCAAAAAAAATCCAAGTCAATTGGATATAAGCCAAAAATTGGAGTGTTTTGCTGGATACAAACCAGATTTATTTGTTTGCTTAAACAGGTGCCTAAGTGCTCTAGTGAATTGGAGCCCAAATACGGCACCTTTTTTCATCTGTGTCCGCTTCTGCCAGCTTGGACATCTGATACAGAGGTCATCGTAGAGCTAACATTTTTGCCTTAAACCCTGCCTATAGCCACAATCTAGAACAGCTGCCTGTGGAGTTATGTTCCATACGTAGCTTTAAAAATAAAATGCAAGTGACTGGAAACTGTGGGTTTATAACTAGAAACAGAATACACGAGTACCTCGAAATAGAAATAAATGAAACACTTTCTGCATGGTGAGAAAAGAACAAATAATCTCATATTTCTGTCACATTCTTTTTTAGTACTGATGTTTCAATACTGCAGTTAGAATGTCCTAGAAATGCCTTAGTTGGAACTGGTTAGACCAGAAGCACTGTAGGGTTTTACGCATACATTAAGTGAGTTTTTGCCTACACATCCATCTGATTTCTCTAGAGGGTACCTGTGTTTGTTATAACTGCATTTCCAAACACTTCTAGCAATGCCCTCATAGATGGGCACTGCTTAGTACATGGTTATCAAACAGCACAGCTTACAGGAGTAGCTACTGACTCCTCCAACCCATCCATCCAACTTGTAAATTCTAACAAGTGAGATGAAATCCCACCTCCCAGGAGCAGTTCTCAATACTGGACCATGACTATTGGATGGGAAAATGCAAAAGTAAGCTTGGAGGCCATGTCCAGAATGCACAGTTCTCACTTCCCTGAGTCCCTGGTCACCAGTTGAGAGTTCTGCTTTCTCAATTGGTTTCTGTTCCAGTCCAAACTTCATCTCTTCCTGAAAGACGCCTGACCATTTGACTGAGGCAGTGGGGACCTCTCCTCTCCCTTCCCCTCACAAGCTCTCCTCTGGTCTCCTGGTTAGTGAAACCTGGTGAGAGGTGGGGAAAAAAGAATCTACACTCCACTTCCTGAAATTTGATCTTTAGGCTTTACCTAGAGTCACCATTGCATTGGTTTAAAAAAAAAAAAAAAAAGAAAGAAAAAAGAGAAAACAGCAGCTGTTAATACATTTTTTCCTGTTGCTGGGAAATAAACGTGATGTGAGCTGCTTGGTAAACTGGGCCATCAAGTAACCTAGAAAGGGTTGTCCCAGCAAGGAGGAGGTGAGGGATTTCATGGAAAGATCTGCAACCAAGGGGGACAGAATTCTAGGGTGAATTATCCCCCCCCCCAAACTACCTTGGACAATTCTCCAGTACCAGTGTGTTTCTAAGGTTTTATTTGATACCATAACAAACTCAACTCGTTAAGTATGCAATTTAATGGCTATTTGAAATCATTAAATCTCAATAGAAAATTAATGAAATAAAGCATCCAGCTTAATTTTGCAATTATCATTTGTAACCTTATATAATTAAGCCTTTTGCCAAATAGGCTTGAATCATAAACTAAGCAAATATTTGTACAAATCTTAACTGGACAGCACTGCAAAAGTAACCAAAAAGAAGGAATATTACAGGTGCTGGGGTCCTGAGATATTAGATAATTTACTATCCACAACTATCAATAAAGAACAGCATTTGCAGGGGGAAAAGTCTGCTATTTCATCCATCAGTGCCTCACCTTATTTTGCATCTCAGGCTCGTTTTGTGTCACCAAGCCAGAGGCTAAATGTATTTAATATGCATGCTATTGCCATGTTTACATGGAACTAAGCAGCCCTGAAATGTCTCTTTTGCTACTTCGTGGCAAATGCAACCATAGTTAGAAATAAGGAGAAAATATGAAAGGATGCAGGCCTGATCAGCGAACACTATATAGCAGAACAGTTAAACAAATTGTCAGGTTTATAAAAATTAGGATGGATTATTAGTGGCTTGATTTTTGTTTCAGAGGATTATAATATTGCCAGAGTAGGGGAGAAACAATGAAGACCTCTCAGAAGAGGATGAAGTGGCCGACAAAGAAGCAAAAACTCTTGGGTCTGTTCAAGAGGGGGTTTCAGGCTACCTTGAAAATCAGACTGAGCCCAGCCCTGCTGTGCCCAGGGCTCAGAAGCTTCCACAGGTCGACCCACCTTGCAGCAGCTCCATGAAGATGTGCCTCTCCAGAGGACACCAGCGCAAAACTCAACACCACAGAGCAGAGCTCTCCACAAATAATTTGCCTTTGGCCCTCTTGTTTTGAGGTTTTCCTGTCCCTCAGCATGCTACCGCCTTTTTTATTTCGATTGTATTTATTTATCCGATCCTTGCTCTGAACAAAAGAAAAAAAACCACCACAACATATTGAATCACTACATGGTTTTGATTCCATCTTTGGAAGAACTGTAACTTTCTGTGCGCATCAATATAGCAGGAATTTATAGCTTGATAAATATATCTGGTATTCGAGGATATCAACAAGGAGATCCTCTAGAAATCGTAGATGCCACATTCCCCCCGCGTGCAACCCAAGGCGGTGCCAAGTGCCAGTAAGCAAACATGGTGCACCCTCTTAGAGGTAGGTAAGACAGGGCATCCTTTGTAACCCATGCAAAGTCACAAAGATATTTAAGCATCAGATTCTTGCTCTCACACTCCCACTTCTCCAGCAGCAGGATGAGGCGGAAAGTGTTCACCCTCTGCCTCAGGCCTCTCGTGAGAGAAAGAGAACTTCATGCTCGGATGCCATGCTGTTAGGGAGAGAAAAAGGAGGAGGGAAAAAATTCACACATTACAGGCTATTCGGCCAAATAGCTGGAAAACCGCTCAAGATGGTGTCATTAGAAGCACTAGTTTTAGAGTAGATCTGCCTGGAGTTACTGCAGCCAGCATCAGTGGGAGACGAGGACCAGGCACAGCTACTGTCTAACCAGAGAGCAAGCGCAGCAGCATCAGAGAGAAATGAATGTAGTCATTTCCTACGATGGACCTATGGGGCCTAGGGCTTGACTCCACTTCCTAAAGTCTTCTTGTGCTTTTAGACCCATTTTTAATTGCTTTGTCTCATCAGGGAAAACAAGCATGTGAGCTGCAGGTCTTTGCTCTGTAAACTATGAAGTGCTAAGAGAATATAAGTATTATCATCACTATTTATTTTACCCTTTGGTGTTTTGTCTCTCCTTCCCGATTGGTTTATGATGACTAACGTCAAAAACTCTGTTCCCAGTTATCTCTCTTGGGCAAAGAGATAATATATGACATTTAATACAGTGTAACACAGGCCACACGCTCTCTTCCACACATTAAAATCACGTACACAGCAAGAAGCAATCGTAACAATAGATGTATCTTTTATTCACAGATAAAAACTGAAGCAAGCTGTTATAATACATATTTGTACAAAGGATTTGAAAAAACCATAAAAAGGAAGATGATTAGAAAATATGATTCATTATGAAATGCGGTATTACATACACTATTAAACCTTTTCAAAAGTATTTGTTTGGCAACAATTTATCAATAGTTTCCACACTTAAGTGGCCTCCTTCAAAAAAGCACAAATCTCATGCAGCATGTATAAACTTGATCCTGAGGGTTTGCCTTCCTTAGAAAAACTGTAAAAAGATATACTATTTGTCTTAAAAGTTCAAAATGCAAATGCTATATTTATAGTCAAAACTATATAAAAATATGGACCTAACTTAACATTTACAAAAACTTTTTGTTCCTTTTTTTTTTTTTTGCTTGTTTTATGGTTTTGGTAATAAACATAATTCTCAATTCCTGCAGTCAGAGAGGAAAAAAGAAAACCAAAACAAACCACAGTGCCCTTTGTAGACTTCCTCACATTACGTTTATGACTCCAAAAAGACCAGGTCTCTGATAAGTGAGGTTAGTAACCAAGGAAGTAGGTAAGCAGTTAATATATATCTATATATGTATATATAAAATGGAAAACAAACATTTCTTTTGATCTGAAAAAGCAATAATACAAAACCTGAAGGTAAAACAATCATCTCAAAATGCCATAATACAACTTTTCAATAGATAAATGTTCATAAAAATATCTTGAACCCTAACCAAGAAAACAATTATAATACAATTTTAATTCTGCTACATAAAACAGCTTTTCTATGAAACAAGAAGGCAAGTTCAGGTATGAAAACATAATTTACTTATTGCTTTTGCTACAGCGTTGTTTGTTTTTTTTTTACATATAGTCATAAATACACTATACAGTATAAAATATTTCGTAGGAATACATTTTGTGGTCTGCTTAGGTTTGCTGGCTTTAATTCTAGCACCAAATACAAAAATGAAAATCAAATTAACTTTAAAGGCACTTCCATTGTATGTTTGTTTGTTAATTAACATCTTGGTTTGTACTAAATTTCTTCGCTTCCCTCTGGTGGAAGCAATACTTGATCCTACTTTTATCTTTGTACAGTTCAAGTCACATTGAGGCACCAAATGATTTATGAACATTCCCATCCCTCAGCTGTTTCTTTCTTTTACAACATTCATTGTTGCTTTTTAGTCTTCACCTTTCCTCCTTCGCTTCCCAGCTACTTAATCTCTTTACTTCTTCATGTCGTACGATCCAGCTTCACTTCCCTCAGTCCCTTGAAAAACCTCTTTTCAAACCTCCACTTCCCTTACTCCATCTTGTGCATCTGTTATTCCAATATCAAAACACGTCACTATCATGATGTGTGACTTGCACAGATTAACACACTGCTCCAGTTCCTCCGTCACTTGTTCCAGTGCCTCCAGGTACTCCTGTGACTCCTTATCGAGATCAGGATCCACTTCAACTGTCAGACAAAGAATTAGCGAGTAAGAGAAACAGCTCATAGTAAAACATTATTCTATCATAAGGGAGCCAATAATGTAGAGTACAATTTTATTTCTCTTGAACCAAGAAATATTTTTCACTTCATTCAGCAGATGCAAACCATTTTTCTCCCTTCTTTGGAAAGAAGGATAATAAAAGATTATATGAGTATTTAATATTAACAAACATCACAGTGAGTTGCTACATTGCTTTGATGTTCTCTTCTGGTTGGTTTGGAGGAGGTGTTTTTGTTCATTTCCAGTACTACTCGGCACTGAACAAAACACGTATCACAGAAATACGAATGGAGCTACAGAATATTTTAGGGCTCAGTTCAGCAAAGTATCTTAGCAAGTGCTAAACTATTTCAGTGGGACTGCTCACATGCTGAAAATTTGTTACATGCTGATCATACTGCTGTTTCTGCAAAATACTTACAGTCTTCTTTCCACTTATTTGGATCCATCATCAGCCTGCACTTTGTCTCTTCCAACTCTTCCTTCAAAAATTCGTGCTTTGCCTTTACTTCTCTGATTCGCTGCTGGCGCCTTTCCAGTATCTTCAGCTTGGTATGGAAATACATCAGACCCTTTTAAGACACAGAAAGACCATCTCGTAAATTTGTCTGCTACGAACTGACCTCCAACAGTTTGACACAAATTGCTCCCAGCTCATTACTTGGATGAGTTAGCAGGTGGGCTGTTTTGTTTGGTTGTGGGGCTGGTGGGGTTTTTTGTTGTTGTTGTTTATTTATTTATTTGAAGTTTACATTAATGGATTCTGATCTAGAGGAACAGCATGCTAGATCATTCGAGCATTTGTTGCACTTCTCTGAATTAGCAAACATCTCTAATATATTATGAAATTACTCCTGTTTGTACAGGATTTTTTTCCCAGTAGTGCAAATAATAAACACAGTCTAATAGTAACGTAAGAGTTATATTTAATCCTAAAACATATGAATTCTTATTTTCTTAAAAGCACTCCTACCTTCTCAACATCCTGGAAAGGCTATTATGAAAGAAATGGGAAAAAGGCATCAGAAGAATATAGAATTCTGGTCTCCAAAATAGAATTAGCTGAAGTGTTTTCCAATTACAAGTAAATTAAACTCAGTCTATCCCTGATTTAATAGAATCCTGTCATTTACATAAAGAGTTAATGACCCTATAGTTGAGGGATGCTGTAATGTTTCATCAGCCAGTCTAAGATTATAAAGTCTTCTCATAATGTATTCATTGGTAACTTCCATTTACACCATCAGTCATGTTAGACACAATTAATTTTAGACAGTAATCATTTTCATTTTCTGTGTTAAGGGTACCCCAACATATGAATTGTAAAATTAATAATTATAGTGCTTTAATTGCAATCAATTTTCCGAACACCATTCCAGCACTGAAGCAAGGATTCTGCCTGTATACTGTAATTTAAGTTGTCTACAGTTGTTGTAAAATATGGGCTGACCTCAGTTTCCTCTTGTCTGTGTCGCTGTAATCGTTCCACATCATCAATCTCATAAACTTTAATTTCAAAAGGCTCTTTTAAAGTGCCTGGCAAAGGTGGTAGATCAACCCATTGGCCAGTAACACTGGGTTTTCTTCCTAGGGAGGCAGCATCTGGTAACGGAGCAGGAATCAGTCTACGACGCTGGAGACCTAAAATACAAAAGACAATCGTTCCTCAGACTCTAAGAGACTAACAGACTGCAGAACGTACAGCAGTAAATTAAAGATAGATCTAGGTTCTCAGGATACTTAGGAAGAAATGCTTTTCTTGATCTTTTCCTTTTAGTAAAATACCCTCAAGCTGCTAAATCAGCTACTGCCTTGACAATGTTCCACTTGGCTCGTGGATAGGAGTAGCAGCCATTCCTCTCCCAAAGCAGCTGTCTGAGCTTCAGTTCTTTATTCTCTCCTTGCAAAGATATTTTGCCTGGATTAATTTTAATTTGTTGGGCTACAATGGTATTCATCACCTTCCAATGGCAATGAGATAGTGAGTCATTTCAACCCAATACTCATAATGGCAGATGAGTCTGGAAGTGCTCCAGGCACCAGAGCAGAGATTCCCCTGCAGCCCATGGTGAAGACCATGGTGACATAGGCTGTCCCCCTGCAGCCCATGGAGGTTAATTGTGGAGCAGATATCCCCCTGCAGCCCGTAGAGGACCCCCTGACAGAGCAGGTGGATGCCCAAAGGAGGCTGTGACCCTATGTGACCTGCGCTGGAGCAGGTCCCAGCAGGACCTGTGGCCCCGTGGAGAGAGGAGCCCATGCCAGAGCAGGTTTTCTGGCAGAACTTGTGACCCCATGGGGGACCCACACTGGAGCAGTCTGTTCCTGAAGGACTGCAACCCGTGGAAGGGACCCATGCTGGATCGGTTTGTGAAGAACTGCAACCCATGGGAAAGACTCAGGGTGGAGAATTTTATGCAGAACTGTCTCTGGGGGGAGGGTCCCCACAGTGGAGCCAGGGAAGCATGTGAGGAGTCCTCCCCCTGAGGAGGAAGGAGCAGCAAGAACATGTGATGAACTGATCACAACCTCCATCCCCCCTGTGCTGCTGCAGGGGAGGAGGTAGAGAAACTGGGAGTGAAGTTAAGCCTGGGAAGAAGGGAGGGGAGAAGGGAGGGTGTTTTACGATTTAGTTTTTATTTCTCTTTACTCTGATTTGATTGGTAATAAATTTAATTACATTTGATTAATATTAATATAATTTCATTGTATATCGTCCAGCTGAGGAAGGGGAGTGACAGAGCGGCTCTGGTGGGCACCTGGCATCCAGCCAGGGTCAACCCACCACAAGGTGCTAAATACCAGCCGTTTTCAATGACTTTGTGGGATTAGGAGGCATTCAGAAGGCAGCGACCAACCAAGCTGCAACTTGAGCCACCTCTAATGTCGAGGCCTATCGCCATCCATTTGCACCAGCACTTGGAAGCTCAGAGCATGACAAAACTCACCAATTCCTCAACAGGAGGGCTCCCAGATTTACAAACAAGCAGCATACTGCCGCCTTGATGCATCCGCTAGTTCTCAAGTTTCATGAACCAGAGACTGACTTATGTCATTCAAAAATGCTGGTACTTCTGTATAAAGGAGTTGGCAGTTTGGTGTCCAGCATTTTTTTGCAATTATAAGTCTCTCTTCATTCTCTAAAAGGCTGACCTTTACACTATATATGTCAAGGATGAGTACATGCATACAGCTGGTCAGGCAACGTTAATAAGGCTGCAGTTCAGTCCCTAGGTAAATAGGAGGGCTGAAGGCCACCAGAAACAAGCTGAAATGTCACATGGTAGCAGGAAGTATAAGCAGCTTTTGGGTGACTGGTGACAAATTTAGTGCCTGATTTCCTCCTGTTACTGGAAAACAACTCGGAGGTAAGGAGTCTTATTTATTCCGGTCTTTTTACAGAAGGGAGCACATCAAACAGACAAGACAGTGCTGGCTCAGAGGACAGGGCTGCCAAAATAACTTCTGGGCTGAGAGCTCTACAGGAGACTTAAGTGCAAGTAAGCCCTCTCACAAACTTCAAGAGGAAATAGAGACAAAATCCCAGCAGGTACCCCCAGAGCAACACACCTCCATAGATACCTGAAGGGTTACCTGCTTTACATGTTCTTAAAAAAAATACCCCTAATTCTTAATTGCATCCTTGCTAATTCCTAAGTAACCAGAACAATCACAACAGGAACGTCTTGGAAAGGGGAAGACTTGATTCTACTGCTACAGCAGCTGTTCATCGTTGTCACAACACCAATTCATTTAGCCTGAATTGCCACTACAGTCCTGCCTGCTGAAATCACCCACTGTAACTCTGATCCTGTACCCACTTTGCTGGCAGCAGGGTCCCTCTGAAGAGGATACTGAACAGATGCAGTCAAACACATATACTAAGCAGACAAACTTCATATCCTTCTGCTCTGCCAGCCAGGGTCAACGTAATTTCTCCAAGAATGAAGCTAAAGGATAAGGGGACATGGTTTCCGGGGACATATATGGGAATAGGATCTGTCCTTACATCCAGAGACTGCATGACTCCGTCACAGCTTGGAGCAACGTAAGGCACTCTAAGAATCTAACACTTTTGCAAAGATTACAATACATTTCAGGCCAATAATGGGTCTGCACCAAACATTTCTTGTAAGAAATATTCCATGAACTTCCTAGGAAACCTCATTTCATGTATAAAACGCATAATTGTCTCGAATTCTACAGCACTCCAAAAATGTAATACATAATTTACTGATATAGAGCAATTTCAATTGGAAAAAGAAATAGTTTGTCATTTTTAAAGATGTTATAAGCATTTCCTGGGGCAAAAACAAATACAAATCCGTCAGTGGGTAATGCCTTCTCAATATGTGTGCAACTTATACAGCTGTTAATATTGATTTGTAGGAAAGGTTTAAGAGGTTGATATGCTATGGAAAGAGAACTGCAGCAAATGTTGCACTAAGTTTCCAAAATGATTTATCACCTGCTGAAGAAACTCAGCTGCTTTGACCAGAAAGCACCATGAGATTCAACTCATTTGGTTTTACTGCCAGAATCAGGCACCACAGGGGTCCCCTGGGATTGCAATAATTGCCACTTTCCAACCAAAAGGTCGGATTCAGCACATTGCCGATATTAGTTCCTACTATATTTCCAACAGTCAGTATGCTTAGGTTGCTGAATGAGGCTGCCAACCATTACCTATATGGCACTGATTGACACAGATTCTTTATGATACTACAGGACTTCAACCCAGAGCAATAAAAATGAATGCTTTAACAGCAGTCATATGAGCCTGATTTTGAAGCTGGCTACAACCAGCAGCACTTACACGAGCACCACCTGCGAAAGCAGTAAGGAAAGGCACCCGAAAGCAGGAAAGGGGACCTGGGTCACATACGCCCACCTTTGCATGGAGTGGTTGGACATGTCTGCCTTGGAAACAGGACCCAGTCAGTTTCCTATTGCTTATAGCATCCACACATACACTCTAAAATTCCCTTATAAAAACACTGTTACACTGCAATACAATACTTTTGCAATTAGCTGGTCGGATTGACATAAGAGTCGCTGCATCTTATACACACACCCTTCTGCTCTGCCCCTAAGCCTTACCTTTGGGTAACCTAACACACATTCAGCAATCCTCACTAATTCACAAACACTCTTCTCCCCTCCTCCAGCCCTATTCTCTTGTTTCCAAACTACTGCCCCAGCCCATCCCACTGAAATTCCCTCACGGACACTGGGCAGCAGAGCTCCTCCTCTCCTCACTGCCCTTCTCTCACCGGTCCTCCCGGACATTCAGTTGATCTTCACAAAAAAAACCTGTCAGTACCCACTGAGAACCCTCCCTCTTCCCAACCCGCCCGTAACACCCTCCTAATTCTGGGCTGCCCTGGTGCGGCCCTCACTGTGGAGGGAGGAAGGAACGTCCCCCCCGCTCTGCCGGCAGCCATCTGCTGCCTCCTCCGTCGCAGGGAGGCTGCTGGCGCCCCGGGGCGCCCGGCGCCTCTCCTGCCCTCTCCGCCACAGCACCTGTGTCGCACCTGCAGCTTTGAAGTGAAATAAATGACAAGTAGCTGCTGTCACAGCGAGATGCGTGCACACGCAAGCGCACGCAGGAAGTCCGCCCTCCCCGCTTTGGGCTTCCCCCAAAACCTCCTCTCCCTCTCTGTGGGAGACGCCATTACAAACCCACGCCACATCCTCAGGGAGGCAGCGAGCATGGACACCCAGCCACCTTCCCCTTCGTTTCTTACCTGTCGATCGTTTCTTGGGGGACTTGAGGCTCCTCATCCGGCCCGGCGAGGACATCCCGCTTTCGCTCATGGAGTCATGCGCCGAGGAGGCGCTGCCGGTGGCCTCGCTGTCCCGAATCATGCTCTCGTAGCCGCTGCTGCCCCCGCTGTGGTAAAACAGAGCCGTCCTCCCCATGGCGGGTGGCAGCTCCCCGCTTAGGACGCTGCTGTTGTCGCTGCCGTGCCCGCTGCTGTACCGCTGAGGCCGCCGGGGCGCCGTTATCTTGCTGTAGGGAGAAGGCAGCACCGGGATTTGCGACTTCTCGTCGCTGAGGTTAATGCCGCTGTCATTGCCGCTGTCGGAGTCGGTGGAGCCTCGGAAGTGGCCCACCTTGGCAGAGCCGCCCGACACCAGCTCGTTCACCCGGCTGTTGGCTGCCCTCATGGCCTGCTTGGTCCCCATGATGGTCCCTCGGCCGGGTTTGCCGCCAACGGGCTGCACGGAGCGGGGGGCTGCCTTCCCGCCAGGAGCCATGCCAGAGCCCTTCCCCGGGGGCTGCGCCAGGGACTTCACAGAGGAACTGAGAGACTTCGACCCGCTGGCGGAGAGGCCCCGGTTCTTATTCCCGGTCGCTTGCACCTTCTGGTTAGCTGTGGGTTTTGCCTGGTTGTTTTTACCGGGCGCAGCGGCGGTGAAAGGCGGTGGTAAACCTACACTGGGGGCAACAGGTGGGACCCCCAGCCTGGGGACGGAGCGCCCTGCCCGGCTGTTGCTGGCGCTCCCGTTCTCCCTCGCCACACTTGCTTTGGATCCGACCGACGTCAGGCTGTCACACCTCTCCAGGGACATGTGGCTCCCGTAACGGTGCACAGCTTCGCTCTTCGATGACTTCGCCTTTAAGCTGGACGTCATCTTGGGCAAAGAGTGGTCACCCTTCAGGTTCATTTTGCTGCTGGCACTTTCGCTGAAGTAAGACCCAGCTTTCAACCTCAGATCTGCTTCGTCTTCAGCCTTTGGCGTGGCAGCTCTGGCAAAGTCCAGGCTGGAGGCTTTTCCCCCACTATTACCCAGACCAACAGGTTTCTGTTCCAAGCTCGATTTGCGCACAGGAGGTGTTGGAGGTGTTGGTCCACCTGGCCTGGGCAACATGGTCGACTTCTGTGGTGCGCTCTTCTTTCCCAGTGACGATTTCAAGCTGCCAGTGGCCAGGGAGGCATCCAAATTCCCTCGGGACACAGCCTCTGACAAAGTACTGTTAGCGTGCGACACTGGCATCACTCCCAGCGTGGTGGCTCCTCTCTTCAGCTGTGGCATCTTCATCGTCACTTCTGACTTCTTGGCAGCTCCGCTGGAGGACTTGCAGGCCATTTCACAACCATCCACGACCCTCTGCGAACAGGCGAGCATAGTCTGTGACTTCGTCGGCCTGGGTGCTGCGCCAAAATACTGGGCAGCTTTTCCTGGCTGCTTCTCAGTACCAAATGCGTGAGATTTTGGAGACAGCAGTGAGTCCGCGGGTTTTGCTTCCAGCTGATAATCAGTGCGCAACAGCCAGGGATCTTCAAATATACCATGTGGATTCTGCAGCTCTTTATAGCTGAGGACAGTATTATTGTGGATTGGAGACGAGGTAGTTTTCATTTTCCTAGGAAGACTAGAATGTATTGTTTCTATCACAGGTGTATCGCGAGAATGACTAAATTTTATTTTTACGGGCTGATCAGTGACACAAAAAGCACTTTTTATCTGAGATGCTTTGGTAGTTTCAGAGGTTTGAGGGCTTTTACTGATGCCTGAGGAGAGCTTGCTGGAACTCAAGCTCTCACTCTCCAGTTCAGAGAAGCAAAATCCGCTATCGTTCAGAGCGCTTTTCAGGGGGACGGACAAATGGGATGAATCCAAGTTGAAGGGTTCCTCGGACTTATTACAGCTGTAAGATGACTGTGCGACAAAACTGTCACTAGACTGGGCTCCATCACTTTCGATTGTACAGATGCTGACCTCACTAAGCCATGAACTGATGGAGGAACGTCTGCTGCTGGTAAAGGGATCCTTAGCAAAGGGCACAACAATATCAATATTTACACCAGTAGAAGTCTCCTGTGAGGTATAAGCATCAAACTCATCATTTATGCTACTGATAATACTGACCGGCCTCGAACCCGATGCAAGGGCCTGAAGGGAGCAGTCACTGTTAAAGCTAATGATACTGGAAGGTCTTCCGTTATCCATAATCCCGCTAATGGATAGTTCTTCCACCACAGTGAAAACAAGCTCATCCTCTCCATTCAGCTCAACAGGCTGCTGCAAAGTCACCGTGGTGGTTAGTATATCCCGATCAAAACACTTCCCTCTGAACGCTGACCTGAAGCTGTGTACCTCTATCGCACCTGACTGATTCTGGGCATTGCTACCAACCAGGAATGTGCTTCCTACAGGATTTTCCTCAGGTTTGTTTCCCATCTGCTTGCTCATTCCCACAGGAGGAGTCCGAACTGCATTCCCATTGTCCAGCTCCAAATTCTCAGCTTTGGAGCTCGGTATGTGCTCTTTCTGCTGTGGAGGTGGAGGTGCCGGGCTTGGCAAGGGCCTCTTCACGTACAAGGACTTTTCCTTAATGACGCATTCAGCTGCGGCTTTATTCTGCTCCGGATTCCTTGAAGGGCTACACCTTGACGACTGCAGGGAATCAGTGATTGTCTCTCTCTCTCCCTCCAGTATCGAGTCTATTATTTTGTTGTCAGCTCTGCTCTGTGGCTTGGAAAACTCTGTTTTCAAGTGAGGTGTGCTCTTTTCATGACAATTGCCATTGCCACCCTTTGGTGCAACAGCCTGGAAAGGAAGGTTATGTCCTTTTTTGGGAGATGCAGTTTCCTGTGGAGCTGGTTTCTTAAATCCTCCAGAAGGAGAACCAATTTTTTCCTTTATCAGCTTAGACTGTGCATTTTCTGTACCTCCAGGGACTGAACTACAATTGGACCCAACAGAGATTTCTCCACAAGCAAATTTGATGGGTTCCTCACTTCCATCAATGCACTCTAACCTTTCTTGCAGTTCAGCAAAAGTGTTGCATTTAAAATGGTCCTTGTCAGAACTCCTACCAATAGCAGAATTGTCTTTACTTCTCTTCTTGTTTAGGGATGGGATTATGGGAACAAACTCTGGAGGACCTTCATTATCTGTCAATTCCCTGTCAGACAAAGCTGCACCATTGGGACCAACATAGATAACAGTATCACAAGACTGTTCACTGCTGGAGGAATAATCAGGATCGCTAGATATACTCAGGACAGGAAGGTCAGGGTCAAGGGCAACAGTCCGTGGATGGAATGGTCGCAAATGGGGTGGTCTTCGGACATGTCCCTCTTCACATGAGCTCTCTCCTCCAGACGAGCTGGATGCATACTGCAAATAATCAATAAGGGAAAATTTATTGTTATATAAGTACATATATGTACATATAATTGATTAAAAGGTCAGGCTTGCTATATACTCTGTGCTTTGTGTATACTATCACAACTACATCTAGTGGAAAGATGTTAGAGTGTGAATTAAAATAACAAGGTCATGCTACATAGATTTTACTGTATTAGGAGTAATAAAACAATCACACCTTTTCAGATAATTTCCATTAACTACTATGCATTGTCTTTCTGTTTTCTGTTCCTTTCTTACTGGTTTTTAATTAATACAAATAGGTGCTTTTGAGATAGTTCCACACATAAGCAAAGAAAGAATACGTGTTCAGAACAAAAAGAAGGGAATTTCAGGATCAAGGATTGGGGGCGGAGATGATGGCTCAGTGCCAAGACATTTGTCAGTTCCTCTCCAGAGCTTTTATGCATTTTGTATTACTTCTTACCGTCGAGAAATCCCATGTTCCCCCACCAAGAGGTTAGGAAAACTAATTTTCAAATGAATTAATTTCTGCTTGTTTGTGAACCAACCTTGGATTTCTTCTTCCTCATTCGGTGGATTCGCGATGCAAGCTGAATGGTGGTGAGAGTTTCTGCATAATTAGCTGGGGAGTCAGAAATATGCGCAATCATAGTAGTTCTGCAGTTGATGTTCCCCAGTGATTCCCTCAACAACATTGTCAACTTGTTGTCCCTGTGTAACAAATGAGAACACTAGGATGGCTTAAAGAAATCACAATCTTTTTTTGCAGATTTTTACACCACAAGCTGTGCTTTCACTCTCACAGGATATATGCATGTATGGTACATGTAGATAAGAAACATGCTCCTATTATTTGACTACACTTAAAATGTGTCTAAATGTACACATACAAAGATACCAATATTTCAATTATTTATCTGCCTGTATCTTTGTAGTATGGTAAGTCATTTTATTTGTTACTTACACAATCGTAAAACAATTGATTGACTAGTAGTTTAGTTGTTACCTCAGGCTCATATTACCCAAAAAGCTCACGATCGCTGTATTTTTAGCTAAGCAGACTTAGTACCTGGATAGCTAAGCTCTGTGAGCTCTATGCAAACAATTTTTATAAGAAAAAGTCAACAGAAATGGCAAGAAATCTCTACACAAATACAACAATGTTAGGTATCGGCAATATATTATCAGTGCCACTCCAACTAATCTATTTTCCATTCTGCCTGCCGTGCTCTGCTCTGGCATAGCAAATGGGAAGCAGAATTTCTCTCTCAAGGTGATACAAGTCCTCCACAACGGACAGCAAAGCTGACAAGACAGGTGACATTCTGTCCTCCACTGGTCTCCAAGACATCTTCCCAGGGCTCCCTGAAGGCTGCTTCCTATCACCCCCCTGAGCTGGTCCAAGATGTGGGAACTACCATAGTCATGTCTGCTCACTAAACCGTGGTGGTGACAAAGGCGATGATCTGCCCTTCCCTACTCTAACCCATTCATCCTGTTACTCCATCCACAAACCTAGCAAGTAGCCTGAGGAAATTATCTTTCTTCCTAATACAGAAAGAAAGAACACCTGTTTGAGATGCAGCACTAGATAAATACGTGAAATGACATGATTGATAACAACAGCACAAAGTTGTAACGCGTGAAGACAAGCAGCAATTAAATTTAAGGACTGAAGGCCAAGTTCTAGTAAAGGTGTTTACAATGTGGCTGTTGTCTTTCAGCTGGGCTCCCCACAGGTGTGTTTGACATAATATTATTGTCAAGTACACTGCACACCTAAATGTTCACTTCTGCTAAACAAATGTGCAACATGGTGGTCATCTTTTTTTAAATTGAAAAGATGTATCATTCAAAAAGGCACACAGAAATAACAACCTTTGATGCCCATACTTGCTAAACTCGCTAGTATTTTCTGAAATTTCAATACAATTTTTAAATTTGGAAAAAGGAGACAAAATCCTATGAAATTTTAATGAAGTTATTCACTAATGTGCAGCTGGCTGGGATTGGTCTAAATTCCAAACCCAGGAGGAAACAAAGAGGAGGCAGAAGGAAAGAAAACATTTTGGCCAATTTCCCTTGCTTTTTTCAACAATCAAACCCTCACCAACATTTCATCCAATTTAAGTATATACCCATATGCATACAATTTTTGGCCATGTAATTAAGAATTTCATGTTACTATGTGACATTTTAAAACTTGTGTGTATGTATATATATGTATAGACAGGTAGATGAATAGATGTATGTATCTGTAATATAGAAGTGTCCTTAAAAGAAGATGGACCCGCCTCTGACAGAACTTCCTTTGACTTCATCTTAGGTAAACAGTAAACAGTTGATGCAATCCACTGCTAAAGTAGTATCAGCCACAAATTTAAGATAATGCAGATAATAATTCACTTACTTATATGGCACATGCTTAGCACCATTAATTAAGGCCAAAATTACATTGCCCAGGGCAGAGAGAGACAGACACAGAGAGCCGCCTCCATCTCGGCTCTTGCTCAGCACTTTTTCACAGCTCCCTAGATCAATGAGATGCAAACGGCTCCGTCCTCCAGACACTAAAACAAAAAGGGGAAAAACAGTTGTACATCACGTTCTTGCATGGACTCAAGCCAGACTTGGTATTCAAAATGTATTCAAATGAGGAAAATAATGAATACAGCACAGGATAATGACCAAATTAAATATTAAGGGTAAGGAAACCAGACATTAGCCACAGCCACCAAAGTTAAAGGTGACTTGACAGGTTTGAGGGTTCACTTAATTTTTTTTTCTTTTTAAGTTTATTGCAAATTATTGTTTAAACTAACCCAAACCCATGTCATTTAAAAATAAACAACAGGGTAAGAAGATTCGTACTTCCTCCTTTTCCACTTTTCTCCATGCGATACTGGTATATGTGAAGAGTAAAAAGCATATGTGAATTCCTCCTGTCTTCCTCCTCGCATTCAGGTTTGCTGGTACTTCTGGCAGCAATTGCAGCATCAAGGAAAAATGCAGCTTTCTCTGCTGTCGGGGCCCTTAGCTCACTTTGGTTTTGAAGCTTGAATATAAACAAGAAAATGACTAATTAGCACAGGGGCATTTTTTTTTTCCTTTTTTCCAAACTGGTTAAATCTCTCGGGCACTAAAAGAAACAAATATGTACACCATGGGAGAAGGGCTTATAAATTAAATGCAATAAATTTTTTTACCGTCTTAAAAGTTGTCATAGTTGCTGTCAGATAAAAGGAAATAAAAAGCAGAAAAAAGGCTCAGAAAAATCTATGTTGTGATATCCATTATACCTGGGTTCCACATATTGGATCTTCTCTCAGATAAACCCCGGGAGACTGGCCATCCTGAAGGCTGCCAGTGGCTACTTCAGCTAACAAATCCTTAAGGTTTTCATCTTTGCCACTGATCTCCACAGCAGATACTCTAATTGAGAACCGAGTCCCAGTTTTTTCTTTACGTTCATTGATTAATTTGAAGAGCCAAGAAATTGCACAGGGGATGATACCAAGGCTTTGTGTGGAGTTATCCTTCCCAATCATTGTAAAAGATTTTCCTAGAATGAAAAGGCAAAAATGAACTTAATTCACCTTTCTTGTACAAGACAGCATCCTCTTCATATCACCACTGTACACTACATGCAATGCCAAGTGCCACTCCGATAATAGGAAAAAACAGATGCAAAAATGCAAAGTATTTAATTATTAATCCATTACTATTTATTGAGTTTTGCAATTTTTGTAACTCAGACCTACAGCAAATTAATGTTAAAAACATCTCTGATCTTTTTATTTTCATCACAATGCACCTATATAAACTTGTTCTTGAATAAACTAATCTGATATTACGTTTTACCTTTTCAAATTAAAACTTACAATCCCAGTGTAGAAATAAACCATGATAAGTTTGCAAAGCTAATTAAAAAGAAATTCTAATCTATTCATATACTCCAGGTTTATTGTTCCAGGAGTTGACAGCATGTAATTACCAGACTGACATAGTAATTAACTGTAACGAATTTGGGAGCTCACCAAGCTTGACATGACCAAAGCAAAATATGCAACCATCTGCACCATTCACAACAGACTGGATTACTTCTGCTACTGTTCCAGAGCATACCTCAGCCTGAAAGAAAGATTAGACAAATAAGTAAAAGAGCACATACTGCTATGGTTTTTACCATTCCTCTGTAATGAAATGAATGACTCAATATTTTTGAGGCGTAATATTCTTCCCATTTTTATGGCATCAGTCCTATTATTTTAGTAACTATGCTATCCTAAAAAATAATAAAATATGCTACTACAGCCTAAAATAGTTCTCAATTCTATTAAACCAATTCTCTTGGAATATTGATTCTATGACTAATGTAGCAAACTGAATGCTATCCAACCAGGCTTCCTGCTGCTATAATAGCTTAGCCAAGGCTATTCAGCAACAGCAGCAACTCCACTGAAATTAAACTACTGAAGAGCGCTCACAGGAATTAAAATAGACGGTTATACCGGAGAAAATGCATTAAGATCCCTCAATAAGGTTTCATAGTATCACATTTTCCTCTTCCAGGGGGAACATCACCATCAATGAAGAAAACTTGCTAAAACATTTGAGTGTACTAAAACCAGTTTATCCACGTCAGTGAAGGTTTCAAATATACTATAAGATGATCTATTAAGTACGGCGACGGGGGGCAGGGGAGTGGGTTGATGTAAATATGTAACTACAGCGAAACGATAAGGCTCTGTTTGCAGGTGGCACGGCAGCAAGCTTGCCTCGAGCAACGACGTCTACACAAAAGTGGCCGTGCTGGCCAACGTCACCCAGAAACACCACAAACAGGCCTCCCAACAGGCCCACCACAAGGACCTAGAAGAGCCTAGGCCAAACCAGGGGTCAACAGCCTGAAAGACTGGTGCCAAAGCCAGCAGAGAAGCAGGCTGTGACGGGCTACCTGACGGGCTACCTTGCAGCAGGGCTGACAAGGAAATGGCCTCAAGTTGTGCCAGGGGATGTTTACATTGGGCATTGGGATACATTTTTACACTGAAAAGGTTATTAAGCATTGGAACAGGTTGCCCAGGGAAGTGGTTGAGTCACCATCCCTGGCGGTATTTAAACAACAGGTAGACATAGTGCTTAGAGATATGGTTTAGTGATGTTTTTTGTCAGTGTTAGGTTGATGGTTGGACTAGATGATCTGAAAGGTCCCTTCCAACCTCGACAATTCTATAATTCTATGGAAAAAGTAAGCCACTTCCAGTTCTGGACTAATGTTGAGATAACTCTTGCGTATTTCTGCACATAGATGTCATTTGAGCTTATGCAGAATCTTAACGCAGCCTCCTGGCATGGCTACCATTACTTTAGGCACTGATCTGTGGGGGAGGTTATTCTCCATCTTTAAGCTCTTCGCTAGAACTTGGACCTCATAGATGTTTTCATATCTCTAGTTGAGAACCCCAAAAAATTAAACAAAATCCTAGGAGAAGATCTGAGGGTGGGATTTGGAACTACATCTTGTCATGCTTTCTCAACATTAATATACCCTTTTCACCTTGGATGTTTTGTGTTTTATTTTTCTTTCATCAAATCCTAATTTTTTCTAGTTCAACTTGAAGCAGATCTTCATATTCTGCTTATTTTTTTTCCTCTTTTTAAAGTTGTTTAGGATTTTTTTTCTGAACCCAAGACTTTTCCCAGAAGGGCATTCAGGTGTCCAATCTCATCAAATACACTCTTTTTTTTTTTTTTTTTTTTTTGTACGGGGCAAGAGAAATGCATGCACCATCAGCACCACCATCAAGATAAAATAATCAGTCAAAAACACAGTATAAATAAACTGGAAAAGGCAAGGAAAATATAAAAGCTCCCTAACTGTTTCAGTACAGCGATCCCATGGGGCTTGCTGTATCTCTTCTCCTAACAACAGTATTTAGTTTAACGTTAAGCACATGTTCATTTGCCATTGAAAGCAGTGGGGAAGGACTTTATTTCAGTGACATCAAACAGGTTAAAACCTAACTGGATGGAAAAGTGATTTTCAAATTGGCTATGTGTCTTTTTCTAACAAGAGAAAATGCAGGAAGATAATTTAGTCTGCAAATCCATCTCCCCAGCTATTACGCCTTAATTTTACATCTTGACTAAACTGAAAATGTAAGAATTTACCCACTTATCTATTAATTACCATGTTTTTTCCAGGTATTAAGGCAACTTATTCAAATAAAATTCCCCAGAAACAGAAAGAACTCTTAAGGCAACCAAACGCCGTGGCCATGAGAAGTCTCGGGAGGTTCATGTGAGGGACTCCAGTACCTGCGAAGCATCCTGGGGGAAAACCGCATCAAAGGCAAACATCTTTGGGACCGCAACAACGCCTCTCCTGTGACCTGCATTGGAAGGCCCACTTGCCGCTGGATCATAAAACGTGATTTGCTTTTTTCGCGGGTCTACCTTTAGGAAGGACATGGATTCGGATGTTTCATGTGCTCCTTGAGAGGGACAAATCCTTACCATCACTTTCACCTGCAAGATTCAGAAGAAAGCAACAACTTGAGTTCCCAGCTACAGATAAACACATACAAAGCATTCCTTCCAAACCCACTCCCCCTGCCATGACACGTTCATTTGTAATATTTATGTGTGTCAGAACAACCGTGGGACAAAATCAGAGCCAGATTTTCCAGCCGGGTTTCCACCCTGGGGTCTTCACTGAACTAGCTTTTAAAGGTGCACTTTGTCTCGTCAGTTGACTCTGTTCCAGTTTTACCATTTCAATTTATAAATGTCTGATCTGCAGGTATAATCCACTGTAGGTGTAATACCATGCCTAAAGAAAAGGAAACTCTAGTCTTCTACCTTTCAAGTACTTAATGCGACCAAAAGCATAAACTGACCAATCTGAAAATCGGCCTGAATATCCCAGGGCTCAAACAACTCATGCATTCAAACTGAACTAAATCTAGAAACTTTCAATTCCTGATTCATGTTCTTCTAATAAAAAAGTGCTTCTCTTATAGCCTTCCCAGACAGACGCCTTTATGCTGTCATTGCTAGGCTCTTTGGTGGCTAGTTGCAGATTTAATGGGAAAGGAGGGAAGAAAAAAAAAAAACATTAGAAGGTCAAAAAGCTTGAAAGAAACCACTCACAAAGTGCATTTCTATTGCAGCATTGCAAATGCCAATTTCCCACACATGGCATTTTAAGACAGCATTTCTTGAGAGCTCAGACATGTTGGCTGTGATTTCCAAAACGGCTTATGGGAGCCAAGTGACTGGGTCTCACTAAAGTTCAGCAAAGGCTGCACACCTGCTTCTTTTAAGCTTCCTGGAAATCATACTCTCACTTTGAAAAACTGTGAAATACTGCCCCACACCCACTTACGACCATTTATCCTTATGAAATGCTCCCAGGTCAGAACCAGCGTGTTTTATACACCTCGCGCTGAAGTAAATGACTATTACAGGCGCAGTGAATCACTTTGCCGATCTTCAATTCTGCACTGCTCAGCAGATCAAACTTCAGAGAAAAGCAATGCTTGGCCACAGTGACTTTTCACGGCCAGCATGAAATGTTTCAATAACAAGCTGAACAGCAGCACTATCTCCTTATCCAACTACCAGACAACTTTCACAGCACCAGCGTCAACCATTTAGTTTCACTGGGTGAAGAGTCTCCATGGCTGTAACACACCGCAGCCAGCAGAGCAGGAACAAATTACACCCGTACTCCTCAGAGCACCCATGAGGAGCTTCATCTTCTGCAAGGCAACTACTGACTCACAAGCACCCACTCCTTTTACAACCCCTGCACCTGATTTGGAAGGGGAGGGATAGATAGTGACCCCTCTGCTGCAAATCACCAGATGAACCCTCCAAACAGAGAGAGGATACAGTCGCTTGCTGGTCTGAGTCAGGTTCACCTGTGCTGGATGTCGCACGGGGAAGCCCAGGTTGGAAAGCATCCATCTCTGAGAAAGAATGATCCTCCTTCTCAGTAACTTTTTCTTGCTAAATTTAACCTTAAATCCGCCAGAACAATTTAACTCCTATTTACTCTGTTCTAAGAACATGCTTTCGTTAAAATGGTGTGCACTTATTACACTGACACATCATTTGTGTTTTTACAAAAAGAAAATGCCCTTTGCAGCCAGCACTTCCCCATCACTCCTGTATCCAGAAAAATAATGGCAAAGGGAGAACACCAAAGGTTAAAAACCACTTCAGCAAAGCACAGCGTGGGAAATTCAGGTAACGAACAGAGACCAGAGTAGGCTGAGCCACCCTCTAGGACTGCCCTTCATACCAGGCGAGATGACAAGGTGATGGCAAACACACCAACACCCAGTGGGTGCAGGTGAAATGTAGTGTCTGAGCCAGGATCACCCACAGCAGACAGGTGGGTGCAGCAGGAAGCCCCATCCCGAAATGTCCCTGCCCTTCCCAGCTGGGGAGGGTGGGTAACTTGAAGATTTCATTCAGGTCCTCAACTGTTTCATTTTTCCAGCTCCTACTTTCTACAGGAGCTAAGCTGCACCCTGACATCCTTGCACAGTTACTCAAGCATCCTCACAGAATATATTTTCCAGAAAATGGCTATAAAAGCTTTTCCCCAACATTTTTTTTCTAAACAAAGGGTTAAGAAACAACCGATCCCCTCCCAATATACACTGCAGGAGACTCCAGCAAAGGTAGCAGCAAATTCTTCCACCTATTGACTCAAGCTGCCTCCCAGTTCCAACACTTTCTTTTCTTTCCCCTTTCACAGTGATATGAATATGAAAATACAGTCCCAGAAAATAAGCGAACCTTAGAATAAATGAAACAGCTGCTTCAAAAGCCAAGCACATCAGAGGTGATACACTCAAGGCTGTTTCCCCATAAAAGCTCCATGAAGCCAGCTTTGTGCATTAGCCTGCTAGCTCAACCTTGACATGCTACCAAGGTGCTCAGAAAAATAACCCCCCTCAGGGAAAAAAAAACCAACAACAAACTACAAACAAACCTAAATATATATGTAAGTACAAATGCCCACTTCAGGGTCACTTGATTAAAATGAATTTTAAAATATATCTAGCTTTCAAAGCATTTCTCTAAACAGTGCTTTCTGTTCTCTCCTCCAACTATTATTAGATTATAGCAGCCAGAGCTTGGATAAGAGGAAAATTGGTTTGCTCCTGACCTAAACAGTAAGTTACCTCCATCAGAGCGTTGCTCCCCCTAACACAAAGATGGCTTCACCCCCACAAAAACCTTGTGTGTCAAAATCAGCTTTTTGAGACCCCCTCTCTGAAGCAGAAAGATACTAAAATAGCTTCTCATAATGGATCAGATCCGAAACATAACAGGCCTCAAGGGTCATCTTCATTTTTACAGTGGAAGTAAGCTTTCAAGAAAAACGGGAGGGCGGACAGAAAAGCAGCTCTAGGGAGTTCCTCTTTTAGCGTCCTGTGTATAAAAGCTGATTTGCAGAGCAGAAAAACACTGATTTCAAATTTAGTTTCTCTGCCCACTAAGTCTATCCGTTAAGTGACGCCTGCCAGAACCTGTAGGGTAATAACATGTCACACTCATTCACGATGACTGAGCCAGACTCTTGACTTCACTCGGAAATGAAGCAGAAATGCTCATGAAAGTACCAACAAGGACAAAGATTACTCAAACGTTTCCCTTTGCAAGAGCAAAAACCAAGTGCAGGCAGATCCTGGGTGCACACACACGCTTCCAAGTACATAAAAGAATGGCTTGGTGTTAAGCTATTTATTCTTCTTACACTTCTTGCCCCCCTGTGTTTCAGGACCAATCTCAAGTGACAGGATTTTATTCTCAGCTCCAAAATTCATCCCCGTACTCTTCTGGGATGAAAGTTTTTTTACTGCAGAAAAAGCAGCGTACCATAGAGGCAGCGTGCTTCCTGCCTTAAGGATCAACTTAACTGCGTCTCCTCCTGGGTCTCTGTATCTCGTTCTCATACAAAAGGCCAGCTCACCTGTAGAGACAGCAACGAGCAAAATCATCCAGATGCAAGGGCTTGCAGCGAGGGAAGGATTCAAGAAAACACGGGAAATTGCAAATTTTAAAGTAGCTTTGGCCCATCGTTGGGGAGCACAGCAGCAATACCTGCATGGCACTCTAATGCTTTTATTTGCCCATGAAAATGAACGGCTAGAATTAAGTGCAATAACACTAATTTCAGGTCCGCTCAGGATCACACCCTCTGCAGGGTGCGGGGGGGTTATTCAACACTATGGCCAGCTTTCTGGTGGTCAGTTCCAACTGCAGCAGTAACAGCTACTGGTAACGCTTGTACAAAGCAAGGAAAGCACAAGATAAGGAATTTAGAAGAAAATTAATGAAGAAATGGAAGAATGAGGCAATTCTGAAAGAATAAGAACAGGACTGGTGGGGGTGGAGAGAGAAAGAACACAAAAAAGAAAAGACAATACAAATATGGCAATTCCAGAAAAGTCATCTCAGGCTCAGGGCACCTCTGCCCTGACCACTTTTAGAATCCTTAAGGAGACCTAAGGTGGCACATCCTTCCTGTGATGGGGGTAACCCTTCCTGCTAGAACTGGGGATTTTTAGTGACGCCTTTTTTTGCCCCCCTTTCGCATATTTCTTCTTCACTGTCACAGAAAGATGTAAAGCAAGCAAAAGAATTACAAGTGGAAGATTATAATTATCAAGGATACAAGGATTTTTACATAGACATTCATACAGACATTAAATATTGGATAGAGGCTCCGTTTTAATGAGGATGTTGATAGGAAAAAGAGGATAGATTTGTATTTGAGTTGAATTTCTGCAAATAAAAGAAACACAAACATCACAATACTTGCACATCGTTAACATTTTTCTCCGTGCCTGAAGACAGCCTAAATAATGCCAGCCATTGAAGTATCTCATTAATTAACTGACTCTAATCTGGTGGGTTTTGTACACTGGGGGTTAACTCTCTGCTGCTGAACTTTCCAAATTCATGTTTCTGCAGGAACCAAGAGGTCAGCAAAATTGCTGAAGGAAACCCTATTAAAATCAAAAGTGTTTGGGAAAAGAAGATGGCAAATACATTCTGAATATACCATTAAAAGATAAAGAATTTTAAAAAGTAAATAAACAAGCAGATAATTTGGAAAAGCCCCAGAAATGGGTGGCGTAAGGTCAGAGGCCCATCCAAACAGCACAACAGTGGGTGCAATTTCAACCTTCACTGGCAAGGATGGGACAGAGATTCACAGCAATCAAGGAATTTTATTTTGGGGTTTTTTGGTTTTTTTTAAGTTTATTTGTCTGTCAGCCTACAGTGGAAATCAGGAAAAGAAAGTCTATAAACACAAAAGCTTGCAAGCTAGAATTCATTTGCTCCAGATATGTGAGGGCAAACCCAGTGGATGGATGCTGTAGCATAATAACAAAAGTCATACCGCACTTTTATGCGCGCGTAAAGAATTTTAAGGGAGACAAACTGGCAAAAGGTAGATTTCTGAATAAAATGGGGGGACGGGGTGGAGGGGAAGTCCTCTGTATGGAAGATAATGGCCACATGGAGGACTACGGGGCTAAACCCCATATAGTTTTAGAAACATCTGATGAGACCACTAGAGAACCACAGAACCATATAGTACACTCAAATATCAGTAGTTTTTTGAAGTCTGAGCCAAAACTCTAGACCGTGACATCTTGAACCCTTATGAAAGTCAAATATAGATATATAGATGCATACTTAACAATTATGACCTAAACAATTCTAACCTGACAGGGGAGTCGCAGCGACCAAAATAACGGGCTGGCTGCAGGAACGGTCAAGATAGTGCTAAACATGAAGTGTATGTCACTGTCAGAAAGCAGGTTGGGAAAAAGCAAGAGACAGACCAAAAAGCCGTGAAACTCAAATTCCAAAGCAACTCTCTGACATGAACGTGAGACTGACGGCCAGAGGCAAGCTAGCAGTTTTGTCTAATACAGACCATATATTTTGGATATGCTGAATTGAAGCTACGGTAAAGTCATGCATCAATGAACACAAAACTCCTCCAAGACCAGTGAGGCATGCATCGTGTCCCAGAAGAAATCACGTCCAAGGCTGAATTTGTAGAGAAGAGAGCCAGTGATAACAGAGAGAATGACACAATCCTATATAATTTTAGACAGAAACATCCAGGAGACTGAGACACACAGTTTCACATTGATTATTACTCCATAATTAAATCTGGGACCAGACGAAGGGGACGGACAGTCTCACACTTAAAGAACCAGATGATTTGGATTCTGTTCCTAAGACTATCACGAACCTCTACTACATGTTTTAGACGATGAATACAAAAAGACTTAAATATATCTCAGAAAGTTGGTCATTCATCTCTCAGTGGAGCAAAGAGTGCCAAATACTCTATGCGGTTTAATTTGGGGCAGACACGTAGACAGAGAAGACTCCACTAATTCACTAAGCAATGACTAGACTCCATGGCATTTTGCATGCTGAGGAAATTAAGACCCTGACCCAGCCAAGTATGTTAGCACAGGCATAACTGTAACATATGGTACCTCCTTTGAAATCAATGGATGTGCAGTGTTGATGTGTTTATAGTGATGCTTTGTTAACATTTGATGCTTATATAGTTGTCAAGTTTCAAATTAGACAGAATGAGAAGGAACAAATAGAAAGAATGAATTAAATAGCATGTAAAATTTTAGAATACATGCGCTCAAGCCTTTCTAACAAAAATAAATTCTGACTTTATCTGTCCGTATTTTGGGAAAGTGCTGGCACTATAGTGGAATCCATTCTAAAAATGCTGGTGA
Source organism: Limnodromus scolopaceus (assembly GCA_028565335.1). Taxonomy (NCBI): domain Eukaryota; kingdom Metazoa; phylum Chordata; class Aves; order Charadriiformes; family Scolopacidae; genus Limnodromus; species Limnodromus scolopaceus. The sequence goes on along the minus strand of JAOXNO010000041.1, from coordinate 12,753,928 downwards.
TATTCTGTGTTACAGCAGTATCATAATCCCTAAATGAACAAGCAATTTGGTCTTTAGCAATAAATGTCATTATATCAAATTTGAATGGACACTAAATATTCCCTGGAAACACACATCCTTGACAGACATTGTGCAGCCAGGAAGTTAATTTTGTCCAATGTTCACAAAATGGTGCATAACAGCAGGTTAATTAAATAACTATGTTTAGGCACCCACCATTCTGAATTAAGATTTCTCAGCAAGAAATTATAAAGAATTCACATTCAGTTGAATAAAGACCACTTTCCAATGAAATCACTTATTTTTCAAATACAGTGTAAATCAAATTACCAAAGTCCTAGTTCAGAGCCAATATTTTTCATGGATTTAATTGTAACTGACAGATATATAACCCTTGCTAAATTGGTTTACTGTGGGTAGTTCTTACAAGCCTTTCATATACTGCCACTACCAACGGATGGCAAATTTATATGCAAAATTGCCATGCTAGCATAGACCATCTAGCTCCCCTAGGAGAACCTTAAAAAAAAAAAAAAAATCACTTCTGTATTGTAGTCTATTAAAGAAGAATTGATTCTTTACTCCCAGGAGACGAAGAAAGCTATTTCATTTTTAAAGGTGAAAACAAAGTGGAAGAAATTGTGTATTTTTATCTAATTTTTCCACTTTTTTGTTTAAGCAGTTCAAGGGATTTCAGCGGGGATGTATGCACCTTGGATGATACGGGTCTACATACATGGATAGAAGAGCACTTAGCATGATACATGATTTATATCAGAACTAACATTCTAGTCATTAGGAAACAAGCAGCAATAAAGATGACAAAATTAAGTACCTATTTGTTATCCGTCATCAAACTGTTGTAAGAACCAGTGAATGGGACATATAGCACACTTAAGAAAACCCTGCATGATCAGTAAATCATATTAGCAGTACCTTAGCTATGGCTTGGTAAAGCATAAATGAAAGTAAATGTCTAAAACACATAAATGGAGACCAATATGAATATACCTGTCCAAGAAACACGTCTGACAATTCAGGTTCTCTTTAAACGCTCCACTTCAATTGTCTAACATAGGAGGATTCTGTCATTCTAACATAAAAAATTGACAGGATCCTTGGGAGAGACAAGCACTTAAAGTTGCTGTTGTAAGTGATGTAGTATTATAAAGAATGAGCTGAATAGAACCCCAGAAAAAACATTTTGCATGAAAAAGGCTTCCTACCATGCTAAAGAAAAATAGCAAATTAGAATGCTACACAGCAGCCACTGTAAAAAGGATGTCTTTTTTAATACCACAATATGATAAATTATCTTAAGTAGCACATTAATGTCAGAAATTGAGCATAATCTAACTTCTTTCCAGTGACAATATTAAATGGCTTTCAGACGTCTTTCCTACTATTCTGACATTAAATTTAATAACACCCAGAGAGACCACAAAAATGATTCAGCTACAAGAATCATACTGTACTGGATCATTGCCTTTTAAGTAGGTTTCAGCTAAATGATTTGGACTCTGATGTTTTTGGCACATTCAAGAAAAAGGTATGAAATTTGCTATATAACATTTATCAGTAGTGAGCAAAATTCCTTTCAGCATCCAGTTTGCATTGGTAGCAGGATTTTCCTTTGTGCATGATAGTTTGATTATTGTTGATTATATGAGAAAAACAGTCCCAGATAGACCTACAGTTCTAAATTTTTTTTTTGTTTTAAAAAAAAATATTTCCCTGCTTGGTATTCCTGAACATGGGCAAACCCTGCAAACACCTGTAAGAGTGTATAACATTTTGCAGTCTTAGTAAAGAAAATCAAACAAAAGGCTTACTTAAAGATTTCTATCACACAACATGTCCACACACTCCTGCTAAAATTATTGTAAGGGGGAAAATTGGTATTTGTGAAATGTAAAAGAAATGAATAAGACATTAATTTCCCACCTTTCAAGAGAGCACTTGAAATAATGAGAAATTATAAATAGAAATTGCAGAAGACACGTATAGGCTCTCTGCTGTAGTAAGTCTCTAACAACAAATGTATTCAACCATAAAAAGTCATATAGCAATTTCACCACAGCAGAACTGTATGATATGCATGGAGACAGTGATGTGAGACTAAGAACAAATCTCAGTCTTGGGCTCAAATAATCAATAACTGAGTTGAAGTGCAAGAACTGGCCAACACAGTCTTTTCACATTCCTGCCTCCTGCAGCAGTTCCAACAATGCACAGTTACTGCCTTTGCTACAGTCATACAGCTAAAAACAAGAATTCAAGCCTCTTCCCTTCCCCAAATGTCAATCGAGTTCACAAGTTCAAGACAAGGTCCCACAAACAGGGACAGGACCAGATCAGCCAGACTAATTCCAGTTCTAGTCACCACAGAAACACCCACAATAGTCTTGATGCTGCCTATGCTCAATTCAATCAGTTCCTTATATTCAACTGCCCCTTACCCCAATTCAGAATAATTCTTACTCATGTGTTTAACTTTGAAACAAATGAAAAGGACTTAATGCACAGGGAAGCCCTCCACTGAATCAGCGCTTTAGCCACAGGGAGTTTCTTTGGCAGAAAAAGACAATAATCATGGTAGGTCAGCTTTGAAAGTGCACATCAAATAAGGAAGTTAAAATTCCAGGTAAGGGGGTTAATTTGTTTGGTGAGGTCTTATTTCCAAAGGTTTAGGCTGCAACCAGCAGCAAAACACACAAAGATGCTGGTGCTGGAGTCTGAGGATTCAGGTCTCCCCTCAGAGAAGGTAATTTAGAGATATATACACGAAGGAGGAGGTGAAATCTCTACACTTCTTCAGTTGTTACCATCCTCTATTAAACTTCTTTAAAGACATTACCTCAAGGAAGAAGGCCAGTAAAGAACAAAACATCAATGAGCGCCTGTTATTATGAGCCCAAAGAGGAACTTATATTTATATCACGTACTGTTAGATAACTAAAGATGCTTAATCTTCTTGCCTCCTGAACAGTCAATAAAGCATTTCTTTAGAAGCTCAGACTCATGATAACAAACCTAATGCTGTAGCTTCCGTGATGGCTGGTAAAATGGGTTATGGTCATGCCTGATTTCCTTACAGCTTATCATTTGTGCATGCATAGTTAGAGCTCCTCTTCTTATGCGCATTACCCTGTGTTAATCAATACTAAAGTTCATCTGCCTCTTTATCCACCCAGTAACTTCAGTGCCATGAGATCTTTTTGCAAGTCTTCACAGTCAGTTTTAGCTTTGGCTACTCTGAATACGCAGCTTTACCACCTCATCCAAACCATTTAGGAAGGCACGGAACAGCATGGACCTCCATATGACACCAACTGCTAACTTTGCTCCAGTGCGAAATTTGCCCTCTTGTTTCCCACCAGTTATTAAACCACTAGAGAATACATGACAGCTTAGGGTTGTTTTTTTTTTTAAGAAACCTAGGTCAGAGGACTTGTCAAAAGCTTTTTCAAAAATCCAAATACGCTCTATCAACCACACCAACCCTACTCAAATGCTCGCTGACTCTTCCACAGAACACTAACATATGCTTTCCACCTGTAAAAGCTTCATCAACTGATCCTTACTATATCCCATTAATCCTCGCCTGTTAATTTCTATTTTTATTATTATTTCAACCACTCTGCCTATTCTGAAAGTCAGCCTTACAACAATGTACTTCTAAATTCCCTCTGGAGCCCTTTTTTCCTTTTTGACCCCAAAGTGACATCACATTTTCCATATTCTGTTCCTGTGTCTCTTGTAACGTATTAAACACCATCTAAAAGACAACCCTGAGCATCAGTGGGGTGGGAAAATGTTAAGAATTACCATCACAGGGGAAATACAGAAAGCCACTTATATTTGTTATTGCAAATGTTTCAACATGTACTTTGCTCTAATCTTCCAGCAGATTTACAAAAGAAACGGGACTACCCAGAGTGCATCACTACAGGTAATAAATAGTCACCGTAGTATTTAGGCCTTACTTACTTAAAATAAAGGGAATTTCCACACAGTTGACATATGATTCACCTCTTCAGCTTTTCATAAACTGAGCCACATTGCTCTCACCGGAGCATCTTGGACACCTCATGGGTTTTCAGTTTGTTACTCTAATTTTCATTCTAACACAACCTTTACTCTTCTCCTTAAATTTTATCTCTTCAGTCCCTTCACAGTAAGAAAAAACAGGTTTCTCTATGGAATCCCGTCCTGCTCTGAAAGAAGCCATTTGACAAGAAGGGAATTAAAACTTGTCAAGCTACCCATGGTCAGAGAACCCAACCCCTTGAGAAGAATAAGACCTGGTCCTCAATGGGTCATTCTCAGCTTAGTATGGTGAAGTTAGGTGGGAATTAAGCAGCCCACCAGCACTGCTACATTCTTGTCTGTACAGTAGAAACCAGCAAGGAACCAGTCTTCCACATCATAACTAACCATGAAAGACGAAACAGCAGCAAGCCAGGAGATGAGGAAGGAAAAGGCTGCCCCACCAATTGCTTAACCCACCATAACCACACATTAATAATAGGGTGAGGGACACCACTGACATGGGAACAATCACACAAACCAAGGAGAGCATCAGCCACAGCCACAGATGCTGCGGTAGGAAAAAGTGACTCCAGAATCCACCACTGATTCTGTTCCCTATGCGTATCTTGTAGTTATTATTGGACAGGCTACAAGAAAAAGCCATGGAAAAAGACAACCAGGAGGAGTGTAAAGTAGAAAGTTTTTACAAGAAGAGGGACTGAAGTTAACAGAGGACCACAGCACATCTGCCAGTGTTTGCTGATTCTTCTCTCAGTTGTTATAATATTCATCCTTATAATGAGGAGCATTAAAACTAGCAATTAGCACACCCCATCACCATTTGGATGCTCTAGATCTTAACTCAAGAACTAAAAGGTTGACTCAGTTATCAGAGAGCTCTTCTCTGCTCCAATACAGGAATCTTCCAAATTGTGGTCTCCAAGTACATGGCAAAAAGGACACAGCTGGAGCCCTGGGCCCAAAGAAACAGTATCTTCAATGACGTTTTCAGCTGAGAACTAAACAACAGAGACCTCTGAGGGTGAACAGCAGCTTGTTGATCCATAAAGTCTGGAAATTCTTGGTGTGGTGTGCCAAACAGAAGAGAAATATATACATACATATATCCCTTGTTGGAGAAGCTCACACAGCTGAGCAGCAGAGCTGCTCAAGGTCCTGCCACATGCCTTGGCATTTTGGTAAAGATCTTCCCTTCGAAAGCCTTCAGCTGTGCTCACTAATGAAGAAACTAGGTAGACCACATGATCCAAGGCATATAATCTCCTGCCATCTGGGATAACAATCTTTATTAGATCTTTGTTGATCTGTTTGAAGACACCCAATAAACCAGAGCTTTCCACGAGACACAAAGTCATGCTGATAAGCTCCACTGGCCACCCTCAAAGCATAGGGAAAAAGCTCAAGTCTCTTAGCTCCACATAAATGCAGGCACACAAGTGCAAGGAGGAGCAAAGATACAAACATGCTTTAAAGGTCTTCCTAAGGCAAAGAACCTCAGAAATGCCACACTCCCTGCTATTCCTGGTGCCACAGCCAAGTGCTAAGCCTCATGGAAAAGAGGCAGGCACAATAAATGGGCTCTAAAACACACATATAGAAAGGCTATCCCTTAGCAAACCCTCTTCCACCTGGGAATCTCTAAATCACTGTGCCAGGTTTGCTGTATTCCAGCATTTAGTACTACATCCTCTTTTCTAACACACTGGAAAACCAGGAGAAGAAACCACATTTTCCACCTGCTTAAAATAGCCCCAGTTACTCCTTTGTTTTCCATTTAGAACAAACTCACTGGCTTAAGAAATACAGAGTGAGCAACAGTGTCAGCTATAGGCATTTAGGCTGACAATCTCGTTATGTTAATGCTGATTTGTACGGTTACTCAAGGTGCATATTTTAGCTCTCCTGTGCACACTACATACTTCAATTCTATCTTCAAAAGCAAATCTCTTGTAACCTATGTAAATAAGCATTCAGACTCTGCTGTGTGGGTGATTAAACAGTTATAAATATGAGTAAAGCTCTAAATAACTGGATTGTATTTCTATTAATTTTAAATAAAATTAGCACAAATTTTACAATTTGAAAGGTGCTGTGTTTCCTAAGTTGGAGAGGCTTCTATTTCTCTACTGCTACTGCATTTCCATACTCCTGATTTACAATGACATGCGAAGCAGCGGGTAACAAAGCCCACCACGATGTATCTCCTTAACCTCAAGCCGACAGACAGCATCAGGGGCTGAGCTTTGCTGGCAACACAGAGACCACTTCTGTCTGCCCAAGGTGAAGCCTGCATGTGCATTGGTTTTGGACCAGTGATGCCAAAGGAGAATTCGTCTCTTGCTTTAATAGAGGGAAAGACAAACTAACCTTTGCCAATCTTGCTGTCGGTGATGTTAACCGGCTTCCAGGAAGCCAATACTCTAGCACTGAATGTGCTCTGAGGCTGCCAACTCTTTCCAAAGCCAACAGGTGATAACAGCTCTCAGGCACATTCCAGCAGTTGTGGCTATTTCTCTACCCCAAGACTTTTCCCTTGAGTCTATCCAACCCTGTACTAGGCTGAAAGCTTCCAGCCCTGTTAAAATTCATCTAGAAAACCACTACTTTAAAAAATTGAAATCCAAAGTTACCTTTCCAATGCCAGGGTTGTCCTTGATTTTGGACACAGCTCTCAGAAGGCATGGTGGTGCTGGGGGAGGACAGAGCTGCAGGATGCCACTAAAATTAGTAGCATAAATAGAGAAGTCGTGTGTGTGTGGCAAGGGCGGATGGTATTTCTTTCTCTTCGAAGACAGGTTAAGCTTCTGTGCTGCTCTGTATAAAAGTAATAGCAAGAAAGGACAATGTTACTATGTGTTAATGGGAATCTGGACCAGACAAACAGATGCTCATTGTCATCACTGCCTGCTTAACAAATCAAGTCATTGCATTCTAATCTGATTTCACAAGGACAAACCATCAGGAGACTAATAGAAGGAAATATGGGTAGAAAAATTACTGGCAAAATATTCAGTTAATTTCTCCCCCAACAGAGTTTCAATTATAACCTAACTTTCCCCACTTTCCCCCAACAGCTTGACAGCTGAATCCTAAAATGCTAAAATCTCACTGACGTAATAAAAAGCTGAAATAATCCCCTTGTCACTGGGAGGACCAGATGGACTTTGCTGGTGATAACATTATGAAAGTGCTGCTTTGTACTCTACAAGTTAGTCAAGGCAGAGGATAACACTCCAAGTCAGCTGAGCTCAAGATCCTCTCTTGTTGGCTGCACTGAAAACCCTTAGATAACAGAATTTCCTTCAAGACAGATTGGTTTTTCCTCCTCAATTCCATTCTTTCATATTAAAAGGAAAAGCTATTAAAAAGACATGCTTTAATGTGCTGAATGATAATGATCCTGCTTTTGAAATGCAGAATTTCAAAACATAAAAGATGAAGGAAAAATTAAAACATACAATTAAAATTGTAACATTCTTCCTTGTGAATAAGAATAGGAACATAATCAGTTTTCTGCTATTCCCCATCAGCAACACCAAACAGTATAGGAAGAAACAAAAACAGAAATTCGACTCTACATCAAAACCCACATGGGGAAAAAAAAAACAAACACCACCCTGCAGACTGAAGTAGAACAAATATGTGTGTTAGCGAGCACATGCTGGGCAACTGGGGATGGCAGCGAGGGTGAAATCTCAGCTCTGTCAAAGCCAAGAAGAGCTTTGCCACTGAATAAGACACATGATCTGACCCCAAGACTGTCGGTAGATAGACCACCCACAGATAACATATCATAAAAGCATCCAACATGCTGTCTTTTAAGATTACTATGAATCATAGTTAAGCCAGAAAAAATGCAAAGTGTTACACTGCCAGCACCTGTGGGCAACCTGAGACCATGCTACTGATGCCAACAGGTCTTCTGGGGACAAAGTATTACTCTGGTCCATGCTTGCAACATAAAGGCACTTTGGCCAAATTAGTTTACAAATACGTGGCAACAAAAAGTCTCTGTATACAATGGCTACTTTATATTTTCATCATGTCTTTCAGCCCAGATCAAACTGGCACTAGCATCTGTGAAGTATTATAAGCAAAAGACATAAGGAAAAAGTAAGGTAGGGCTTTGCTGGCATACCTAAGTCAGGGTAAATCTAGACCCTCTAACCTTGCAATGAATCTAGTCATCAGGCAGCCTCAGACGGAGTCAGCTTAGCAAGCTGATCAGAGAAGAAGACTCTTCCTTTGCTTGTATTTATGGTAGGCCAGAAGCAAAAATGAACACTGAGAGCAAAAAGGCTGCACAGTTTCTTCCAGCAGCACCATTTGTTTCAAATGAGTTACAGTACAAAGAACTGGTTGTACCTGAGGAGCAAAACTACTCACTTGGGTCAAGATCAGACAGCTAGTTGTACGAGTGGGAGGAGTCTCAATACAGACCTCCAAAATTCCCAGTCCTAAGTTCTATATTCCTAAACTTGTATGTTAAATCCCTGGACTTTTTTACTTCATCAGCTTCTAGAGATGCAGACCCCCTATGTTCTTCCTTCTCTCCCTACAAACACTGCAGTATTGAGAAAAAGGCAAAGAATCATGTGATGAAAAAATAAGGCTCTAGTTCCAAACTCAGAGGGAGCCAGAAGCCACTGCCTTGTGAGGGGTAAGTTGGACTTTTGCCTCTGAGGAAAGAAGCAGCTTTTGACTCCTGCTGCATCCTGAAACCATCAGGAACCGCATCCCACAGTGAAGCAAAACATTACAAGCAAGGGTTTATACAGAACCTCGGGTTTTTAGGTAGTAATGAGAACTGACTTAACTGCCTAAATCTCAAGTTCCCTTGCTAATACCTCAGCCAGTATGAAAACATGTGCCTGGAATAGGACACCAGGCAAACAGTTGCACAACTCCACTATGGCTGCAGCTGCACATTAGAACCATAAGGTCTCCTAAATTATATGCAGCTTTATTGTGCAGAAAAGAGTCTCTACCTGTTGGTACTCTCATTGTCAAACTCAAGACAGTCATTACCTTCTATCTCCAAGTACCAATTAACAACTGTGGTTATTATTTAATCTTCTTGTTGATTAATATGAAAGATAATGTTTATTTCCTTGTTTACATGCTATGATCCCTTGTTGAAATGATAAAAACTTCTCAAGAGAATGTCTTCAAACTGCAATCAAGATATACATTAAATCCTGATGAAATAATTATTCCTTCAATAGATCTGGCTGAAGGAGCTCCTCTGGGAAACATACGTGAAAGAGAATGAGATACAAAGGACAAATTTACTCAGGAACTGTGTATTCAAGCAGCTAAGCGCTAACAACTCAATGAGTAAATGCACCCAAAAAGGTCAAGATAAGCAAAACATATAAACAAATAAACAGAAAAGTCAGCCTTTTTAAACTATATCATCTCCCAGAATAGCTCAGTAACACGGTTTTGGACCACTTCAAAAAGCAGATCGAAGATAGCAATTCCATTACTAGCTGTCTTAACTTCTCCACCAAGACAAAACAGCTTTCAAAGTAATTCACTTCCAACAGTATTCCCACACTTTCTGCATCTCCACTGTTCAAAGGACAGTGCCATATGCTAGCTAAAGCAATTAACTGCTACAATGCTGATAAATCCTCTTCCTATGAGTCTGGAGTGCCACAATTTTACTAAGAAATTTGGCAGGGGGACTGCTGATGTCCATACGAGATAACAGGAAACTGAAAAAGCAGAGGAACTGCAGTAGCCATTGTAGAAAATAATCAGTGCTTTGATGGGCAACAGGCCAACTGCACAAATAATGATGTATGAGGTTCACATTTAAAAAGCATCTCTTCTCAGGTAGCCATGCACAAAGCTTAATTACGATCTCTTTGTATTTGAATGCAATAATTACTTTGCCCAGCATTAAAACAAGGTTGTTTCTGGAGTTGGAACATCACAGACATCTTTTACCTGCAGTATCAAACAGCTTGTTGGGTTTGTTGGGTTGTTCATGTTTTTTGAACATGGAAAAGTTAAGAATCTAATGGAAAGAAAAGGGCAATTGAGGCAAAACAAAACATCCCTATCAAACTGTAGATTCTGAATATGAATTTAAGTGTCATCCTCAGCTCCTACAAAAACAGTCAGTTATTTAACTGCTACAAAAGCCAGCTGAGCAGCTGCCTTCATATGCTTTGCTTTGGCTCCTGGACTGGTCCAGGCAAAGAGCACCACATAAGGACTCATCAACCCTTATGCACATCTTGCAGCACCAGCAATATACTTGGTGGCATCCCAGCCAAGTACTCATTAGGCCAAAATATAGGCCAGGCTGGTTTGGACGCGGGCCCAGCTAAACTAAAGAAAATCCAACTTCACAAAATTCCTTACTTAGTAAAATTCATGAGAGTATGTATTCACAGGGAACCGCTTCTGAGACACTCCAGAGTGCTGGATTTTCTGCAGTCCTTATCCAACAACCCATTAGTGAATTCACACCTAAGTTTCAGACCCTTTTTTTCTCTAGTATTCCTTTTCTCAGGTGGATTTGTCCCATGAAGACAGGGAAGGCAACGCTCTCATAGACTGTGCCCTTTTTGCCTATCACCAGAAAGACAGAAGATGGGCTCATACCAGACCACTTTCTGCAGGAGCCTAATTAGGTGCCATGCCTATTTCCTGATTTGCTTCTTTTTCACAAATTTAATCTTGCACAGGAGGCCATCACATCCATCTTCAGCACCACAGTGGCTGTCTGACCTTCTCCAATATCACTTCTGTTTCCTCACAGGGAAAATTATGACCTCTAGGGAATATGATGCAAAACTTAAGTGTTACAGTCATTTGTTTTTCTGGGCATTTTACAAGCATTTTGTCACAGCTTTGACACAGATGTATGCTTTCCACATACCTTCGCTTTCTCCATTCAGCCTCCACTAAGCACTCTTCTACAAAAAATTCTCGCAAGGGAAACTAAGATCCACACTCTTATGCCTCTCTTCCAATTAAAGCATGAGAGACACCCATATATATTATTTTTACCTCTCTCTGTGAGATCTACTATCTGTGTTTTGCTTAACTCTTTCCATCTTTAATAGAAGATGTCTTTTAAGATGCTCTGGAGAGTTCTTTTCTCATAGCTCGGTGTCACGGTCGAAAATAAAACTAATATATGGCACATGCAGGGGCACTCAAATATCAAATGACAAGGGACAGTCTCTAACCTGCTCTTTTCCCCGCACAATTTACAGATTACTAGGTTTTCTGCCATGCATGGATGAGACCAGTGAGGAAAAGCATGGCCAGATCAATTGCATAACGCTCAGCATCTAGGGAATAAGACTGTGCAACAGCTACAAAGCCTACCCATTAAAAGAACCACACATTTCTTTCATTTTAAATTCTGTCCATGTGGTTAACACAACATTTCAGATGATTCTGATGTACAGCAATCTGCTTCTAGCTTACTTTCACTGTACACGTTCTGCACATTATAGCTGTGAAAGTAAATAGCACAATTTAAATCCCTGAAGAACAGTGTTCCTTCTGGTCATAACTCCTCCATGAAAAAGAAAACTAGATTTGAAACTTTTAGAATTATGCAAAGTTATAAAAGTGTTTGCTTAAAATGCTGTGGTATTTATTAAGCTTCAGAAGGAAGAGTGATGTGAAATACACTCTAGGACACATACTAGAAATGGGTCAACCGGGAGAGATACAGAGGATTTAATTGACATGGTGGGTTTACAGACAAACCGCCACGAGTCAGAAATGGAACCAGTAATCCTGCTTCCCATCATTAAGCTCCACTGACAAAAACAATAAAAGAAAACTTATGGACATTCATTTCAGCATGACTCATTACATATTAACAATTTTAGTGTTATTAGCCAGCCTTATCTTTCAAAGATCACTGTCATTATTATTCATATTGTGAGAATGCTTAAGGGCTTCACGGAGAGGGTCAAGGCCAAAGAATTGCACAGTCCAAGCCTTAAATATCCTGAACTTTGGAATTTACTCAAGAGTACACTTACTCTTGGTTTTGGTTTGACCTTAACAGCCACCACGACAGCAATTTTCCTCCCGTTTCTGAACCCTCTGCAAAGCTTGCAAAAATCTGGACACAGGATTACTCTGGGAATCTAAAGCAAGACTCTTCCAAACTTTCCCAGTTCCCAGCCTAACAAGGCATCATTCCTCTGCCACATAACCACTATCCCAAGCCTTTCCCACTGCAAAGCAGCTCCAAAGGAAGCAGTGGGAAAGTCACAGTCTGTCATTGTATCTGCAGTTCCAGTTATTGTTTCCTTAATTACTCGTCAATACAGACAACAAATAGACGGATGTCCTACAATACACCCTCCAGCTCTCTGTCCTGAGCCTTCCGCAGCTCACAGAATAAACTTGGTTGGCATTATTACTTTTATTATTGCTATAACTGTTTGATTTGTGGTTCTAAAATTAGAAAGGTTAGCACAATGAAACAGTGCAGTTGCTACCCAAAATCCCAAGCAAACTTAAAAATAAACAAGGTATCCATTTCCACTAACGGCATTCGATCTGGAAAATAAAATCTGGTTCAGAAAGAGCCGTTTTTAAACAGAAAACTGAGAAAGCCTAAATCTGTCATGAAGGTTTGGAAAGGACAGGCACCGTCTGTATTCCTGCAATAAATTTTGTCCAAGGACTTATAAAGTACATGTTAAATTTTGGGGTTATGGTCTTTTCTTCCCCCTAGAACAAGCTTACTAGGTTCCTGCGATGCATATATAACTTCAGAAGGATATAAAGGCTTTCCTCACTTTAGCAGCATTACACAAGTCCAGCACCAAACCTTTGTTTGCTTAGCTGTCCCAGCAACGCTGTCGAGAAGCACTGCCAGGAAGAACAAACAATTAATGTTCCTTATTTCAGTGGTTCAACTTCCTCAATAAATAATTAGTTCATCTGGATCACAATGCACAGCCTCAAACAATAGCATTTTTATAATGGGTGATGGTAATAAAGTTTCAATAGAAAACCATTATTCTGAAACATTCCAAAATGTCAAACCACATCTAATATTGTGAAGACCAAGCTAACATTATGAGAGAAAGTATTTCTAATATGAGATTAAATTCATGCCTTGCTTCTTGCACGTAGCATAATCTTGCAATTCAGACTTGAATTTCAGTCTCTCACTTTGAGTGACCTCTTAATTTTCTCTTACTATCTCTTATTAAAATCAGCAAGGCAGAAATAAAAATCTGCTATGTTGACATATAAGGAACATCATCTGCCAGCAGTTGATCAGAGAAGACAGGTCCAGAAGGGATTTTAAGAAGTTATCTACACTTTCCCAATGCTCCATGGTAGGATGAACTTTACCTAATACATTCCAATATATATTTGTCCAACTTGTTCTTAGAAACCTCCAGTGAAAGCAAGTCCACAGCCTCCCGAGGCAATCAATTCCAGTTTTTAACTATTCTTACTGCTAGAAAATTCACACCTAATGTCTCATATAAATCTGCCTTGTTGGAATTTATGTTCCTTATTTTCTCTCACCTCCCCAGCAGACGTGCAGAAGGGCTTATTTCGTTCTGCAACTGTTACCTGTATGAAGATCACTACCACACCTCGCTCTTCTCCTTTACAAATGAAAAAGTCGTGATCCTTCCCCAAACTTTCTTCAAAGACTTGACTTCAAAGGTTCCTTGACTTCTGACCATGCTTTTGCTCTTACCCCACTCTGTTCACATCTTCACAAAGTATGGAATCAAGGCTTCGTGCATCAGTGAGCAATAGCTGAGACTCACCTGAATTCAGGCACCACACAGGAAGACCAGGCAGAGCCACTTTGGGATAAACTCAAAAAGACCTCTGGAATACGGCAAATTAAAATAAGCCTGCAGGGTACCCCTGACATCAGAAGATCTTCTTCACACTGTACAGACCAAAGAGGTGTCTCCTCTTGGGATCTCTCTTCTCAGCTACACATTATTATTTAAACAGAAACAACCAAACAAGCTCATTTTCAAGTATTTAAGCTATTTGCATGCAGGAATCCAAGAAGGAATTTTCACAGCTCTTCTCTGTAATTTTTCCCCAGGTTTAAGAAACACCAAAGGGCAGACCTGCAGGAGCGTTGACTGTTAGACTCCAACCATTATTCTGCTCTCCCAAACCAGTAGTTTCTGAGGTTGCTGCTTTTTTTCTGTTGTGAGTGATGTCAGTTCCATATTCTCCTCACCTTGCAGACTTAAGACATTTATTTGGCCAAATAATATTGCTTCAACAGCCAGGACCAGGATTTAGGAACTGACTTTTTTATATATCTATACCAGAATAACAGCTAGTCACCGCAGCCTGCCTCATACCATTTCCAGCTCTGTTCACTAATGATGTTAAACAAAGCAAGAGCAGATGAACATATTGCTGTACTTCCACACTCGCTGTTTACAATTGTACCATATGACAAACTGCCGAAAACCTGCGTAGGTTAATCTTTATGTAAGCAAGCCTGTCAACACCTAATATAGAAATATGTCAGCTCCTGGGCTGCACACAGCATAGATAGCTAAGTATTGAAAAATCCAGCTACCTGAATGCCAGCAATATTTCCTCGCTCTGTTTCATGACCTAACTGAGCTAAAGCAGGCAGAACCGCATCAATCTAAGCATGCTCCTTAGGCAAAAAAAGTTGGACTTGTTTGCCAGCAAGACACAGACTCATGAAACAGCCAGGTTGAGGAAAATAACAGTCTAGTCTCATTCGTATTCTATCAAGAAAAAGTAATAAAAACATTCTTAAAACTACAAAGTAATGGAACAGAAACAATGATGCTAACTAGCCCTTCATTATTAAA
>JAOXNO010000041.1:12691176-12738940 GCA_028565335.1 Limnodromus scolopaceus | reverse complement strand
AAAGTAATAAAAACATTCTTAAAACTACAAAGTAATGGAACAGAAACAATGATGCTAACTAGCCCTTCATTATTAAATAGACTTAAAATAGTCTAAATAGACTATCTACTTAAATAGATTACTTAAAATTTTGCCCTGCAATATCAGCTCCCAATATACAGAAAGAAGCCAGTATCAAAATGACTTACTAGGCAATAAATTATTTTTGTTACAAAGGATATTACACTCCACGTTATTCCTCAAAACCAATCTGGTATGAAAAGCAAAAGGATTCTGCTCATTCAGGCTGCTCCAGGGAAGAAACAGGCACATTTGTGATTGGAAAGGATGGGAAATAAAATACAGGACACAGCTAGCAAGGGGTTCACCTGAAGCACAAGGTTCAGGCAAATGCCAGACAGGAAACGGGGACAGAAACAAGGGGATATCCATTCATATTCCCGGTCACATATAGCAGTCTGAATATAAGTTAGCATCTGTGACTGTAAAGCCTGCTTTCTCATAAAAGGTCTGGGGTGGGTTATGTTTTCAGGTTACCTTCCTTTGCCCCAACACACCGTCCCCACAGACATACCTTCCTCATCACCTCCAGCTCCCTCAGTCCCACGTATTAGCACACGTCTAGAAAATCCACAGAGGATCTTTTCCTGCTTCAGCTGGGTTTTACTTCAGATGCTTAGTCAAAGGCTTGACACCTATACCGCCAAGCAAATAACTTCTCAGGGGGGCATTTACTTATTCCTATTGTTAGCGAGTTAAATGGTCACTGACAGCATTAAATGATGCAGTGGAAATAACCCAAGTTCAGAAGTTGTATGCCCACATAATGAGTATTTCTAAGCAGAGGAGGGACACACAGGCTTCTCAAAGCCCAGCGTTCCTGTGATTTATTTAACTGACATCAGTTCTGAAACAGTACTTCTCAGAGGTATAATAGGCTGAAATTGCAGCACCATTTAAAATAGCACTTAGCAGGAAATACGAGACACATGTTCTTCCATCACTACAGACGGGAGGGATTTGACTATTTCTGACCCAAAGATGATAACTTCAAATTTCAGCAGAAGTAACTCACTCCTGAAGACCTGCTCGAGACACATTATCAAAGAATAATCTGAAGCTTGCCCTGGACTTCAACTAGCTTCACTAATAACATTTAGATTAGATTCATTTTATGCTGATTAACTTCCACTGAGTCATTTCCTTCCAGTAAAAACTCCATAGGGCAGTGCTTCGTAATAAGTGAGCTCCACCACTGAGGACACGAAAAGCCCAACAAAGCAGAAAGCAACCCCCAGAGCGTCACCCTGTGATGACCGGCAGAGTAGCACTAACTGATGCTGAGTGAGGCACTGGCTAAGCTCTTTGAAATGTCCTGCCAAAAGAAACATCTTCCATCCTCCAGCAGGAAGGATGAGGGAAATTTTAGAAAGCCAAAATTCACTGCTCTTTCACAGGGAATTTAAAAGTACCTTCAGAGTAATCCTGCAGTTCATCAGGCACTGCAGCTATTGTGCTGGTGCATTATTTTGGCTTGACATTTCATTTTTGTTATAAATGATAATGTGGGATGTCTTATTTTGCCATGAGCACAAGCAAGCAAAGCAGCCTAGCTCAGAATAGAGACGGTGTCAGTTGAAAGTCCATCTGCCCTGCAAACCACATCCTGCACACAGTAAGCAGAGTGTTAGAGTGATGGCAAGTCAGCCATGAGAACTAAATATTCAATTAACTGTCAGTTTGATTTTACTATTTTGGCTGCTGAGTCTGCCTGTCTTAATGAAGTACTAAAATAGTTAAATACATTATTGGAAGAGTCTGAAATGCACTAATAAAGTTGCAAAACAGGTGCAAACTGTCAAATTACATCCCCACAGGAAAGTCACCGTTATCATTTTACCTATGGAATGCTCCGTTCCCACTGCAGCAAAACCACCAGCACAGCTGCCACTGCCACCAAGCTGAGGAGCCCCAAATAACGGAGTCAGAGCAAGCACTGGTGTTCAGGAGTCCAGGAACCAAAAAAGCAGGCAGACTGGGAAGGCTGGGGTCAGGGGGAGGTGAGAGAAGTGCTCCTCTTGACAAGCTGGGAAGGGCAGAAAGAAGGGAAGAAACCAAAGGGAAAAAGAGACTCTGGTAGCTAGACAACAGTGAGATTCCATATATTGAGGAAAACAGAATAATCAGATGTATTCAGCTATGGATGAATGAAAAAATACAGAAAGGCTCATATGAAAAATCCTTTACGTATTTCCTGCCAATCTGGTTGGCACCAGGCTCCCTCCTTGCTTCATTTTGCCACCTCCAGTGTAGCCAAACCTGCTCCAACACAACCCCTGTGCTATCCAGATAAGGCTTCTCCTTCCAACCACCTCCTTGACAATGATGTCTTGCACAATTTCTCCTCCCTGATCCCTAACCATCTACACTGGGAGCTCCATTTTCCAAAGCAATGTCTCCTAAATGCCCAACGCTGCTTCATCTGGTCGCCACCACCCTCGGTGCTCTCAAATCCTCCCCATGGTCCCTCCACCTTGGCTGATCACTCAGTACATCCCCCCTCTAACCAAATAGCCGTATCCTGATCTCAAATCTGTTGGTCTTTGGAACATTTTTTATGCCAGCCGTGCCAATGTCCAGAACTCTACCTTCCTTCTCTCAGCTACTCTGCTTTCTTTACCTCCTACCTTTGCTGAACTACAGCTCTGTGTCTCATCTCTGTTTACCCTGTCAGTCTCATCATCATCATCATCATCATGGATGAGCTCTTCATAGCAGGGAGCCTGGCGTACCGTTTGTTGATAAAGCGCTGTGCAAATATATGATGCAGTATTAGCAATGAGACCAGTAATGATGTTCTGCTCTTAAACAGGCTGTCCTGAGAGTCATTTCTGTCTCCAAGAACAAAGCCTACTAAATTCACGCTTATCTTCTAATTTATCCTCCTTACAGGCTAATGTGAAATGGGATATGCCTAAAGTATATGCTCTTTTGTTTGTCCTTAATTATAGGCAGTATTATGCTGCCACAGCAACTAGGAAAGCTAAAGCTGCCCTAAGATGATATAAGATACCGCCCTGCCCCGTGTCTCCTGTCCACACACAGCACTGTGCTACGCGCGGGTCACATTTACTCCCCGGGGACCACTAGCAACCGCATTCCAGCAGCCACCACAAGGCACCGGCAAGACGAGACAAGCCGTGTGGTGGCACCCGCTCCGTCTCCACGTGCACATCTGCACGAGGGCTTTCCTGCTCCCCCTGGCTCCGCGCAGAGAGGAAGAGGCATCCGGGAAGAGATCTCCTTCTCCAACACCATGCCATGGAGGGGGATGTTCTGCAGGGATCAGGCTGCTTCAGCCCACCCAATTCAGAAGAGGGATTCATTAAGGGGAGAAGGCTAATTATATACCTGGCTCCCCCTGAAACAGCTGGACGCTCCGCTCCATCTGCACATCTGCAGCTCTCCCCCAAGCCGCAGATCGCTCAGCCACCCTTCCCAACCAGCTTGCAACAGCGATCAAATGGTAGCAAAAGAAACTGGGGCATTGGGGGGCATTTAACGAAGAAGGGTTGATGCACTGAGCGGCTGCTGAGTTGCATTAATGCCAGGAAGCCATCACATCCCTGAAGAGCCCCGCAGCTCCCATGACACTGCTACGACACTGCAAAGCAGGGACAAACCATGCATGGGTTTGGGATGTATCTGCCAGCAAGGCAGTCCTAATTGGGAAGAGCTGGTACCCCACTTTCCTAGGTAATTAATTCAAATTTAATTTTCCCACAGCACCTCAACACAGGATTTCTTGGGCGGATTTCTTGGGCATGGGTTGAGCTTAATAAGGAAGCTCTAACAACTGATTCCACTTCTTCCCTTGACCTGTCATTCACCAAGAATTTACTATGGTTATGCATAACTACAGCAAGCACTTCTGTCTCAGCCTCGCAGACTGGCTTAACTACCACAGGTCAGCACAAAAAGGTCTAACTCAGGATCCAATGAGTCACACATTTTCTTCACCTTTCGGTGAACTACTACTTATTCATAACCCAGTTATCCACTTTATCTGTCAGAGAGATTTAAATTGTGCCAGCTCTGCACAAAGCCAGGATACCAGTGCATCACAGCAGGGTACAGGGCAAAAGTTTACAGCTATTAAATACAGAGAACTGATGAACTACATTATGAGCTTAGCAGAAATATAATTCTTGCTTTTAACAGGACAGAGAATGACAGGCTGAAGTGATTTAGCTAGAAACATCTTAAACATGGCAACTTCAAAAAAAAAAAAAAGTATGTTTGGTGGGGTTTTTTTGTGCTTTTTTCCCCTGCATTAAATTCTGAAAGTACTGATAGTCATGGAATAATCAGGTTTAACAGGTTAGCAGTAATATATGCCTCAAGTATTCCTAATACATCGTAATCTTCTTTCACAGAATTTGCATCACTGTCAAACCAAACTACTGATTTTCAGTTGATGCTTTTAACATGTTTCTATGGTTACTTTCCAAGGTCGCATCACAGAAGCCTGAACAGCAGTTCAGAAAGACAAAAGGCATTTTGTATCCTTCATCATATTAAATAATTTATGAAAGTTAAGGCATCCTCATGGAAAAAGAAAAATCATAAAAGAATAGGTTCCGAGGTTATTTTCTCAGCAACTGTTTGAAGCACAATAAAATCAATATCTCTACAAAAGCCTTCAAGAACCAGACTATTTGACTAATGTTCCATATGGTACAAAATGCTAAGGAACACATCCTAAGTTTAGATCTATATGAACTGCTTGAATGGATCTTAAAGCAGAATATGTAGACATCTAATTTGCTACTGTCAGCTTTGTCTTTTAAATCGGGCACCAGGCATTATCTCAGAAAGTATTTTACATCTAAAAAATGCAAAAATAAAACTGGAAAAAAATGAAGTAAAAATGGTAATGACAGCCTTTATTATTTCCCTCATTTTTCATTCAAAGCCACACAGATTTCACCCGTCCCCGAAACGTTACGAATTTTGACTAGTGTAATGAAAGCTTGTACACAAAATATCTGAATTCTCTGCCTACCGCTACACCAGATCAGAGTTTATTGGAACTAATTGAAGTGTCTGAGGCTTGGAACAAAAACACATTAGTCATTTAGTGGTTGTGCTAATATTGCTATGCCTTTCCTGCAGTTTCATTAGATACAGACTGCTTCAATACCCTAATCATATGCTCAGTCACAGCACAATCAGTAGACAGAGTACTGACAAGCTGTCCCACCATGCCTAAAGCTGATAAGGTGTCTGCTCTATGAGTAACCTCAATTATTGACTATATTTTATGGTCAATCTAATGACCAAATGCTTATCAGTGAACCATCAGGTGCCTGTAATAGGATAGTGACCCTTAGTTTATATGTACCATTACTGCTCATTAGTGAATAATTAGATTCTTTAATCCACAACTCACAGACATTAAAATATGATGGAATATCCTGAATCTAGAAAAAGACGACTATGCTTATTTTAACTCTTAAGATGTTCAATTACATTACTCAGAGATTATATGTTACATCTTGTTAAGAAAAGCTGCTTGCAAAAAGCATATCATGTGTAATGTTTTCTGTCATGTCTAAATTGACACAGCTTTCCCAAACATGCAGGAGTATGACGAGAGTGGAAAGATAATGGCTGTGATTTCACCACTGTGATCCTCCAGATTTATTCACTTAAATGGTTTTAATATGGCAAACCCCAGCAACACTGCAAATAATTCAGAAACCTGGAAACTAGTGAGTGCGTAGCGAGTGCTGTGTTTGGAAGACTAACTCATCAAACAAAAGCAGGCAGATGCAAGGGAAAGTAGCTCCAACTCTACGGCTACTTCCCTGCTTCAAAGGCAGCAAGAGCAACCCTGTGACCAAACCAGTTTTGAAAGACGTGGAAATAACCCAACAATCAAACAAGATCAAAATTTAAGACGGGAGACTTAATACAGTTTGTCTTCTGCTCCACATTGCTCAGGGTTGCTTGGTTTCATACATTATTGTTTCTTCTAAACAGCTTTGATTGCTCCTAACTGCCCCGTCACTGCTCAAGCCTTCCTTCCAGCTGGCCCTTGCGCACCGAGGCCAGGCACTCCTGCCCTCATCGTAACACCGTGCTCCCACCACTGCCACCAGCCACCAACAGGCGGAAATGTCACGTTAATGGTGATGGCTTCGATTTCTCAGGGGCCTTGATTCTTCTCCCAAGGGAGTGGTATTTTCTTTTTTGGCAGGCAGCCTATTAACCTCTACGCAAGTGCATGCCCATTCTCTTCCGCCTCCTCCTTGCTGCCCTTCTCCTGCCTGTTCTGGGATGGAAACATCATTTCCCCTCTTCCCCAGGTGTCCAGGTGACAAAAAAAACCCAACAGCTTATACAGCTTTATACCATAATAAACCAATATTTACTTAGTTGCAAGCATGGCCCACAGAAGGGTACTACAACTACCTCGCATATTTTCACTTAGTAATATAAAGTTTGTTCAGGTTCCTTATACAAAAAAAAAGAAGAAAAAAAAAAAAAAAAGAATAAACCAAAACGTGGAAATGGGCATAAAGTGTGGAGCACTAATGAAGGCACGGGCTCATTCCACACCAGCAAACAAAGCCCAGCTCCATTCCTCTTAAATCTGAAGAATGCAAGATTAAACTTCTCCTCCTGCATTTTAAAGGTGAACTGGGAGCCTCTTCACAGCCATCCATGCCCACAAGCTGCACTTTTTGCTCTGGCTTTCTCAGTCTGTCAGTGACCTACCGAGAAGCTGCATTCTCTGCTAAATCCTCTGGTCCTTGGGTAACTTGACCATTGAGCAATGTCTGGCAATTTGCTTGTGTGACACAGTCAGATGTTAATCAAAGCTTTCCTCCTTCTCTGACAGATCAGAGTGAGGAAAAAAGCTTAAAACTGATTTAATTTCTTAATACGCTTCTGTCTGCTGGCTCTAATATTTGGCTTTGATTTTGAATACTTAGCACTTCCATGCTAGACACTCTGCATTTCTAGGTAATGAATAAAATACTTTTTACTTTTTTTTTTTTTTTGCACAAAGCAGAACATTGCTTGAAGAAATTAAATATGACATTCAAATGAGAAAGAGCTTTGGATGAATATGTAGATTTGGGCTGCACATATGCTTAACAAAACCAATGCATTCACTGCAAAGACTATCTTAAAGATACCCATTTTAACCATGGGTAGCTCTTATCACCAGGTAAATGTTTTGCTGCAGCTCTTAAGTTATTATTTTCCAGGTGAGGACGTGAACTCTCTGTGTTGTTTTTTGAGTTTGTGACCTTACAAACACAAAACTATGACTCCCACTGAGGAACAAACTGGAGTAAAAATCAAATCAACCAACCAACCAACCAAAAAAACCTGCACAGACCTCCTGCCTTCTCAGGCACAAGATAGCCCACAAGCAAGAGTCAAAGGGTGTTATTTCACAGAATAGACACTCCAGTTTTAATGCGAAGAAGACATTTACTTGCTGCCAGGAAACCATGCCACAGCCCAGAAGCTAATTGTGCTAGGACCTGTACAAACACAGTTAATGCTGTTCCATGAAGAACAAGACTGGAATCCTTTATTCATGTGGAAAAAAAAATCTGCATCTAGTGTTGTTGCTGCTAAGGAAATCACAGATGCAGTTTCCATAAGCACCCTACAAAGGCTTTGCCTTCCAAAGTAACTAACCCTGCACCCCAATACGCTGAATGTTAACAGACATGCATATTTTTGCCTAGCTACTTTATTTCTGTGACAAAACAACCCTTTTCCCAAGCTAAAGTCCCAACCACAGCCCATTTTACAAAAGGGCTCTTGTAAAAACATGAATTTACTCATTAGATTTGGTCAAAGAGAGTGCAATGATTCGAAAAAAATCAATGTGTGTGTGTGACTATCAATATATTAATTGCATTTATTCCTGTAGAGAACAAGGAACAAAACGTGCCAGGCTCCGCATAACATGAGTAACACACTGGTCCTGCTATGAAGCTCACAATTTAAGTGGCTGAGGAGAGAAACGTGGTAAGGAAAGAATCACCAAACCCAATGAATAGGGACCACAGCGTAATACTAATATCACGACTCCTCTTTCATCTCTCGGTGCTTGCTGAGAGAGGATTAGCTAAAACAGGAGACAAAGGACAGAGAAGTGGATGCTGCTGCAAAGGATTCAAGGCAGGGATGACCTTCTTCAACATGCTCAAGGCTGGATGGTGCAAAGGTGAAGAGAAGACAGGACTAGAAAGGCTGGAGCAAAGAATATCCCATCAGTACTGAACAAAAACAGCCAGCACTGTTGATATCCCAGTATCTGTGGTCCCTTGATACGCTGCTTCCACCCCAGTTTCTGCCAGCATCTATCTCTCGCTCATCCTAGAAGATTTCCTCCTCGTCCTCTCCCCTCCTGCTGAGGACTGCACAGCTCAAGGGTAGGAGGAAGACTCAGCACAGAAACTTTGATCCATAAGGTCCCCCATGTCAGGAGGAGTTGGAAGAAAAGAAGGAGCAGTGGGAGCGGAAGCTTCTCCTGAGGTTAATGCCAATGGTGGTGGAGCAGCCTGGCCAGGACCATGCACCTGAGGACCTCCTCAACATATTAATGACTGCCAGGGATTAATAATGGATCTCTTTCCCCCAGCCTTTGTGAAATTTTCTGTGTTTCAATTTGTATTTTTAATCGCAGTCATAATTGAACTTTTTTCTTGAATGCTTGCTTTTAGGGAACCTGAGACTCTTAGACAGCCTCTGGAATACTGAGAAACGAATGCTGAAATACAGTGATCAGCAATGTGATGAAAGATCACAAAAATGCTACAAAACTAATTCAGATAACTGATAATTGTTAAAGGAAAAAAAAGTATTTCTCACTTAAGTGTCTCTCTCCAACAACCACCACACAAAAAAAAAAAAAAGGAAACAGAAGTGCTTTGTGCAAAAAAATTTCAAGCACCCCTGTTCTTTGGTTAAGAAATTGAAGAGAATCAATTTTGAACAGAGGAAACATGGGAAGGGAATAAGCAATGTACTAATGGGTTTTAAAATGTTTTAGCTAGCACAGAGCTGCTGAAGCTATAAAACTCTGATTCACTCAAGGCAAAGACAGATTCATGAGAAGCAATTAGGGCCTGATCCAACATACAATGATGTCATTTGCAGTCTTGCTGTTGCCTTCAAGAATCTTTGAATCAAGCCAATAACAATCATTAGGAAGGATCTGTCGCTTTACAATAAAACCAGAACTGAATTTTGCTGATCAGTGACAGAAACATCACTGGGAGAAAAGATTTTGGATCTTATTTCAGATTATTAGGCACTGATTTCTTCCTCTCAATGCCAAAGGGGGTAATTTTATTTTCTGGATTCCCCAGTGAAAGTGACGGTCTTTACATTTGCTTATGACATACAGATGCACAATGAAATAAATCTAATGGAGATTAAGCTAAATCAGACTATTCATACCCACAATATGAAATGCAGCAATGAAAGCTGTGCTGCTGTCCAGCCCTGGTACTTTGGAGAGGATTCATCTGTCCTTATTGAGGTAAGTAAACAAGAAAAGATGCCTGAGCTTTTCCCCTTGCCTTTCCTCTGCACTCCCACTGATTTCAGACACCTATCTTAAAATGAAACAAATCATCCTCTGTAAGCAACCATTTCTCTGCGTTGGCTTTAAACCTGCAGCACTTACCACAGACACAAAACACTAACGTACACACACCGCTCCTGGGGCAGCAATTTCCCAACCTCTTGCGTACAGACAGACCATGATATGTAGCCATACAATGCTTAAGACTCACTGTACTACGTTCTTCTGAAAGTTGGGAAGTTGAGCTACTCCTGAGGTCAGATTGTAGCTCATAGTAAACGTCTTTTTTTAATGGTGCAAAACATTTCAAAGATCAAGGAAAAGGAAACAATACAGTTACCAGCATGATTACGTGATAACAAGGATCCTCACTCAGTGCATAAATTTGACTTTAATGCCATTCACAGACATACGTTTTTCAATATTGTCTCAAAACATGTTCAGTTCTGAATTAAAAAAGGAGTCTGGAATGCAAGTACAAAGCCCTGAATATTGTTGTTTTAAATACCATCTGCTTGACAGCGTATTGCATTTAATCAACATTCCTAATTACAACAAACACTTCACAAACAAAACTAACGTATCATTTTTGTTATAAGACCCAAAAATGGAAAAAAATAGATTGTGCCGAGCTACTGCTAAAAAAAGAATGTCTTAAACTGCTTTAACTGTTGATACCGACTTTTATTTGCACATATAGGCCATGCTACTGAAAAAAAGTCTTACTTTTATTTAGATCTGAGTGAAAAAACCTTGTAACTTCAGCTTCTGCTCCAAGGAAACTTACAGAAGAACAGACGCTAGAGGTGGAAATGGCCATTAAGGACTAAACCAAGAGCAACACACATTTTCTTGGGTTTTGGTCAATAGAGATTCCTGCTTAGGTCTCCAGAGAGAGAAACGAGGCATCATCATCACATCCCTGCTCCCCAGTGGCAGTGGAAAGTCACAGCCATAACCAGATGTCCAACTCCACCTCTCAGCAACCAGCACCACATGCTACACCTTCTACCCATGGAAAAAATTCAACAGCATTTCACAACTGTTTGAAGACCCATGAGAAGTTACAGAAACCAGAAAGGTGAAGAACTACCTTATGAAGAACGAAGCTGCAGCTGAGGTACCTGCCGAGACCCCGGCTGGAGCAACCAGGCTCTGGGAGGCGGCCGAGCCGCCTGCTCCCACGGAGTCAGAGTTGTTCTGCCCTGAGCTGATCTGAATGTTGGGACCATCCCGGCCACTTTCTGGTGCTGTTTCTGCCTGAAAAAAACAAAAACATATATACAGGTTAATACACTTGCTAAATGGCCATGACAGGCAGAAATCTCACGCAGGATTTCCAAAGCGTGTCTTTCCAAGGGCGAAGGTGAAGACCAGCAGCAGCTGAGGAGCGATACAGCTGGACAAGAGTACCACGGTAGGTCCTGCAACAGAGAAGGTAAAAACCATGACCGCAGCAGACGAGCAGAATAACACAGAGACCCTTTGTGATGGGTAATGCACAGTTAAATAGTTTGACAGGCATGAAGAAATGGAAAACGATAAGCAGAACCCTTTTGTTTTACAGTGTTATTTGGGAGCTGGCAGAACTGTTTATCTGGTTCAGTTATAACTGTCAGGAATTATTTCTCAGTGGCACATCATCTACAAGACCTATCTGTTTAAGAGGAACTAACCAAACAGTCACATTTGTAACGTGTTTCCACATGAATAACCCCAAGAACTAAATAAAAAAAGATTGATTTTTTTAAAACATATATATACAGGCCCTGCTTTTCAGCATTATTTATCTTAGCAGCACAAGTGCACGGCGTTTTTTTTTCTCCAGCAAATCGTTCCAGTGGAAGAACAGGAGTGACTGGAGGTGCATCTTCTCCAGCATAACACATCTGCGGTATCGGAGACAGAGTTTGGAGGGGGGCGATTGTTTTGGGATTTTGCCAAAATATCAGACATCTGTATTATGAAATTGTGTCATGTTGTTATCTTCATGCCTAGGCCACCAAGTTTTTCAGTACCCAAGTTCAATTAAGCCCCATCAGTCAAATGCTCATTGACAGTGCTGGGAAGGCCTCCTTTTCGGAAGAACCTGCTCTATGTCTAGGAGTACTGAGGATTTAATTAAAGACGACACCACAATAAATATTTGTCAAAAAGAGTTAATTGCTTCATGTATGATAATATATGATGTTTCTGTCATCTGAAATACTACTTTGACATTTCCAACTAATTAGCTAAAATAAATTCCAGAAAAGGAGACAGCCTTGTAATGAAGCAGAAACGCAATTAAGTACTTCCTGGGATGCCACCAAATTTTAAATTTTGTGCTGCCATAGATCATGTTTTACAACTACAGATATGCAGACACGGTAATAAGGCCTTCCCAGTTACATACACACCCTCAATTTTCTCATACCCTGACAACCCAAAGGGAGTTTTTCTCACGAGAACTGAGGCAACCCAGTTATTAGGTATCAAGTAAAAACTCTGCCAACTGAGCACTGCTTGACTGATGCGTGAAAGGCTGTCTGGAGCTTCATCTGGACCCATTCCCACAGGTTGAGTGCTGAATTCCCAGTTCCAATTCCCAGCAAAGTCAACAAGAAGAAAGTGCACCCAGCTCTTCTGAAGGTCTGCTCTTTAAAGATTAATACTATTATCAGTATTATGGAGTGGCTGACTAATGCTTTACCATAGACTGCTACAGAAAAAAGTACTTTTAAGGAGACGTGAGGCTGAGACACAGAAGAATATTTATGCAGATTAACTTAATCCTAGAGAAGCTACTGGCACTAGAAGCCTAACTGGAAAATTTGAAGAACCCTCTGCAAAACTCTTCACTCTGTAATATAGATCTCTCAGGAGACTTAATGATACAGGCAAAAAGGCAGGGACCAAGCACTGTTAGAGGCCAAGACTGGCACAAAAGATGGTATGCCAGCAATATGAGGAGGTACTTCAGCATTAACAAATTGAAACAGTAAGTGTGTTGTCTCGATCTATACCATCCATGGAGCGTATATGGCATGGGGAAAAACAATGCAGACTGGGAAAGATGCAAGTGTGACATCTGAACTTCTGAGTTACGTGAACTGATGTAAAGTGCTAAGAATAAGCAGCGCTTACTATGGACTTAGCAACTTCTGGGCTAAGAAACCTACACCAGAAACTGGAGCCAGTACGCAGGGCATGGCACAGCCAAGGGGCTGCCGTGCACAGCGGCCAGCGGCATGATGGCCAGCGAGTAAAGGAAACCCTACCAGCAGCCAGTGGCAGGCTAACATCAGCGTTTGAATACTCCCACATGTTCCGCCAGGAAGACAGCCATAACCCTCTCTCATGTGTGCTGTTGTCTCAGCCTAAAGATTACAGGGTCAAGATGAATTCCCAAGACATATTTTCCCATTCACCGTCAACAGGGGCTATATCAGACAACAGGACTTCAAAACAAAGAAAATCATGTTTAAGCAAAACATTGAAAAAAGAAGGCAGAAGCATCAACCTGTATCTAATCACTTGTACGGTAACTAATGCATAGCCTAAACAATGGCATCACCTAAAGCTGAAGACGAAATCTATAGAGTTAGCATGAAATGCCAGTGAATTTTACAGCAAAGAGTAACAGATTTGTAAGAACTGGCTGGAATCTGTTAGATGGGGTTTTATTTCTTTGTGAACACTCTATTCATCTTCTGAGAGATCAATTCCCATAAAAGCTATTCACATGTAACAAAAATATGTGCAATGTATAACATGCATGCTTTTTTCATCACTTTTTTATTTCTACAAGCATTTAGAAATCTACATTTCTAAGAGAGACAAATTATTTTAGACATAGCATCTAACTTGAAATAACCAAATCAAACCCGGTATTTCAGATAGCAGACGGTTAAAATCCTTTCTAAACCAACATATCTAAGTTGGATGTCTGTAAATTGTCATTTCCACTTTTGAAAACTCAAACTGTAATTTCTGGGTAAATTTGGAAGTTTTATTCTCAGTTTTTGCGCGTGTGAAAGGAGAATGAGGGGAAGCCAAGGAGAATGCATTTATTCTTGTAAATGGGGAAAAAGTAAAGACAGACATGCAAGATAAAATCATCAGAAGACTAGCGCAGAAGGCAACCCGTATCTTTTTCATTAAGTCTTCAATTGCCCAATTAGTATTCTTAAACACAGAGGCAACATGAGTTTTTCTGCACGGTGAAAAGCTGAAAAAGCACAAAACAAGTTCTTCCAAGTTCAGGATTCGTTTCAAGGACTGCGTCCGAAGCGCCAGCATCTTCCAGCACAACTGTGTTCAGCTCTCCCTGAGACAGCTCCATCTCTCAGCTGACGAGGAGGGCTCAGGTATTAGGAAATTTGCGAGTCCGAGCCATTTGCCTTGAGGCAGGAAAACTAAAGACAAGTAATGGGACCCTCCTGGGCACTCCGGTTTGTCACACCAAGGTTTTGGCTTGTGTCACTTAGAGCTGCTGAAGGGATAGGAATAAGATAAGGGGGCTTTGTTTTTAAACTAAATTCTTCATGATCAACTCAACCCATGCTCTCTCTTCTGGTGACTGCGTGTGGAAAATACAATTCTCTAGAGGAATGGGAGCAATTTTGCATGACTTTTCTAAGCGTGCAAGTCTGCACAGGGAGAAGACTCCAGTCTGCAGCTGAGAGGGAACTGTGCTTCAGCATTTACTAAATTTTCATAAATCATTCATGATCAAACACAGAAATCATAACCTTATCAGTATAAAGTGTTACTGACTGCACTGAATATTTAAAGTGTCATAAGCCTCCACATCCAGAGATTAATGTTTGTTTTCATTTTCTAAGAAATGGTTTGGGGGACAAAAACCATTAACCCTCTGGAAACCAGCTAATCCTCAAAGGAAGGATTTCCAAAACTCCTCTATAGGGCACCTTCCCTCTACTCTCTCCAAAGTCTCATGAAAGCTGGTACCAATAAGAGCACAGCAAGGACAATGGTTGAAAATGTCACACCTGCAAGAATGACCAATGTCTGGATGCTTTGTGTCGGTGTCTGCATCATGGACAGGACAGTTTTGGTACCACGTCTCAGCACCCATCCTGAGGACACGGGAGCAGTGCTAGACATGCTGTGCTTCGGCTGGTGGCATCCACACACACAGCTGAGGTTGGCAGGGCCACAACAAGCAGTGGCAGCATGAGTCGTTCCCGGTTACAATGGCCAAAGGCCAGGGGAAAGGGCAGGAAGAGACGGAAGCGACCTAACATCGTCCAGCACTGGAGATGTGCTGGGCAGAGCCAGGGCATCCCCTGCCCCATCCCCGATTCCTAGCACGCATGTTCCCTGCCCTGACGAGATGGCAGGAAACATCTGCCCAGGTTTAGACAAGTCAGACTAGTCCAAAATTGCACTGTAGAGAAGTTGGCCATAGATTAAATTTCCAGGTACACAGTCCACTGCCAGGCCATTACCATCTAAAAGACAATTACAACTAACAAGCTCTTTACAAGTTTGAAGTGCAAAGCCAAAAACTAAGCCATAATGTTTCCAGTTTCCTGAATATTTCCATTCTCTGGACATTGACCTTTGCCCAGGGGTCCAAAAAAAGCCAAGTGCTGTCACTTTGTCTTTGTAACTCATGCAAAATATGTGCCTGGGCATGGGCAAGAAGAACACGGGAATATAAAAATCTAGAGAAAAATAGATCAATCCTGGCATTGCACAGTGACGGTAAAAGAAAACCAGAAGGTTGGATAGAGCTGTAACAGCAAGTAATCAGATACGGTGTCTAAATATAAGTACCAAGAACAGACTCACAGAAGAGGGAATGGAGAAAATTACAAAAGCATCAACAAGTCTGACACACATCTGTGTAATCAGAGTCAGAACTCAATACAATTTATTTTATTTCAAAAAATTGGTCCCATAATGAAAGCATTCAGCAGGGCTTCAACAGTGAATTGCAGGTGAAGCTCTAGCAAGATCAAGCCTTAGTCTGTAGTGGGGCTTTTTAATTTTCTTTTAAAGTTGTTGTTGCTCCTTTCTGACTAGCAGCCAGGCACACAGAATTTTGAGTATTGGCTTTAACTTACTCTATTGCCCTTTCAGACTAAAACGTCACAGCCAATTAAATTGTTAAAAGTGCTTGATCTAATGATTTTGCAATATATCCGATCTACTGTTTGTATATGATAAAACAATAATTTTCCCCCTAAATGATTCATGCTAAGACTCTTATGACCTACGACCACTAACTGGAACAAACGTGACGTAAATCTCTATGGGGATGATGCTCATACTGTAAACCCTTCCTTCCCATATGCGTGGACAAGTCCTGCATATGTCTATGTGAACTTCATGTAAAGTTCACTGTGAAGTATACGTCAAGTTGAAGTGAAACGTATTCTGGATAAACTTTTTACTGCCTTTTGACTATGTTCCTGCCAGGGCTCATTATAAAATAACTAGGGAACTTTATAACTACAATAGACTACGGTAGTCATTTTATAACCTGCAGCTGCAATGTGGTAACAAGAACACCTAAACCTGTAGTTTCAGACTTTTATGTGCATCTCGTGTTCAACGTGAATCAAATGTAGAGCATAATATCCCTTCCCCAAAATAGGTTTTCGGCTACAAGAGGTGCTAATGCCTGGTTTACCATTGATCTCTGAAGATGAGGCAGGAGGAGAAAAATCACAGAGAAGAAAAATTAAATAGGAATAGGAGGGCTCGTCTGCTGTCACAGACTGAAAGTAATATAGGAGATTTAGCGACAACCTCAGGGCCTTTGCTTTTTGGACTAATATCTGCATTACTGAAACAGGTTAATTAAACCAAAAATCACTAGCAGTCTGTGCTTCGTGCACAGAAGGGACCTCATCCTTCAACTGCAGGGCACACACCCCCAGCATGCAGGGCATGCATATCTGGTGCCTTTGGCAGAACAAGGATGGGGAAGAGGCAGCTTGTTCACCTCTGACCAGGAGCTCCTGACCTCACCTTGGCCCAAGACCTCTCCTAAACCATGCTCTTGGGTCACTGAGAAATCTATTAAGGTTTAAGGCAGGTCTTGGGCAGGCCTCCTTCATCTATGAAATGCCCATTCCTTCTTTGAGCCTGCCCATGTTCCCAGGCTGGAAGGCCTCTGCAGCCAGGGCTCTGGTAGCACAAAAATGCCACCCAGCAGTGACAAACCAATTACTTCACATTTCAGCCACTCGGGACAGTGGTGCCAAAGAAGGCAGCAAGCGATGATTTCCACACCGCCTCTTCACAGCTATCCAACCACCAGTGACAAAAACTTCCCCCTCCTACTTGCTCGTGTAAACCCACCCACTTGGAAAGTCAGGAGGACATGAAAAAAGTCCATCAGGAAGGACTTAGATCCCACTACATATAAATGCTCTCAAATTGGGACTTTCCACACACAGTGGGTTTAAAACAGTCAGAGGAGAGGAACCGTTTCTTCTAATGCCTCCAGGCAAGCATCAGAAAGTGTTGCCCAGAGCCCTCCCTGCTGACAGGTATTACAATAGTTACAGCCTCCAAAGCCAAAAAAATATCATTGTATACTGCTCAGGGTGTTTTAATTTACTATTGTGATCAAAATTAAAAATGAACTGTTTATTCAAGTGGACAAATATACATTTGAATCCCTGCTTTTTGTCAGAGGCTGATACGGGCAAGCAATGGAATTTATTAACAAGCTCATAATAATGCAAATTTCTGTCAGCTTAGGATTGGGTTTCCTACAGGAAGACAAATGCTTTTCCATTAGGACTGACTTCCACAGGCCAGATGCGTCCCTAACAGCAGCAAAATATGGGACACATACAGAGCTTTGAATTGGGAGAACTTCTGTCGCCTTCCTGACTCCAGAAAAAAAAAAAAACAAAAAAAACTCAATGACTTTAGGCAACTAAACCAAAATCTCACTGTGCCTTGATTACTCTCTATTCAACAAAACGGAATAATCATGTTGGCAAGAATTACAGTTCTTACAATTTTATTATAATCATTATATTGTTATAATGATTGACATAAAATGTCAGCAAATAAAGGCAAAGGTGGACAGAGTCTGTCATGCCTAATTTCTATTTCAATCATGCTTGAACTGCTTATACATTAGATGTAACTTCTTTAAAGAGGACATCCCTTGGGACCAATTTGCCTGACAGCTACCACACGCAAAGCACCCATTGACTAGTATCTTGCTTGAAGAGGTACAAGCCCTTGTTATATGAATGGAAAACTGGGTCTTTAGTACACCCAAATCAGGAGAACAAGGTTCAACTACAGGCGAGCTCATGAAACAGTATTAAGTTTGCAAACATGGGGACAGCTCTGACCACACGATCATTGTTGAAAGACACCAAGCTTCCAAATTAGGGACGGAGCTCTGCAGATGCTGCTCTTTTCCCCATGTGGCTGATCCCTGCTGACCTGCTGTTTACTCCGCACATGGAAACCTGTAACCCAGACGCACAGTCCTGACTCACCATTACTGGAGTGAAATCTCCAAGTCTGCAGATGTCCCAAAGCTCTTTCAAGTGGCCAAATGTCATGCCAGTGATGAGGAACTCCAGAAGAAGTGGAGATGTGTCCAAATGTGAATGGGCAAAGAAGTGCTGGGTGAGATTTGACATAGATAAGAGCATGTATTTAGGAAAAATAATCTAAACCATAGCTAAACGATGCTGAACTCAAAACTGGCAGTTACAACTCACTCAAAGATATAGCAGCAGCCAAAACAAAACAAAAAAAAAAAAACAAAAAAACCTACCACCACCACACAGGAGGCTGTGGAGCAGAGTGGCAACAGCGTGAGAAAGGGCTTGGATAAAATTCCTGGACAGCAGGTCCAGAAACAGATACTAAAGGGAACAGACAGGGATGTGTACCTGAGACTTCCCCAACTGTGTATGATGGGGAGTATGAGCAGACTGCAGAAAGCAGACAGGCTCCATAGCTCTCCCTAAAAATTTCCAGCTCTGCTGCTGGAGTCAGCTCTGGCCTAGATGGGCTGGAGCTCAGACCCAGTAGGGTGTTTCTTACGCTCTTATCACACCCATGTAATCTCTTCACTAGAGTCTTTCTGAGCCTAAATAGTAACAGAAGGTTGTGCTATTCCCATAGGCCCCCACATGTACTTCAGAGTCATCAGGAGAGGTTGGTGAGACTCAAGGGGATGTCTACACAGCTAATCTGCATGAATCAATGAAACCCAGACCCTTCCCACACCAAGCTTCACAAGGGACGCTCTCTCCTTCTTCATCCTTCCACTGCCATCAACCCCCCTACAACAGCCAACTGCCTTGCCCACCTTTACCACCATCATTTTTGAGAAGCAAAAGGGGGAGGTTCTGTATTGTAGACACATTATCTTTGCCCAACAGTGACAAAAACACAGCAATGGACTCCTGCCTACGGCACCTTCCAAATGCTTCCTTCAACTGAGTCATCAGAAAAGAAGAAACTTGTCCAGTTGTGAGATAGTGGCAGCTATGCAAACCCCAAGGAGTTCATTCATAAGCACTTGGCCACCAAACATATGCGATAATAATAATAATAATAGGTCAACTCTGGAAAATGCCTAACCACAACATCAGTTTGTGTAACAATTTATATGGACTCACTTGCCTAGAAGTGTTTCACACTTGAATCTTACAAGTACTACTTTCAGATTCAAAGCAAACCTCTAATTATTGATCCTTCCTTACACTGGGAAATTACCTCATCGTACTTTTAAAGTTCTATTTATAAGTCTAATAATCTCATCATTGATTACGGTGACTGTATTCTAATTATAAATCCATTATCTCCTCAACAATGAAATAAAATCAATAATGCACGTAAATGGAAAAAAGGAATTTAAATGCATACATTAATGTCATTTCAAGTAGCACTATTTTATGCACCATCTCTAACAAAACTGTGTCACATCATTAGCAATAATGTGAAAAATCTTTTTCAATTAACAGAGCTGATTTGATGCTAAGTTCAGTAAAGTGGCAATCCATTCCATTAAACACACACATATGAAATCCTTGAAACATCTATGAACTCTATCTATAGAGCATAAATTCTCTCCCAAGTGCCGAAACAGAAAAGTAGATACATTTTCTATTGATGTTTTTTAAACGTCCTTTCAGAAGCTACCACCCAGGGCATTTCAGTGATTCTAGCTGCAAGTCACAAAGAGCATCAATATTTGCCACATGCTCAGCCGCTCATAGCACAAAAGAATGGGAGATGCTCTCAGCAACGCTCACATTGTGCACAGCTTGACTATCTGGAGTCCCCATGACCCCAACATCATTCCAGTATACAGCCTATGGAGTAAATGCTACAGTCAAGACACTTCCCCAAAAAAATGCATTATGTTCAATCCTCTTTTACACAAACAGGACGACTGGGCAATCCACACTTGCATCCAGCCACGCAAATCAGTTCCTTCCATGTGGCAAACAGAGATCACTGCAAAAGACTTTCTCTCCACCAGCCCGCACATGGCTGAGGTCTGAGTTCAGCCAGAATTTATCTGTTTTCTCTGCTGCATTAACTTCTGAAACCAAAGGGCATCATTCGGCTGCAGCCCACCTTTAAGAACCAACGTAGCCAGTGCAGAGCAATGGTAGCCTCATAAAAGCACTTCTACATCAGCTACACAGAGCCCTTCGCCAATGCTGGATGACGCTTCTGAGCTCCAGCCAAAAAGTATAAGCCTTTCTTGTAAGGCAATTTCTAATGCTGGGATGGCATGGGATGCATCGATTAACAAATAGTTCCCTGGCGAGTTCATAGTGGAGCACATGCACAGAATAAATCACAGAATCACAGACTCTTCATGGTTGGAAGGGACCTTTGAGATCATTGAGTCCAACCACAAAAAATGGACCAGTGGGAAGCAAAACAAGCTGAAAATTAAATGCGCGAACAGAAAAGGCCATCCCAAAGAAACTAGCTGAAAGCAGGCAGGAGTAGAAAATGTAAATATTTTGCGTAAAAAAAGGAGGGGATTATGTATCTTAGTGTAGCTTACGATACAGCTTGCTGGATGAGAGAATGACCTGTGGGCCAAAGGTAAAGCCCGTGCATTACCATTTGCACATAATCTCTAAAGTCTGCTTGCCTTAAATCTACTCCTGATGAGTTCAGGTGAAGTCTGGGCCAACATTCTTTATTACCGCTTGTTGACTTCAATTGTCAACAAAGGCGAGTAGGGACTTGTTTCCCTCTGAGAGCTGTAATAACAACGGCCTAGCCCAGAGGCGTGAAGGATCAAAGGAGCTGTTTTCAGGTGGTAATTTGAGCCACAAGAGGGTCTGAGTCCTGAGAATAGTTACCCTGTCCCACATCACAAAACCAATAGTATGGCAGAAGTGTCAAATACGCAATAGAGACGCAATCCACACCCCCAGCTAAGAAAATGCTCATTTCCAGCTTGTAGCCAATACTCCTGTCAACTCTTAACATTCTTCCTAAGTCACTCTGATACCTGGGGATACTTTAAAAAGTAATCTCATTTTCACCTTCAGCATCCTACACTGGGGGCAATCTAGAAATAAAAAAAAAAAAAAAAAAAAAAAAGAGTAGGAAGCCCTAGGCAACTACACACAGCAGAGGGCTGCGTTTTTACCTGCACATTCAAGGATGAACTTCCAACCCACACTGTCTAAGATGGTCTGCTACCCGGCTGCTGGGGCACAGTCTCGCTGACTCTAAATGCAAGGCACCAGTAGCTGCGTCATCCTCCCCAGTCACTCCCCTCCCTCGGCATTTGCCAAGGCAGCAAAGCTCAACGCAAGGCAAGAGTCTGAGAGATGTCCCAAATCTCAAAGTCATTCACACGTCTCACAGACAAGATTTATGGTCAAAGCACTACATTTTAATTGTTTCGTTACAAAATATATCTCACACACTGTATTAATAAAAGGTCACCGGGAAAGCTATCAAGAAGGATTTTAAAAATTAATTTAAAAATCCATTTGGTATGACATTTATCAAAGTAAAAAAGTAAATGCTGGAAAGTAAATCTTGTCATTCTTCTGTTTTCCACAGTCAGCTTTTTATTGCATCCTCTAAGCAAAATGTAAGTCATCCTTACTATAAACAAACAAAGAGGATTTAAGGAAAGTCAACAAAGGCTGAACTACCCTCAGATGAATCCATCTGGTTTACATTAGGGTAAGCAGAAGACTTGTTCCTAAGAACTACAGGAAGGCTTGAATTATGACTAAAATAACTTTCAGAGATTTTTTCACATCAAACAAATGAACATAACTCTTAACTTTAGAGTACACGCACCCATTTACACATTATGGGTGAACCCTCCCTCCCTGAACCTCAGTGAATCAGGCTGTAAACTTATACCCAACTTTAAATTTGTGAACACTCTCACAGACATACATTGGCCTATTGATATAGGCCTATTACATATACACATAATTCAAGTAAGACTTTTAAGTCACTTTCAATTTTCCAGTTCCAACTTTTCCAATATCCTAATGGTACATTTTTCTAAATATTTTTAAAGCAACTTAGAACCTGATACAGATCCAAGTAGCCACAATATTTTGCCTTATAACCAGTACCATTCGTATACATTCAAATTAGAAATACAGCGTGGCAAGGATTTCATTTTGCATAAGATGAAAGAAAAAGCAATTTGCAAAAGAAGCTGTATTTCACTGTGATGTCTTTATAGCACATGGCATGGCCACTTTACCACTTTTATGCAGTACGTAACACTGCATACTAATAACACAGCCAATTGAAAACATAGAGTAAGACCCCTTTTTTCCACAATACACGCAGATACTTCTAACAGGTGTACAAGGTATTTCCAGTGGTTTTAATTTTCTACCTCTCGGTCAGATTCCAACACATCTAGGAAGCCCAAACGGCTCTTGCTCCTCTGCTTCTGAGTGCAACGCTGAGCATTGCTAACATGTTTCTTCATTCAAGTAGTAACCTTATATTCACTTGTCAGGTCTAGAATTAAAAACATCAATATAAAACTATTTATTAATTAAAGTTGTCAGTTGCCCACTACAAATCAGCTGTCTTACCCAGAGTCATATATACCAGCTCCCTCCCCTCCACAGTGCTCGCTGTCTGGTCAGACTACTTATCACTGCTCCTGGTGATTATTTTTTGTAATTTTTCCACAACAGGCCACTTGGGTATAGAAGCTGATTACACCCTCACCTTTTGCACCTTAGTGGCAATCCCTGTCTTCCCCCACCCTGGACCTTTCTCCGGATCCTTAATTACTGCTCCTCTTCACGGCTACCGAAGCCCACAGTTATTATTTTGGTTTCAGCAGCACCCACACTACGCTTCAAAGACACACTCCTGTTCAAAAAATTTATACTCTATATAATGGATATTCACACTTGAACTCCAAACACAGATTAAAAATTTACGATGTCCTGCACTTCTGACCCCCAACGTTCAGCCCAGAAGTGTTTTTGTAACCAGAAGTGACATTACAAGGTAATACATGCGAATTTGGGGAGGAAGATGACAAGAGCAGAAATCAAGTCATCTTTTTTCTCTCTGCAGACAATTTCACTGCTGCCACTATTAAAACTAATCATAAATAGAAACCATGGAACCTGGAGAAGTGTTTGTATGTACAAGGTGTCCAGAGGTTTGGCAGCCGTATGCTGGGACGTATTTTCACCCCTGCAAGGCACTGGGCACACAGCACCCATGTTGGCCACCCAAGCAAGGGTTTGCTCCACATCACCCACCCAGGCTCTGCAAGAGGCATCTGTGGCAGCCACGGCAAGCCAAGACAGGCATCCAAGAGATAAGAAGGACAAAGCACCTCTTGGAGGTGCCTGTTGCTCTCCCACAACTATAAAGGGAGACTCGGTAATTAGCTTAGAATAAACACCTGTCTTTTTGGCAGCTAAAAATAGTTGAGACGAACCCCGGCTTTTATCTGTGCCTGTCTTCCCATCTAGAAAACTAATGACATTCACGTTGGATGGAGCACCAAGCTAAATCACTGGGATGTAAAGCACTTGGACAACAGCTTTGCTACCAGGGAGTTCAGCTCTTGTTTCAAGAGCAACCCTTTGGTAAGGAAAAAAGGCAAAATTAGAGATTCCGAGGGAAGTGCAGGTATTTATATCACTGCTGAGAGCGTAAACTCCCAGGTGAAGGGACCACCTCCTTCTGCATTTGTGTGCTATCTTGCCTAGCTGGGAGCTGTAGACTCCAAGATGCAGTCACATTACACATAATAAATAACACATTCAGTGCTGTCCTCTCTACTGCAATTCTTCTTGCCCCAGAATTCCTCCAGCCACCCCAGCTTCACCCCACAAGAAGATGGAAAAGGTTACTAAAGACAGAGGTCTCTGAAAAGTATGTATATCCACAGCTCCCTCCTGGGTTAATCTTAAACCTAAACCCTGACTCCAGCTTCAGGAAAGAATAGCCAAAATTTAAAAATAAATAAATCAATCAAGAAAACTTTTCTAACGGGAAAGGAAGTTCCGACCTGACAATCAACAGAAGTCGGGGAATCCCTGTCTGCAGTATTGTAACACGAGGTGAAATGAGCATTGGCCAAGAATGTCCTGCAGTGCGTGCTGTCCTAGGCAAGGGCTAGACTAGCCAGTTCCTGAAATCCTTCCAATCCCATTTCCTCTGACACCTGTGATTCCTCTGGGGAGAAGCGCGGGTGGAAGCACTTTCTGCCTCACCCACCCAAACAGCTTCATCAGACACAAGGCTCTTAATAATAGAAAAGGCAGTAGGAGAATTCAGACACAGAAAGCACAATTGGGGCAGAGATGCACAAGAATCATTTGGGCTTACATGAATAAAATAAATTACTTCTAAAAGAAAGAAAGGAAACAACTGAAGCCTAGCTTCTCTCCAAAAACTGCTTCTAAATCTGAACTGTCCTTGCAGATGACTGGATCACATCCAAGCAGCCTCCAACACTCACAGTCTAACAGTGTTTGTCCTTTCATTAAAGGTCACTGTTTTCCAGGCTACTGAGTTTCTTTGCACATTTCTAGATCACACTTAAGCTCTGTTGCATTATACGCATTTTTCCTTCACAGGGGTTAAACGAGGCAACTCAATTTTATCTTAGAATAACGCAGTGGTTAGGGAAAACCACATCTATCAGTCAGCATGGTTAAGCAGGAAGAAATCTGGAGCTGGCTGTTAGTGAATTATTTAAGACAAGAATAAGGGCAGACAAGGAATGAGCAGAGAAATGGAAATACTTCGGCTTCCAGAAAGTGCAGGCTTCTTAATCCCATAGCTTTCCCGTTTTGTCTACATTTCCGTGATATACACAGAATTTAAAAGATAATTAAAAGCTAACATCACATGCCTTACATTGTCTAAACTGATCCCCAACACATGCAGCAGCATTTTTGAGAAAAGCACTCATGGCAGCAGTTCCTTAAACTATGAGGAGTTGAATGGACCACTTTTTTCCCTTTTCTCAATGTAAAGCCATGAGAGAGAGATCTGGCATCAGTGAAGATTCACTGGATTTAAATGGGGACCCCTCAGAGGTGGGATGTGTGTCCATTCAGAAATTGCCATATGAGAGAGAACTTTGGGAGGGAGGAACCACATATCCAAGCCTTTTCTGGAAGGAAAAAAAAACTGTTGTTATACAGCAGCACTTTTAAATATTTATCTCCGATGATCTTGGAGCTCAACCAGCTGAAGCTACCAAGCAATATTAGGTAGTGTTTATATACAACAGCACATAAGGCGTTATGTTCAATTTAAAGCTGCCTGGCACCGACATACCTGGTCTTCCAAGATCTGCTACATCTTTAAGTGAAAACCATGACTTCTATTCGTACACATTTCATCATCACTCACACTCCTCTCTGTTCACTACCATGGGAAAATGGTTTAGGAATAAATCTTAGTCAAAATCAATCACTATATCCTTCTTCTTCGTCCTTCTTAGCACAATTCTATAGCTAGTGACAAATTTGTAATGAACTTGCTTTTAAAGGTAACATGCACCTCTATAAAGCTTTTTCATTTCCAGTACGAGTTCTTAAAATATAGGCAGAATACAGGAAATCAACATCAGTGCTTAAAATCCAAGTGCAATGACATTTACGGGCATGTGGCTCTGAAGCAACCTTCTGAACACCCTCCTCTACAGCACATCTAACCTGAAGATTAATGCTCTCCATCACAGCCTATCAGCAGCATCTGCTGCACTGAACACGGCCTTAGTAATTCAGCGCCAGACTTGAGGGTCAAGTTAATCTTTGAGATAATCCCACAAAGCCCCCAGAGTTTCATGTGTAACAAACTTGGCCTTTTCTGTTTTTCTGAAGGCGTCACCAGGTATGTGACAGCCACGTAACATCACCTGCATACGTGAAGCTAAAAGAGGTGCGAAAATATCTGGGGAAAGGATCTCACCATCTGAGATAAGAAAGCAAATTCCTTGTGACATCTGACAGAACATCATTCAAAGCTCTTTTTCAGCTCTTGAAACATGGTTTAGAACACCATTAGCTGATCCCCTCTAAGATAAATATGTATACATCTCAAATTTTGTCTTTATCTCTCTGTATATCCACACACATGGAAGCAAAACTCAAGGATCTAAATTATCGCTACTTACTAGACAAGCCTGAGGCAGGAAGCTGTTCACTCTGGAGATACTCCACATGCCCTCCAGGTACTGCTGAGCTTGGATGGTGACCGAGCTCAGAGCACCGCTGAGACCGCTGGGGGCCACCGTGACTTGAACGCTGGAGTTGGGAAAACCGCCCGCGCCTTGAGACCATCCAAGTCCCTTCTTCCTCTCTGCCCCAGAGAAGAGACTGGGTGACTTTCCAGGCTGCCTGCCCACCTGCCCAGCGATGAGCGGCAGGTCTCTCTGGGAAGACACCGTCACCATCCTGGGTACCATGCTGGTCACTGCCCCGGGGCCAGGCGGGAGGTCGGGCATCTCTGGGTAGCTGGCTTGATTGAGGGTGTGCATCATCTGAATGGCTTCCTGCTTCAGCTGATTCAAGTGAGTGGCACAAGTTTCGCATCTGCTCTCTCCTTCATTCCTGTTTTTCTGTAAATAGTCAGGCACTTGAAGCTTGTCAAAAATTAAAGCTGATAATCGTGGGTCCTAAAGGAGGAGAGGAAAGGCAGAAAAAAAGCATACTAAGTTAAAACAATGCAGAAAGAGAAAAAGGAAGAAAGAGACAAAAGTTGTCTGTGATTTGCTCTCCACCCATGGAAGTACTTTAAATCTGTTTTGGTAACTGTCAGCCTTTTTTCCCCCCCAAATACCCTAACAGACTCACGGGTCACAGCAGATTAATAAACCGTAAGTGAATTCATTTGTATTAGATCCAGCATGAAAATTATCATCAAAATTAAATGGTGGAGCTGTGGTGTACTTGGTAACTACTCATTCTTCTAATTAACTCTCCTTCGGAGACATCTAATTTGCCTGTATTTCCTATGCTCAAGAACAATGGTAGTTGAGATGCTAAACCTACAAATATCATAATGTGTTTCAAAGGCACACCACCGCCTTAAACCCAGGAAAATTAGACTTTAAAGTATTTAAAAAAAAAAAAAAAAAATCAGTGCGTGACCTGATAAACGTTTTGTTGTCCTCACCCTCAGGAATGATTAATCGAGTGGCACAAGAAACAGTTTACATGGTGCTGCCCACAGCTGGCTCCTCTGCTGGCGAGGACCGTTATTTCTGGTCTTTGCAACCCAGATGGTCGCAATATTCCCTTACGCTACAGTTGCTTTGATGAGAAATAGATTTGAGCCTACAGCCATGTGTGAAGGTGTGACAATGTGCACGCTAAGACGCTGATTTAAAAGCAACACCTATTTTGTTTCCACAGAGCAATTTTCCCTCCCCTCCCCTCCCCCTTGCCAGTTCATTTTAAGGCTGCCCAGACATTTTAAGTGCCAGCTCCGTGTTTCCAGTTCAAAGATAGAGTTACCCATCTCCTGAAACACACAAACACCTTCCCATCCCAAGCCTGCTACCGTAAAGATTAGTCCAGAGATTAAATCCAGCCCTGCTGTAAACCTGCTATCAAGAGTAATGCTTGTGCAGTAAAACTGACCCAACTTCACACGCTCTCCTTGAGCCCTCTAAACAATTAAGGTTTTAATGAAATCACAGCACAGCCAAAGGTTTATTTGTATAATTATTTTAAGTGAAAATATTTAATTTGCTTGTTAATAATGAGGGCACACAAAGCTAGTAAGTTAGCCACTCAACATATGCTAGGGGTATCCCCAGATCACTAGTCATTTTTAAAAATGTATTACTTTATGCCAAGCTGCAATTGCTCTCCAGGAAATGAATGTCCTATTAGAAAACTAACTAATTCTGGTTTTAATTACAACACACATCAATAAAAGTCTTTTAAGTCTTGGCACTGGTACTTTGGCTTTGCTCATTATTCTCTTTCAACTGTGCTATTTCCCTTTTCTCTGAATTCACAAAGTCCTAAAACACTGCCTGACTTCAGCAGCAGCACAGAATTTCTCTCATTTTCAGCTGCTGGATTACTCCTGCAGTAG
Organism: Limnodromus scolopaceus; assembly: GCA_028565335.1. Lineage (NCBI taxonomy): Eukaryota > Metazoa > Chordata > Aves > Charadriiformes > Scolopacidae > Limnodromus > Limnodromus scolopaceus. The sequence continues at coordinate 12,710,766 of JAOXNO010000041.1, read as the reverse complement.
TTTTTCATCTATCTCACAAGACACAGTACGGTGTTGATAGAAACCATTGTGAGTCTATCTAGCATCACACCATTCCACAGCCAAAAGCTATTAACAGAAGTTGCTTTTTCTGCCATAATCTAAATAATTGTTTATTTAGACTGACTTGGGGGGAAAAAAAAAAAGGTACTTTTCAGGCTAAGGAAAGCTATTCCTGCTGCTGAATGAACAATAAATTGCATTCACATTAGTGGACCAGTTTACAAAATCAACTGAAAGATGCTGTTCCATTTCTGTCTCTTTTCTCTTTATTGAGGTTTAGATCCTAGTAAAAATGCCTTTGAAGTTGCACCATTTGCTTACCCTCATGAACAAGAAAATTCTTTGACTCCAAACCTCCCAGAAGACCCTAATACTAAATTAACAGATATTAGTCAGGGAAAGAAAAAAAAAAGTAATTAATATTTTAGAAACTTTTTTCCTAACCCTTCAGCAGAAAGCACTATTGGTTAGACTTAAAAAAAATAATATAAAGACTCGGTGCTGCGAGCACTATTAAGCCTCAGGCAAAACAAAGGCCACGCAGTCTCTCTCCCAAGAAAAACAAACAGCACGGTGCTCCGCAGAAACCTTTCCAAGGGAGAGCCCTCTGAGCAAATTCTTGCCGAGGCTGAGACACAGCATCTATTCAAACAGCCCCAAAAACCAGCACCTTCCAGCGCCGGGCACCCCGTCCCCGGCCGGGCACATCCCTGGGCTCCCTCCTTTTGATCCAAGTTGGGCACAGGAGGAAGCACCTGCGGGTCCCGACTGCGCGAGCCTCATCTGGCAATGTTTAAAATTGCTATCAAATGTCAAAAGTTTCAAATGAGCAATTAAAGCGAATTACTAGGTGAAACAGGCTTCTCGTTTAAAAGAAACGGCTCCTTTTGATGTAAAGAAAATTAATGACCCCAATCCTAGCTCCATAAACACGGTTTGCAGCGTAAAGGCAGATCAGAGTCAGGCCCGTCTTGCAGTTACAAGGAAATCGAGCGGATGCCATATTAAAGGGGAGAACAAAAAAATAAAATAATTTTATTTATTTAGAAAATTACATAGAGCAAACCATGTGAGCGCACAGTATACCGAATTCAAACCTTCTAATTTATTTATAGATTAAAAAAAAAGAAAAAAAAAAGGGCCATCTCATTTCCAGTGCTTGTAGTTTGCCAAGCATTTACATGGAGCCTTTAAACCCACTCATCCAGCCCCTGTGATCCCCAGTTGGCATCTGTGGCCACCTTCCTCCAGCTCCTCACCCAGCTGTGCGGGCGAGATTACTTTTATTTTTCCACTCTGTGCAACAAAAACACCTGGCTAATGGTTGGGCGTGAAGGGCAGAGGAAACACACGTTACTGTTAAAAACATTAACCGTAACTTAAAAGTTAAGCCAGCCCCATTAAAGAGGTTTTACTACCCGGTGACAATGCCTGGTCCCAGGGAGCCCCCCAGCTCCGGCAGCTCGCACCCCTAACAAGGCTGGGGTGGAAGTTACACTCTCATGTTTTACAGGGGAGGTGGGGGGAGAAATAAAAGTTGAGTGACCAAATGTGACTGAGGCACACGTGGGAAGGGGGGGGAGCAGTCAGGACCATCCTTGCTGCAGCCCCACCAGCAGGGAGGCAAGGCAGACAAAGAGGGTGTGCGAGTGGCTGGGGAGGGGGGGGAACGGCACAAAAATTAGACGTACACCATACAAGCCTCTGTTCCAAACACTTTAGTCTGCCGCGCTACAAAGGAGATGACTCCTTTACTCCTCCCGTAGCATAAATAAACGGTGCTCGTCTTTGTCACACCTACTTTCCAAATGCCGCGCTTGCCTCCTGCCCAAGCAGGATAAGCACAATATTGCGAGGCTGTAGCTTTTATAGCTTCCCCTCCCGCTTACAGACACCAAAACCCTCATTTCAGTCGCAGCCTGTTAACTTTTGCGTACGAACTTGAGATGTTTCAACACCGCAGACTGTTAGAAGGGTAAAACAAACGGTCCCGCCAGCGACAACCGCACCAGGGAGCCCTTCAGCTCCCCGTGGGGTCAAGGCACGAGAGAATTACATGTACCTATATGTACGAGCAAGAATTTTCTGAAATGCCTGAATTTACCAGTCCTTTTCAGCGAGTGGTTCTCGCAGACACGAGCAAGCTTGCAAACTGCTGCTGGGCGATTAAACACACGCATGCAAATGGCCCACAGGAGGAAGAGCACGCAGACATGGGTCTGCAAGTCCTTCCAAGCTCAACTGGGCCGGATGGTAAACTTGGAAAACCAGGATTGGGCTCACACTAGAAAAAGAGGGCAAAACACCCATTTAGTTCAACTCCAGCTGCATTTAGCCTGGAGTTCGCCTTCAGGCTCTCTCTCTGAAACCAGGGGTAGGTAAAAAGAACTCAGATTTGAAAACACATCCAGCAACGTACAACAGAAGGAAAAACAACCAAGTCATTTCTATAATTCTGTGATTTTAATTCACTCTTCCTCTCTGATGTATGCCCCAACTGCTGCATTCCCCCCACCCCCCCCCACCCCGTGAAATCCAGCAAGGACCAAGCAGTGTTTTGGCCACAGAGGTGACACCAACGTGCTGCCTGTGGGGCACACAAACAAAACCCACACCTCGCAACTGTAAAGCACAACAACCTGAGACCGTTGCCCTTGAAACGACAAGAGATACTCAAAGCAACGGGGACAGAGCCAAAGGGCTCTGAAAAGCCCCGCTACAGCTTAGGCGCCAAAATCACAGCCAGGTTTCCAAAAGCATGCGACACCAAATGACCTTCCTGGAGCTGAACTCTTTTGGAAACCCAAAGCAGTTTGTCAGTGAGACCCCACTTAAAAAAAAATAAAAATAAAAATAGATTCTTTAGAAATTTTAGCTCAATCTGTAATTTCCCAAATATTTCAAGTTTGCAGTTAGATCGTTTTGTTTAGCTAACAAGGAGTAATAGAGAGTTTTTCCACTGCCAAAGAGAAACAAAGATACAAGCTTTAAATCTTACCTGCAGCTACTGACTTGTAACTCCCAAACTGAGCAAGAGGAGAGGAGGCAGAAAAGCATCTGGATTCTCACTTAAGAAGTCCCTGAAGTAATACCCACCCATCTGTAACCTAATCCTTTCAGCGAGGAACTCTCCACTGAGTGCGAACAAACGATGACGAACAAATGATGAAAAGTCAAATTGCCAACAACCATCCTCAGCAATTACCTGCAATCCTGCCTGGCACTGATTTCTGCCACACAACTGTATCTGGAGCAGTATTCTGAATTAAATTAAATTCTCGATATAAAGACAATTAAAAAGAAAGAAGAAGAATCACTGAATGTCACACTGAGATGTATACTTAAATACAAACCTAGGTAAACAACATTTTTAAAGGATGCTTTGGGAGAATAAAATGTGCTTCCCCAGTGCAGAAGAATCAATGCTAATGATTTTTTGTCTTAATTGTCTTTCCAGATTTCTGCCGTGCAGCTTACAGATTAGTTTTTATCTTACATGACATTGTGAGATATCCACTAATATCTTCTATATTGACAAATACTTTGAAGGTTGATGCTTGCTTTCAACTATATAGCAGTCATTGTCAGAAAAAGAAGAAAAAGAGAACACTATACTCAGCAAAAGCAGAGATTGTTCAATGTAATCAAGGAAAAAACAGTGCTAATGGTTAATTTTTGGTTTTGTTTTTTTTTAAAGAAAAGTTTCCAAGTAGCTGACTATCTCAAGAGAGTGAAAATATGAGCTGTAAGTCTTCAAGTAACCCATGTTGTGAATTCATTCAATTACTGACCTAATCTTATCAGAATATAAACAATCAAGGAAAAACAAACACATAAAGCTTTCACAAAAACAGAATTCACCAGAAGTCCCATCTCCTGAGGGTTAAGGATTTCTGGAACTTGCAGCTTAATTTTGCTGTCCTTGAAAACAGCCCTCTGAATAAGCAGGAGAGCAACCAACATTTCCAGAGTGAGCAAAAAACACACGCCTTTAAAAAAAAAAAATAGATGCATTTTTAAGGCCAAATTCCAGCCGGCCTCTCTACCTGAATGTCTCACTACCTTTAAGTGGAAGATTAAGTTAAGGCAATGGACTGTGGTCCTCCTCCTGTGCTGTTGCTAGCAGGATTTCGTCCAATCTCCAATCCCATTATTTGGTTTGTAACCACAACCTCAGGTACCGCACACAGACATATCCCACTGACTCCACCACCCAGCTGAGAGTCAACCTAATTTCTTTTCATCTTTGCTATCCCAAAGAGTTTGGGGGAGAAAATAAAAATCCGAGCACATTTTCTTACTTTCTTCACAAGTATACTGCCTCTCTTTTAAACAGTGTTCATCTTTCTAACAAAAGTCAAGCAATACGATAAATCTGCTAAAAAACCGTATGACCCCACACTAAAAATGACTGCGGCGTGTTTAGTTATTCTGCAGCCTCCACTGAACTCTATTTATTCCCATTTCCTGCCCACTTTAATGTACTTCAGTGGCCCGCAGTAAAGTTAAAGCAATAGGTGTCTGTCATAAAGATGAATAGTACTATTGGAATGCATAATACAGTGGAAAGAGGAAATGAGAGCAATCTGGTTTATTTACATCTCAGGCTCCCATCAGCACCTCAACCCACCTCCCAAGGGTTTCAGCCGCCTTTCCTGTTATCTCGCCGTATAGTCCCCTGCAACGATTTGGCTTTTAACCTCGCAGAACCAGAGGGTACGAGCCGATCTCCCCGATTTGCCTTCCTGAGCTGGCGGAGTATCGGAGCAAACAGCCAGGCAGCGCGTTCCGTGCACGGAAAGCAAAACAGAAAGGTAGCGGCTGCGATTTAAAATAATTAAAAGACACAAACAAAACAAAGGACCCCGAAGAGATCTGCTATCACAGTTAAATTTAGATGAACATACAGGAACCTGACTACTTCTGAAAAACAGTAATTACTGTATCACAAAATATTACTTTTAATCTCCTTGCTTTACGATCTAATTAAACAGATATTTTACTTGCCTTTGGAAAATGTTTTTCTTAATTTCATTCAATTTCAACATTTGGTGTATTCTATAAACTACACATCCAAACTAGTATGTAATTTTGTGCTTATTTTTAATAGTGTATGACTTCATTTAAAAATGATGACTTTTAATTTGCATGTTTATTGTTGGTTTTAAGTAATCCTTTAATTTTCCCTCTTGGGTCTGTGGCTTACTGTAACTTCACAATGCAAAGTCAGTACTGATTTTGTTTATATGAAAACACCATCTTCCAGCACCCATTGTGTCTTTTTTTCTCTTTTTTTTTTTTAAAAAAAAAAAACTTCATCAAAGTAGTATCATTTTGAACAGCAGCAAGTGTTTGGGGAAATAGCTGCATACCCATCACCAGCCAATACTGGTCTGAAAAGCCTTTGTTTGACTATTACTTTCAGAAACAGCCACTGAGACCAAGCTGCCTTTCAGAAATTCAGACAAAACCTTTTGATAGAAATTAGACACTTTTAAAGAAAAGATAAATAGCTTTCCATCCTTAATCATTTCCTCCATGAGGCCAGAGAGTAAATTTTGGTTAGCCTATGAGCATGGCAAGTCAGGTTACAGAAACTCTGACTATTAAGACTGCATAAAAAGTCACAACTTCTCTTTCCTCTTAAAAGCAAACTTGAGTGCTTATGAGAAGTGTTAGAAGAACTACTCGGGAAACTGATGCTCTCTGATACCTTCATCACATTGAGTATTACCTACTCCACATACAGTTTGAGTTCAATCAGGCTGCTCGGATAATAAGGTAGCTCTGAATTTCAGCAGAGGGATGAAAATCAGAGAGGAGCACCGTGACACGGAAAGCAGGCTGCCTTGTCAAAACGCCCCAGAAACATCATAATACCATTTTATTGGAAACAAAAGGCTGTTTCCACTATTACAATTATTTAGGCAACAGCCCATGTTTTCAGAATGACAAATTGCAATGGTAAGCCTTGTGAGATGGACTCCCTCACTCATGATCTCTGGCCGGAGACCAGCAGCCCATCCCTGACAGCCCAGTGGACTTGGAGAGGAGTAATGCCCCAGATGAGATCTCTAGCACGTTAAAGTGATCACAGCCACATTTGTCCCAATAGAACTGTGCCCATTTGTATCAGACAGACCTTTAATGACGGAGTTCAAGAACGTCTGGACACCAGCCGCAGCAAAAGCAACTTTGGCTTAGAAAAACTGGATAGGAAAAAAAGTGCTTGGAGCACTCAGGACATCTGTATACAAACCCTACAACTGTTTCGGTCCAACCATCTGAATCCAATTAAAAGAACGCTCAGCAGCAGAAGTTAGGGAGTGGACACATTTTCCAAATGAACATCATTAGCATAATGTAGATTTAAAATCAACTATGAAAACCAGCGCTTGGCATTGGATCACACCCTCTTAGTGTCTCTTTCACTTGCTCATTTTATCAATTATTTGTTTGGTAAATGAATACTTGAGGACCATACAGAAACAATTTAGCTTTCACAACCCAAGGGCTGCCCATTGTGCACTCCTCTTGCAAGCTACAAATTGCTGCATATAGCACCCAGTTAGCACACCAGGCAGTCTGTCTCCAGAAACAAAGCGGATTACACTTATTCTTCAGTTTAATTAAAGTGCCACTGCCTCAGTTTAACTGTTCCACCAAAAACTGACTTGTTGGCTGAAAAAATCTTGGGTTTACATCTGAATTTAAGCTGTACTGTAGTGGGTTAGAGTTTTTCCTTCTTCTCCTTGCTCAGCCTCAATCAAGAAAAAAAGAAAGAAAAAAAACCAACCTCTAAGCAGGGATGAATGGAAAAGCAATAATGAAATGTATATCTAATTCCTCAACCACAGACAGGCCACACAGTGTTGGAAGAGTCTGCTGTAGTTCCTTTGCTTAGGCAGTGCCTATACAATCTGTCCATCCCACTCTGGTTCTTTAAAATGGATTCTAGGGTGGTTTGGTTTTTTTTTCTAATCCCACTCTCCAGTAGAGGAACTTCAGCAATTAAATTTCCAAATTTGCCATCAGCTACCAGTTGGAAAGTGGGGTCCTGGCACCTCCAGTGTCTTTGGACTTGGATGGAATTAAGTTACAAGGTTGCCCCTCGTTTTCAGTTAAGATGCTGATGTGCTGAAGTAACTGACCCCATTCTGCTGGCCCCATCTTGCATTAGAAAGGAACAATAAATATGCAGATCCTAAGGGACATGTGCAGGTGGGGGACACTGCCCAAAGAATCAAATGATCCTCCCATGGAATCTCATTAGAGAGAGGTATGATCTCAGCCTTATAAACAGCAGATGGAGATAGGCCATTTGCAGAGTGTCTATAGGACCAAAGCAGTTCAGAAAACAAGAATGTTGTTGGAAGTTCAAAGAAGCATGGTTTATTTAGTTTAGAAGAGAAAAAACTGAGCAGAGTCCTCCAGTACACAAAAGGTAGTTAGAAAGAGAATGGTGACCAGTTACTTTCCATGTCCACCTGGGAAAGGAAAATAAGAAATCATCCTACTTTTCAGCAAAGATGCCTGAGGAAAAACTGTCAAAGGTGAGTTAATACCAGCAAGTGGTTTGAATGATGTTGAGAAACCACCTGCCTTTGTGGCAAGTTCTGAAGAGCAGCTGAGAAATATCCATGGGACATGATCAAGAGATAGGTGATCCCATTTCAGTGGAGGTATCTGGACTACTTTTTAAAGATCTGAAGATCCTTTTCCAGCCCTAAATTCTTATGATCCTAGTTTTGGAAAGATGAGTGACACATCTGTAGACAGACTTGTTGCTTGGGTTCAAGCGCCACAGCCAGACAAGGAATAAAGACTTCAAAATACTATTCTCCTTAGATGACTATTCAGTAGCCTATGGTATCTTGCTCACAGCAAGTTTTCCAACTTGCATCATTCCTGCATTAATTCCATGCCTCTTGTCCTAATTGCAACCCTGTGTATTACCTTGAATAATTCACCTTTTCCCAAATACTCACAAGCCCATCACCGTGATACCCGAAATATTCTTTATCATTAACTATACTACATAGATATTCCACTTTCAATCTACTCTTACAGATTAAAAGTACAGAATTGTTACATTTCATTTCCTACATGTTCATGGGATAATTTTAGGAATCCAAATGAGATACCTTGATTAGATAGTGTAAGTCCAACCTCTCCTATCCGTCCATAACATTTGGGAAATAAACGTAATAATCAAGATTGATTAAAACCTCAGAAACAAAAATCAGAAAAAACCCATCAGTGAGTACTAGCTGCATTACAACAACTAGACCATCTCCTTGTAAAGGTTCAAAACTCATTGCAAAGCCCACTAAAAGGAGCTGTGAAGGAATGCAAATTAGCCCTTCCAGATTACAAATGGAAGACATCTCAGGGTTGCTGATGCTACACCAGAAATGTTGGTAACAGGACAGCATGAGAAAGATGAATTCATAGCAATCTGCCAGCTTATCTGTCCAGATGTTTCTAGAGGCTCTGCCATCAACACATTTCACACAATCTTCAAAAAAAGTCTTCTCAGTAAAAAACTGTTGCTCCTCTGACCCTGAGACATTCCTGTCAGGTTTTCAGGAGTAACAAATAGTCACACACACAAATGACAGATGGACAGAGATATCAAAAATCTAAAAATATACACTGAAATAGAACAATAAGGACTAGTTACTTAAAGAGCTCCTGAAAACTTAAATTAGGCCAGTATGTGCTATGGCTATACTTTACTACAGACTTCTCCTCTTTCAACAGTTCTTCAAAGAGAAGTTTAGCACTTAGCACCACAACATCACAGACCATGTACTAGTAACAATATCATACTTAGACACCATATAAAAACATAGTAAGAACAAGATTATTATTAATAGTAAGACATTCTTGTTGCTGGTTTTGTTGATCCTATTGGTCTTCAACAGCCCTTGCCTGAACAGTATTAGATTATCTACAAAACAACTTATTTCTGATAGTCCTACGTCAGATCAATCGATTGCTTTGCATGAGAATACTCTGGCTTCCCAGGAGAATACCACTTTTTGCAAGTTACCTGCTACTCTTAGATTGTACAGCCTTGTAATAAGCCCTTCAATGGCTAAACTGTATTGTGAACAATAAACCACAGTATCCAGCCTGGAACACCTAAAAAGCCTGCCTGGTCACCAAACGGCATTGTACGTTTTCTACGTGACCTAAATAATAAGAAAGAATTGCTTTTTTTTTTTTTAACCTGCTCTCCTTTGTTAGCCCAGCAAATCACACTCGTCTGAGTCGGACAAGAACAGTCCTGTGATTAATACCCACCTGTAATCCTTATGGCATCGATGGTGAGAAGCCCTGCAGTGGTCCTGCGAAACCTGCAAGCTGTGCAACCTCTCCCCATCCGAAGGGCTGCTGTAATCAAAGAGGAGCAACTCCCTTCTCCCTTTGCCTAAGGTCTCTCTTCTACAAATATAAATCAATGTGGTTATTTCCACAGGCAGACAAAACCCACTCCACCCATGCCCAGAGCATCTTGAAAGCCATGTTAATAGGGTTTATAAACTCTGCTATGACACAGGATACAAAACACATTAAACACTCGGGCAGAGTGAGCTTGTATCTGTCTATAACACACACACACATATAGACAAGCCCACAGATGGCTGGCTAAAATACCTGCGTAAACTCTTTCAGGCTCCTTACACACACACAACAACAACAAAAAAATCCTTATCTCCTGAGACACATAAGCAATCAAATACCTGGCAACAATTTTCAAAACCCTTCAAGCCAGATCCTATTAAAACCAGTAACTAAGAGATGAAAGGCTCTAGCTCATCCTACCAGTCACACGTACAGGGCTCTTAAACATTTACAGTATCTAACATTGCTTCTACAGAAATTCCACAATCATAGACAATGCCTAACATCACAGGATGCATTTATGTTTCCATTCAGTTGAGGGCACTACATAAAAGGATGTTTTTATTTTAATTTGTGATCTGGGACATTTGGAAAAAAAAAAGCTGCCTCATCACCTGCTGGAAAAGGCCAAGTACAGAGGAGGAAAGGTTTCTTTTAAGAAGAGAAATTACAGCCCCAGAGTGAGACCCTAAAGGAATCCATGGCAACATTCACACTGAATGCAAAGTCAGTATTTCCTCCTCTAAGTTCAAGCATCCCTGTCCCTAACTACAAATCAGAAATGAACACTTTCACCAACCTATTCCATACCAATGAAATGCACGTTTGCAGTTGTTGGGTAATGAGTTAAGCCACATGTTGGAGCGCAAACTTCCCCCTTCGTTTTAAAACAAAGGTTTGTGGCAGTAGATAATGTGTCAGATACGCAGTAAATCATGAAGAAAATATATATACGTGCCACCCAAGTTGCCTTGTTATTATTACAGACGTAAATACACATTTAAAACCAGAAAACTGTGTGTAATCATGCCTTGCTAACATCGTTACAAAATCTGACAGCTCGTCAAACAGCCCCCATGGCAGACAGTGCCAAAGCAGTTCTACAGATCATTAAAGGCCAGTGAAGATAACCATCTTGTCCAGCCTCCTGCACATCACAGCCCTGCTAATTTCAACCAGAAAAGGCAGTGACCCCAACAGGCTTATTTAATGAAAACGGATGCTTCAGTATTTTAAGAAACATTCACTTTTATTTGAGCCCACATGTCCTCCAAAGCCACAGTACTTCTGAAAGAATCGTGTTTTTAAAAAGTGCAAAGTATACGAATAAAAACCATAAAATCAGACAGGGACAGCACTTGAGATGGCATAAATCCAGAGCTGACACACACTATTCTTTGCTCCTGTGCCAGTTTATATCAGCTGGACCAGAAACTTTATTCCCTACGGTCAACTTGAGAAATCCAAGTGGGTGATTCCAGGGCTCTCAGCCCCATCCCGGACACGGACTGTGTACTGGCAATATTTGATTTACGCTTGCAGCTCTAGCCTCAGAGAAACCCATTATGCAGGATACGCTCAAAAGATGTGTGTTTTACTTCACAAGACTGATGCTGTGATTCACAGGGAAAACCTGCACAGAAGGCACAGGCTGGGACGTTATTGCTCCAGCTCCAATCAGCAAATAGTCACCAAAATAAATTAACGTCAGCATCTCATGGAAGTCCCTCCATGAGGAAGTTAGGCAAGATTTATTCAAGACCACAATCTCAGGAGCAATCCATCAGAATCAAAGGTGAGCCAAAAAATAAATACATGAAAATGGGACCAGCTAGAATAACAAAGCAGCACAGCCAAGGCAGCAGCCACACGACAGCCAGAGGCATCTCCAGAGCGATCAGAACAACTGTCCATAGATCTTGCCAACGAGCCAGATGCTGCTGCTGGAAGAAGGCTTGTGTTGATATAAACTCGGAGATGCGAGATGCTTAACACCAAGAGCAATCAATCTTCACAGTTCCCGCGTGCCTGCCAAGCTCCACTATTATGCCACAAAGAAATGAAAACAAACTTCATAAAAAACACGTAGATCCTACATGACATCAAACTCCCCCCGCCCTCCCCTAAATACTCAGAAACAAACCAGCGATTTGGGCGTAGCTATAAATGACCCGATGCTTTTCCTGAGTTAACAACAGAACCAGGAAAGAATATCGTTGGCTAAACAGCTCACCGTGCACACACTGCCAGAAAACCAATGAACTTATCATACTGTATAGGAAATTCCTATCTTCCACACCAATTAGTGACCCAACAGTGATTGATTTTATAATCCCAAACTTGACTTACAAATTGACTTCCTCTGGGGCCAACTTTCCATTACCCAGCATGTGGAAAATTGCATACGGTCAGTGCACTATGAAACCCAAGGAAAAATAAGTGCTATTTAAACCCCAATTCCACCGTGCCTCCACATTCTTGCTTTCCTAAGGGAGATGCACTTTTGACAGCTACTTCCCTTCCCTGCCCCGACATCCTATCTCCACCACACACCAGCTGGGCACTCAATCAAAACAGAAACAACAACAGGAACCAGCAGTTATTCATTACAATAGGATCAAAACATTTCTAGGCACTAGTGCCCCGCCAAGTCACTGTCCTTGAAGACCCTGCCACAGTCCACTTCTCCCCTCCCGTCGCAGGCACAGTTACTGAGAGTGGCTCCACTTCAACCTGAAGCACCATGTATTAAAAATCATGGCTTTTTAATCAGAAGCCACTCAGTGGCAGGCAGTCACACCTTAGAACTGCAGGAGGCAGTGAAACTGGGCAGCAGACAGGTGAGAAAATTAACTTGCCAGCAACACAGGCCGATGTTTATCCTTTATTTTAATCAAGCTAACATTAGCTCCAGTCTATAAAACCAGAATTGCACTGCACACTAACTACCAGCATAATCACAGAAACAGCGCTGCAATATGATTACGGGATGCTAATTGTATCTTATAAAGAGTTAAAGACAATCAAGTACATGTAATAAAGATTTATATGCAGTTTTTCACTGACCTGGAAACAGCTTCCTACATTAATAAGTTAACATTACTGCCAGGAACAAAGCAAACAGTTACATCTACATGACAAAATACATGGAACACAAGAGCCAGATGTTGGGCCCTTTCATCAAGGAAGCAATTATTTAATTCCTGGAAAAAAGACTTTCTCTCTCATTGTTTCATCAATACACAATATTGTTCATAAAAGAGCTAGTCCTGGCTCCATGGCCTGGTCTGGGTACAAATCTGCAGCATCGCACAGGGGCATGAACTAAGGGTCTCCTCTTCCCACTGTGCAGTTGCTTCTGGGCAATGAGCACAGGGCAACTGGGGACATCCTTGGACCATATCCGCATCTCCCCATTCACACACAACAGCACATTCCCCAGAGTAGCTGCCAAGAGCCCATGCTTCCCCTTGCACCTCTCCAAGAAGGTCGGTTCTCCACGGGTAAGTGTAATAGGGAATGCCTGGGAGCTGTCTACACTCACCATCACAGCTGCTGACCTCCAGCTCCCAGACACAAGGGGTCACTTGGCCACACCAACCTAACGGCTCCCCACTCCAAGCACCATCACAAACTGATGGTCTTTGATGAGGCATGGCCATACGCTCTTCACCCATTGTCCTTCCTCCCAGGTAACAACAGCCATCATCTCTAAACAGGTGGACGCCCAGCAGCCACCCAAAGATAGAAGAATAGTTTGGGTTGGAAGGGACCTTTAAATACCATCTAGTTCCAACCCCCCTGCCATCATCAGGTTGCTCAAAGCCCCATCCAGCCTGATCTTGTACACATCCAATGGTGGGGCATCCACAGCGTCTCTGGGCAACCTGTTCCACTATCTCACCACTCTCACTGTAAAAAATTTCTTCCCTTTATCCAATCTAAATCTAGCCTCCCCTAGTTTAAAACCATCACCCCTTGCCCTATCACTACAGACCTTGTTAAGAAGTCTCTCTTCATCTTTCTTATAGGCCCCCTTTAAGTACTGAAAGGCCACAATAAGGTCTCCCCAGAGCCTTCTCTTCTCCAGACCAAAGAACACCAACTCTCTCAGCCTTCCTTCACTGGAAAGGTTCTCCAGCCCTCTGATCATTTCTCATGGCCCATGCTCAGCCTTACCCCAGAGTGCTTACAGTGCCAATAAAGGGTAAATATTCACACACTGGTCACATCCATAGGCCCAGCTGGGTCTAGGGCCCCCAGTGTCAAACTCAAAATTCTAAAGCATTTAATGATTTTTACCAAAAATCACAAATTACAGTGTCCTCTACAATTCAGCAACAAGCAATTCAGCAGTTTTTCTAACTACACTATGGACATCAGAACTAAAAAAACACATCCCTCTGCAAGGTTACTCTGAGGCTGTCACTAGATAAAATAGCCAGACTCAGCCCGAAAATACCATATGTAAGGTACGCTTCTGAACAAGACACAACAGATAGAAGCACTTAATAAACAGATCCATTAACTAGGAAACATCCCTGCAGCAATTAAAACTTTGCTAAGTACTACAATGTACACCTGGTTATTGCTCTGACATCTGCTTAGGTTTTCTATGTGTTTGTAAGTTGGACCAAAGAGAAAGATAATTGAGTTTATGGACATATCATGACAAAAATGACAACAAGGTACTGTTAACTGTTCGTGAAAAATGGCATGAAAACTCAAATAAAGCATGTGTACTGTTTGAAATACTTAAAAGTTACCGCATTTTTATAATGAACCATATACAACCAAATGGTGTTTCTCCTATTGCTGAAGAATAATTTTATTCTGAACTAAGGATCCCATCATAAAACAAGAGGAAATTCACAGTCTGAACAATGGCAGTTGTGCTGAGCACATTTGCAGGCATATGGCAATTTTATAATGGTCATTGGGGATGAAGAGCTAAAATTCTGTTGCAGACTCTGAATTTAAGACATTTCACATAAAATTGCATATCTCAGGAAACAAATAAATTGTTAAGCATGCAACCTCATAACATTAAAGCCAATATTCAGCATATGCAAATCTGACTACCGCAAAACATGAATGCTATTTTCAGTACAAGGGCCCAATTACTTTATAAAGGGTCCAAATAAGGAATAAATAAATAAAAATTGTCTGAAGGCATCATTACAAGAAAACAAATACAACGAGATCTGCCTTAACTTTATACAGTCTGAGTTACCGCAACATTATGCGACTACAATGTGATCCAACGTTCCCAAGTAAAAGCCCTGATTACTATTGTAAGTCTGTCATTTAAATAGTTCCTTCCTGTTTAAAGTGTAGAAAGCCAAATGCATTTTCCCACCACTAAGCATTGTGTAAGACTCCTTTCTCTTCCAGCAAGCTGGCTGAAGATGGATGAGCTTCCAAACTGATATCATTTTTAATTACGCGTTTTTCTCTCATTACTAATTTCCTAAACATGTCTCTAATCTTCCAGTGAAATCTCTGAGTGCAGTAGGTGTATCCACATACATCATGCTCTAGAAAATTAATATGAGATAACGATCAGGACTGCCATCACAACATAACCTGAAACAAGCAAGGTACACCAGAGGTGATACATACTCATTAGACTCTGATCTCCAGTGTTTCTGGAAAGCAGCTGTTAATGGATAGCTTCCCTCCCTCCTACATCTTGGAGGCCAATAACGCAGTTATTGGGGTCTAGGAAAGGGAGATGCTTCAAACAACCTCCCCTTTGCACTTTCCACCAGGCAGTTACAAGCTTGGGATGCCCAATGCATATATTCCCCCCTTCACCCCCTTACCCTAAATACTCCGCCAAGAAACACCGTTTGCCTAAGGGAGCCACGATCATCTGCTCCCCTGCAGATGATAAGCACAGGTATCTCAGCTCCCTGCTGCCATCGGGGTCCAACAGCTCCCTCCACCTCAGACAAGATCTGCTGGTGGGGCTGTCCTCTGCAGAAGCACAGGAGAGCCAAAAGCATTGGAGGTAGCCGCACCCACCAAAGAGGCAGGAAGGCACATGCCCACGTACACCCCATGTGCCAAAAGGGGGTCACACCCCCAGCAGCCGTCTGCATCAGATGCTCTTCTGGCAGGCTGGAATCAGGACTATGTATAGACCCGTCAAGTTTAGGTCAACCAAGTGCCAGCCAATTATGCACCCAGGATCTCCCTCATTCCTCAGGTACCTCTCACGACCTGAAAGGCACTGCACAGCTAAACGTGCTGCAGCGTTCTTTCCCCATTAAACCAACAGAGCAAGACAGCAACTTTTAGCAAAAAAAGAAACAACAAAAAAACCAAAAGGACAACTGTCAATGGGTTTTCTTCCCAACACATCACACACCAAATTCTTACAGGAGCAATGCTTTCAGTACATCAACTGCCTTCTCATCAGCTGATACCAAATAAAAGGAGCAAATCCTAGGAACTGTTCAGAGTGGCTGACATTTAAGGAATCAAATAAAGCAAAAGAAGACAAATCACAAGCACTTAAATAACTTTTTATCTTCTAAGTGGTCTTAAAATGTGTCACAAGTATGCCTCTGCCTGCTTACTCAAAGACAAGGGATCACTGCTGTTTCATGGTCAAAAATAAGAAGGTACAGAGAGATTAACAAGACAGTTGAAGTATATGCATCAGAGTAATGCACATAAAAAATGGTGCATATATAAAAGAGCACCCATAGGAGGGCTCCAGTATATATGCACGCAACTCACTCGTCTGCAATCGCATGCCGATCAAGATGCATATGGAAAATGCGGGAAGAATATCTAAACATGTAATGCCAGCTGACCTGCCCTAGGTCCCAAGGGAAGCCTGTAGCACAGACAGCAAGAGTAGGCTGGAGTTCAGAAGTTTCACTGTACTCACGCATGCTGCTACGGAAATTGGCTGATGGAAAAGTCACACAATTTCACATTTTCTTCTCAAAAAGAAAAAAAAAAAGTCAACATTTTCCCAAAACCGCTACCAAAATTCCATCCTGCTTTTCTACCTACTGTCCATCTACTGACCAAGATCAAAAGCTTTAAATCCAGCCTGGACTTTCCCAAGAACTTGATGAAGAAATTTGACCTTCTGTGAGAACACTGGTTCTTCTTGAAAACAAACAGTTCTATCCTTCTAAACTTCACTGATTCAGCAAAGGGAAGGAAAAGCTGAGGGATGCCCCATTTTCTCCTTCCACAGCATCTTGAAAGGACAATGAAGAGGACAGGTACAAACCCAAAGCTTCAGCAAAGCTTTGCTGTGCACCATCCACCCCATTGACTGGAACTGGTGCCAGACTGGAACATCAGACTCGTGATAACGCTGAGCTGCGCAGCGCAACCCTCCACCTCAAGACAGGAATTAACTGACCGCTGAAGTCAAGGGAAGCCTTTCAAGTGACTTTTCTGGGCTATGACTGGGCTCCCACATTTTAATTCTTATTAGTATTTGCTGACAACTCCTTTACAACCAGAGCGACAGGTTCTTTATGAGAAGCCGTTTCGGCCGCCCCAGCTAATGCCTTAATCCACAGATTGGAGCAGGTCAGATTATCTACACGTATCAAAAACAGCATTATGCTTCATAAGCTATTTTTCTGCTTCAGTAAGGAGTAAGCATGTTTTTATTTCTTACTATGTTTACCCATTACCTCACCAAGCAGTATTATTGTTAGTCTTTCTGAGGCTCTCCTAGAATAGGAATGTATAAGCCAGGATTTCCTCCAGCTCTGCATACCTACTTACTCCAGAGTCATTAATGACATAGGAGTGGATTGAACAAAGACTCAACATCAAATGAGCATTCAAAACAGCTGGGAACAAAAATATATCTGCCTGGAACACTGCATCTCTGCTTTGTCTTTAAACAGAAAATGCCAATGAGGCACAAATTGGCTTTAAAGACCACTTTTACAGAAATGTTTTCATGAGAAAAGTGGAAGATCTAAACACTTGCACACGGGACATATATCCCAATGGGCTCCAAAATAAGTTTACTGCAGCTTTTACAAGCAATCTGCAAATCAGATTGTCCTTTTTACTGGAGATCAGAAGCAACTCCACTGCTGTCAAACTGAACCCTGCAGAAAAGATCCGAGTCCTGCATGAGAATCCTCCAAAAACCCAAACCAACTACGTATTGTCTCCCATGTGATTACAAGTGATAGCTGAAATACCCAAGGATAGGCAGCACTGCTCAACTCTGAGATCTTAAAATACCTCTAATCAATATTTCAAAGAAAACTTATAGTTGTATATGTGTAAGAAAAATATAAGCAATGCCGCGCCGGGATTTGTAGAAGTTGATTCCTCAGGTTGTTAATATCATTTGGGTGTTGGATGGGGACGTCCACCAGAAGGACTCATTCCCCTGACAGAGCGTGCTTCCCAGCAAGGCCATCACTGCACAGCAACACGTGTCCTGTCCCCATCACATCACACCCCAGGACACGCCACCCACAGCCTGCCACCAAAGAGCAGCACACCCTGCTCCCTTCTCCCACCCCACCATTCCACCATTCCGCAGGCAGACATGCTAACTCAAGGTACGCTTTCAGAAGCTACCCAGTAAGCTCATCTCCCCTGAAAATTAACAGGGATTTGGAGAAAAATTACAGGCAAACAATGAAAAAAACAAGTCAGAGGCTACAGACTGTCCATAAAATTACCCTATACAGGGCCAAAGTTGGTAGGACATGGAAGAAATAACCTGAAAGCTACAAGGATACTGCTTGGCTTCAGTGCTTGGGATCCAAAATTACCTTGGCAATCTCTTAAAGACCTCCCTATCAATGGTGTACGCAAAAGCAGAGGCAGCCACCAGGCTGGGAGAAGCACACAAGCAATGTAAGGATGCTTGAGGAGAAACAGTGCTGCCCTGTTTAATGCTATCAGCTCCTGCCTGCCTGAGGATGTTTCCTACCTCTACCTACAAACACAGCAATTCCCCAACCATTAAGTAAACAGTCTTTGAAGATAATGAATCTTATTCTAATCTCTCACTGATGTCACTGCTGTGTTGTACTCAGCTGAGGTACAAAACTACTGGGTTAACTAACTCCTCTGATTACCGTAACTCTTTGCTCTTGCACAGATTTAACAATCCTGTGAAGGTACAGAAAGCAGCAGATTTTTCATACAGTGGATCTACATTTTTTCTTGTTGAACAAGACATTTTTCAGCTCACTCCTTTAGATGAACCGCTTCTGTACCATTATGCTAAGTGAGACGACCTTCTGTACCAGACCTTTCACTGCTTCCAAAGAAAGCAGAAGTACAGCCTTTGGTAAAGAGGGGATGCTCTGGACTACTTTCCAACACCAGCAAACGAGGCTGTTGCTCCAGTGGCAACAAGAAAGAAAAATCAGATTGTATCTGGACTAGCCAGAGGAAACTACAAAAAGAGAACACAGAGAAGTAGAGATCTTCCAGTGCATCACCTCAGAGAACAATGCCTTTGTGTTCTCACTTGTGCTCAGTTCCCAAGGTCAAGTGTTTATTCTGCCTCGCAGTTCCTTAACTATCTACTCCACACTTTTCATTGCTCCCAATCCTACAAGAGTCAAGCCCGCCCACAGCAATAAAAAGCTCAGTGAAGAACTGAGGGTGGGTCAGAAAAGCCAGCCCTTCTTATAACATATCTTTCATGTCATCAAAAGACTTGGCAATAAGAAGCTGAAGCCCAACTAAATTCTTACAGCATGAATCAGAGCTATTTTGCTCTTGAGCTGCATGCACTTAGGAGTAGCCACGAGCAGAATAATAAAAGGATATACAGCACAAACCTGAGAGAAGGGGCTCAGGTTGTGGCTGAATATTCACACTCACTGTCAGTCCCAAGGCAAATTTCTTTTGGAAACTCTGAATATTATCAGCCTGGGTTGTTTGCCCCTTGGATAAGCTATGTCTTAGTTATACCAAACAGATCCTGGCACTATTATTACTAACATGAGCCGGCAGTGCACGCTGGCAGCCCAGAGAGCCAACCGCGTCCTGGGCTGCATCAAGAGAAGTGTGGCCAGCAGGTCCCGTGAGGTGATTCTACCCCTCTACTCTGCACTCGTGAAACCCCACCTGGAGTACTGTGTCCAGCTTTGGAGTCCTCAACACAGGAAGGACATGGACCTGTTGGAACGGGTC
>JAOXNO010000041.1:12678310-12691076 GCA_028565335.1 Limnodromus scolopaceus | reverse complement strand
TTGAGGACTCCAGAGCTGGACACAGTGCTCCAGGTGGGGTCTCACAAGCGCAGAGTAGAGGGGTAGAATCACCTCCCTTGACCTGCTGGCCACACTTCTTTTGATGCAGCCCAGGACACGGTTGGCTCTCTGGACTGCCAGCACGCACTGCCGGCTCATGTTGATTTGATTAGTCCACCTTAGCACACCCAGAGCATCAGGTCAGGGTAATTAGAGACCTTGTGTTAACGAATAAGCAATGCCTCGAGAACCTAATTGACACTTCCAAGCTATTGGAATATTCCAAGCATATTGCTAATTGCCAGAGCTGGACACACAGCCCCTGAGTTCACCCATATGAAAACCTTCCTATGAATAAGAGTTATCCCCTCTATTCCCAACACCGGGAAGTCTCCAGCACTGGGATGGTGGAGAAACGCAAGGGATGGAGCTGGATGCCAGGAAACGCAAGGGATGGGTGTTGGATGCTACGTGCATTTCTCCCCCATCAGAAGCCCGTCCTGAGGCTCCCGAGCAGACAATACCATCATGCACTGCCCTGCGTGCCCCCGGCAATGACCCCTGAGGACCACCCTCCTCGGAGGTGAAGGGTAAGGCGGCCACCCCGCTCCATCAGCCCTCTCAATCTTCCCCAGACAAAGCCTGTCTCGGGGGAGCGGGTCCTGGGGAGGGGGCCAGGGCAGGGCTGTCTGGTGGGAAGCGGCAGGGCCGGGTCGTGCAGCAGGTAGTTTTGGAGGAGAAGGGGGAGAGCAGAGGTGAAAGGGGCAGCCCTCCCTTCCCACCACCCTGGCTGGCTCCTCCTGGCCTTTGCTCCTCCGTCTTGCTGCCTGTCCCCCGTCCCCTGTCCCCCCCCCACCCCCAGCCTGGCCTCAGAGAGAGGGAAATCCCAGTGCAATTCATTGAGTATTTCACCCCCAGATAATTTACGGACACAGCATCTGCCGGACACAGGGGACACTGTACTTAATCTCAGCTTTTGTGTCCTCTGGCCTCTTTCACAATGAGTTTTGGGTAATTTTTTTTTTTTTTCCAAAAAACAAAGAAACCAAACCCAAAAAGCACTAGAAGTGCATCTTTGTCTGACCCCCATCATACATTTAGCACAGTTCATCCAGGCAAACTCAGACCAAGGACTCTGCCTCATCCCGTGAGAGCTCAGCCTTGCGCAGGGTGTGATGGAAACACCAAACCAACCTTCATTTCTCTCCTCTGCACACAGCAGGGGCTGAAACCTGTCTCATCAAGTAAAGCCTTCCTTAAATTAGGTTGATATTATGGACTTAAGAAGCTCCTGGTGACAGGATCGACACAGACAGGCTAAAACAGACACCTGAGCTGAAAACAGAGATGGAGGCGAAAGACAGCAAGCAAGAAGAGCTTTGAAATTTCCCGTAGGACACAGCTTGGGTATCCCGGCGAGAGACATCCCTGCAGTTCTGCCTTTATACAAAGCACCATCAGAGGTTGGAAGTGGGAAACGGATGTTTCCTTCATGTCAAAGAAGAGACAAAACCTCCTTCACCAGCAAAATCACACCACCACCACTACCCCCCCATTAAATTTGCCGGCTAAAAGCTGCTCCACCCCAGCTGATTTCTCATCTGTGCTGAGCCTGCGTCTAATTGTGAAAATTAATTGTGAAGTGCGCTGGTTATTTACAGATCCTGATGCCTGGATTAGTGCAGCGTCGCTTTGGGCTGCACACCCAGGTTGTAGCCCTTCTCCCTGCCAGCAGAGCCATCCCTGGGCCCCGTGTGTCCCTGTCCCCAGGTGTCCCCAAGCAGTGTCCGGGTGCCGGGGGGTACCCCGGCCAGGCTGGGTGCAGACCAGATGCATACTTTCATATGAGACTCACTAATGGCCTTTCAGGTACAACATTATTATTATTATTTTCCTCTAATGGTGAGCTTTTCTCTCTTTTCTTCCTCGCTGGCTCATAAAAGGCACATCATAACTACAGAGGGAGGAGGGGAGGAAAGAAAAAAAAAAAAAAAGGCAAAAGCTTTGCAAATTACAGCAATCAGAGAGCCTGAACCATTAGAAGCATCTGGGACTGCATTTTACATAACAGTGGACACTTTCTTTGAAACAATTATAGCTAATAATGAATTAGGATTGACTGGGCTGTAAACGTTTCAAATTGCAATTCAGAGACTGTCACTCCTCGCCATCCCCTTCCCGCTGGAAAAAGCCCTCTTAACGCTCAGCACAAGTAGTACGGTGGGGATCTTACGAGGAGATGAGCTTTCTCCATGTCCCTGAGTGCCAGGTCCCATGCCATAGGCTCAGCCTGGGCTCCAGCTCTGCTGGATTTGGGACCTTGCTTCCAAACATGGCCTGGGGCAGATGCTTCAGGGAAGCTTTTACAGCATAAATGGATGTAGGAGGGTGGTTTGTCCTTGCCTGTTTTGATGGGATGGATCAGCAGGTTGCCCTTTTCTTCTAAGGAACTGCTGACCAGAGGGACGAGGGGATGACCCAAAGCCACACTGAGGAGGTACTGTATTTTGACCCATGGGGTGTCCTGTCTCCACCTGCACCATCCCTTGTGAGCCCAGCACTAACCTGACGTCTCCAGCTCAGTCTTGTCCCAGGTTTTTGTCCCACACCATGGGATCTGGGTTGTTCTGGGGCTCCAGTCTCACTGTACAAGACCATACCCCACCGGTGGCTCAACATCCATTGCGGGCTGTGGCTTTTTCTGCCTGGTTTGGGCCAAAGACACCCTCCAGCCGCAGGAATTCAAGAAGTGCATGAGTTTAATAAAAGCTAGAAATGTTGTTGTTCTTCTTTTCACCTTGCCTCTGGTGGTGGCACTCGCTCTGCAATGGCATTGCCAGAGAACCCACCACACTCACAGGGATAGCTTCAGTCCATGAGCTAAGAAGTCCCCGTGTCCCCCCCGAGACTTCCTAAACAGAGCAAGGACAGAGCTGGAAAGTCTCTATGGCTCAGCCCCCTCCCACAGGCAGCACAAACCCCTCCAGATGGGCTGTGGGTCCACATGCTCAAGCTCCTGCCACAGCTGCCCAGACAACACAGGTACCCGAACATAAAGTTAAGAAAAAGACACCAATCCCTTCAATTTTGGCAGAATAAAAACCTTTCTTGAAAAGGCAGTGAATATAGAGGGGGAGATTGAGCGGGGGAACATTCGTGTCCCCTCCACCGGGAGTGCAGATGTGGTATAAATGGGACAATCTCTACCCTCTCAAAGCCCCCTTCTCTCCCGAGTTGGCAGGTCCTAAAAGGCCACTTGTTTTCCAAGTTGGCTGCTGTCTCGCCCATCGTCTCCCAGGGAGGCACAGTGTCACCTCAGGTTTCTAAGATCATTCAATGCTCATCCCTGTCCCTGTCTTGCTTTTGTCTCCCTATCCCAAAGGGTCACCAGCCACACACACCAAAGCAGAGGGGACACGAAGAGGCAGCAAAGTCCCCATATCCTCCCAATCCCAACCCTGGTCCTGGGAAAAGCAGTGTACTCAGAGATGAAAGGAGGCAAACTCAACCTTAAGTAAAAGGAAGCCTGTACTCCTGTGTCAGAGATATCCTGAGGAACTTCTTTTTATATCCATTCCTTGGTGATACTTGAGTTTTGAAACACTCAGCAAGATGCTCCACTGCCATCAATCCACAGAGCACAGCTGCCACCTCTTGCACCCTGGGTCCACCTTTCCTTCCACCTAAACCTGCAAGATTTTAAATAACAGCATCTCTTTCCCGTCTTCGGGAAACCTGAAGCCTTGCAATAAGCATGCATGGCAAATGGCCGCCTATTTTATAGAGATGGCTCACACCAGCCTTAAAACTCTAATTATAGAAGAATAACAAGGCTCTAAAGCTCAGAAGCACTTAGATATTATTTCAAGCCAACCAACGAGGAAGTTACAGCTGCTGTAATTAAACATGACACAGAGAAGTCAAGCATTAAACGTAGGTTCATTAAGAAAGCGCAGGGACTCGGTGATCCATAAAGGCAGGACCTTGTAGTCGTGGGCCAGCCAGGGAGAAAGGCAGAGAGGGGAAGTCTCACCCGTCTACTTCGCAACAGCAGCAGCAAAGCTATTAATTGTGTTTGCCCTGACATAACGAGCTGCCGGCAGGACTTTCTGGAGCACAGCTCGGTCCCCAGTTGCAGTGGTGTTCCCGGAGCATCACCCCGTGCTGGGATGCTGGCCAGGCATTGCCACGTGCAAAAAGAGGGGAAGAAAGTCGGGTCCTGCCTCTTTCTTCCCAGTTCCCTCCCACCTTTGATGCCTCCAGGATGCCCCACTCCGGACATCCCAGCCCAGAGCCCTCAACACCTCTCAGGAGTTTGTGAGCGAATGTGCAGTAATTAAGCAGGTCTCATTTTCTGGCGTTTGATCAGCTTTTGGAGATCCAGCAGCTGTCTGTTTTTACTAGAAGAAAAAAAAAAAAACAAACCCCAAGAAAACACTCTTGCTATTTAGGTGCTACTCCACCAGCTGGTACCTCCCGCCCCCTGAGCTACTGGGCAGGACTGGGCCCACTGGTGCTGAGCCTGGATGGTCTGTAGATGCTGGCACAGAGCAGGGCTGTTCCCTCTGGGTTTAGGGAAGCTTTTTTTCCACGTGGGAATCACAGAAGCAGCCAGGCACAGCGGGACCGCCCAGGCCCCCACGCAGCGTCCCAGGGCAGGAGCTGCGAGGCCATAACCCACCTTGCTCAGACCCCCAAGGGGAGAAAAACCCACGCAAGGCGGGACGGTCTCCTGGAATAAATCCCTGCCTGCCACAAGAAGAGGCACTAACCCCTAACAGGGGTTAACCCCTAATATCAGGAAGAAATTTTTTACCATGAGAGTGGTGAGACACTGGAACAGGTTGCCCAGGGTGGTTGTGGATGCCCCATCCCTGGAAGTGTTCAAGGCCAGGCTGGATGGGGCTTTGAGCAACCTGGTCTGGTGGGAGGTGTCCCTGCCCATGGCAGGGGGGTTGGAACTAGATGATCTTTGAGGTCCCTTCCAACCCTAACGATTCTATGATTCTATGATTTACACACACACACATATATACAAGTCATTATGCTCCCACTGAACAGAAAAAATGAAGAGGATGTGCTGGAAAAAAAAAAGCAGACAGATGTAATGATACCCACACAGAGAGACAGATTTGGAATACAGACATTGACCCAGTTCTGCAGTCTGGCTTCCTCTTCGTTTCACCAGTGTAAATCAACTGAAACTCCACAGCGCCAACAGGCTTCATCTTCCACCTGTTAACACAGGTTTTCGATTCCACTGTCAGTAAAAGAACCGTGATGTAAACTGTCAGGAAATGAAAATCCACCGCCGTGTGTAACTGAAGGCAGAAGTCGAGAGACGTACAGCCAGATTCGGGACGACACGTTGCTGAAAATACCCCTCCCTAAACCCAGTCACGGCTCCCCAAAGGGCTGTTACCAAAGACAACTTTCCACTGCCAAACACCCCACTGGGAGCCAGTAAGGCCACAAGCTGAGGCCAGGGTGTTGCTACTCATGATCAAACTGGCAAACGCCGGGCACAAATTCCACCGTTCCATGCAAACATCAGAGAAACCCATTCCCAGTCTGTGTTTCACAGGTACAGCATGGCAGGCTGGGAAACTCTCCAAATCACATGATCATTTTCCTAATCGTTTAGCTCTTTGCGGAGGTCTCAAATTTTAAACTGGAATAAAAAGTAACTTTACCAGAGGTCAGTCAAGCGGCAGGCAGACTGCACAAGGTGGCAGGTTAAAGCACCTCATATTTATAACAGTGCAAGTATGAAATTCAGAAAGGGCCCCCAGGGATCCCAATGCAAGACATGAAGGTGTAATTAAAAACCATAAATCCATCAAACGAAAAATATGTAAACTTAATACATTAACTCATATATTTTTCTTCCCCGACCACATTTGTCTTACTCTACACTCCTTTGGAGCCTACAAATAAAAAATTAACAATATCAGAAGAAATATTTCTTAATATGTGGAATGTGAATATCAATAATAAATGCTTTTTACTTTATTCTTACAGGTAATTCCTAGAAGCATTCTCAGCAGACTGCTGAGACTCTGTGCATATTATAAATTACTTCAGCTGTATCTCCTCTTTACAAAACCCACAAAAGGACAATATCTTACAGTGTTTCCATGCCACTCAATCATCCACACAAAATTACCATTGTGAGAGCTTGTTGGAGGAATGTCAAATGTACTTGCCTTTCTTTGCAACAAAATCTTCACAGAAAGGCAGCAAAATAGCTCACTTCTGCCTTCGCAGTTACACAAGCTACACTAACACCTGAACATTTTAACCAGAGATTCTGGGTTTAACTTTATATTTAATTACAAGCTACAGGCAGAATAGTTACAGGCCAAATCCTGGCCTGCATTTCACCCACAGCATAGTTTTCAAGCTATCTTAGTTTACAAAAGCTCTGCAGCACCTGTAGTTCATATTAAAGCTAAGGCACTTCTAAAAGTGGTATTTGGGCAAACCAGCCCTTCCATCTTCTGCCCACCTACCAGAAAAGGAGCACCAGCGTTGCCCAGAAATTACAGTGGCAAAGATGCTTGTGCCTCACCTCCATCCTTCAAAGGCTAAGTTTTATAGAGCAAATTTGTTTCTCATCAATAATGACTGTTTCCTTGGGACAAGATCACCAAGGGCCAGGCAGGGGTATGGGAAGACCTCTCTTCCTCACGATGCACCCAGCATCAGGGCACGCACATAGGGATTGTGCGACATTTTCATCAAAGACTGAACTCCATTTACTCTGTTACTGGAGCACTCCTTCTCACAAGTGGAGCAGCCAGGTCCCTGTACAAACAAACACAGCCTTTTTGTGTTCAACACAAAACCAATGTGCTATCACAACATGGCTAAAGCTTCTCAAATAATATCAGTCAGCCAAACATCCCTTTCCCAAACGCTCAGCAAACATTTTCACTAAGCCCGGGCCATAACACCAACACAACTCTGGTGCTCTTTCAACACAACATGCAATCCAGTGCTGGCAGAGGTTGCCACGCTCTTTATGCTTGTCCCAAGCACACTCGCCACACGGGAAGCAAAATCCTCCATGCCCTGGCTGACAGGGATTAGCTCGCTCAACTGTCTCCCTACCCTTCCTTCGATCATTTGGACATCAGGTGCTCTGGCATCAGTAGTCAAGGTTCACATGCTGAACAGAGGCCATCTCTGTCCAACTTTTGCTGACTGTTTATGCCAGCTGAAAATCATTTCCTTTCACCAAACAGGCCATGTGGGATGCTCCCAGTCTAGCCTGGTGACTGGTCACCTAGGCCTGGAAAGTGGTCTTGGCTTCTGGAGGCAGTTCCACACCAACATCTGTCAAGCACTCCACAGACAAAGCACAGAGAAAATTTTAAGATTTGGCTCTTGGCCTCCTTATCCTCAAAGAATCATAGAATGGTACAGGTTAGAAGGGACCTTAAAGATCATCAAGTTCCAACCCCCTGCCATGGGCAGGGACACCTCCCACCAGCCCAGGTTGTTCAAAACCCCATCCAGCCTGGCCTTGAACACCTCCAGGGATGGGGCATCCACGACTTCCCTGGTCAACCCGTTACAGTGCCTCACCACCCTCACTGTAAAGAATTTCTTTATGGTGTCTAATCTAGATCTCCCTTCTTCCAATTTAAAACTGTTGCCCCTTGGCCTATCGCCCCACCCCCTGATCAAGAGCCCCTCTCCTGTAGGCCCCCTTCAGGTACTGAAAGGCCACAAATAAGGTCTCCCCAGAGCCTTCTCTTCTCCAGGCTGAACAACCCCAACTGTCTCAGCCTGTCCTCATAGCAGAGGTACCCTGATCATCTTCATGGCCCTCCTGGGAACTGTTCCATTGCTCACTATAGCCTGGCTGCAGTTGGGCGGTTGACACAAGCAGCTGCTTTTGCACTACACAGTAGACAAACTGGTGTTATAGAGAGGGTCTGTTGCAACACTGACATGTTTTTGTCCAGAGACACTCAAAGCTACCAAGGAACGAGCTGAATGCTTTTACGACTCCACACCAAGCAGTACAGAGACATGCTCCAGATGACCTAAAAGCAGTAAAGCAATTGAAACAAGGATGGTCACATTTCTTGATCGTACAAGCCACTTGCATGATAATCCTAACAGCTGTTGAAACAGCCACATCCAAGTCCTTGGAGACACGTCGCAGTCTGGGGATGACAACAGGTCCCAGTGCCCTGTTTTGGGATGGGAATCGGACGTGTACCGCCAATCCAGCACGGTGCCATTGACCTCAACCACCCCAGCAGGCTCAGCTCCTCCAAAACACTCTGCAGTACTGCTCTGCTGAGGGCTGCATGATGTACCCTGGGCACAGCCACCACCTCTGACCTGCTCAGGAGCCACATAAGGTGCAAAAGCAGCAGGCAAACCCTTGCTGCTGCACTCTGAAGTTCAACAATGAACTCTGAAGAGCAACAATGCCAAAAGGATTAAATACATGCTGCAACACACAATACAGTGAGACCAACACAAGGCAATAAAAAAAAATCCAAGCACAATACAAACTGAGTACATCTAACTTCCCAAATGACTTAAAACACAAAGCCAAACGCTGCCCATTTACAGTATAACCAGCACTGATCGATACATACACACCGACAGCGACACAAACCATGCCACAACAAATTGCGTGTTGTGGTAAAACAGGAAGCACATTTAAACATAATCCTTTGAATGCTGTGAGAACTAGGACTAATGCTTCACTTTCACGGCTCATGCTGAAAAAGCCAGTCAATGCCCGGCCTCGCCAGAAGTATCACATTTCAGTTCTGTTCAGAAGGCTTCCCACCCCATTCACCGAGCAGCCTAAAATCCCTCAGCAAATCTTCCCCTGAGGTTGGTAAGAGCTAAATGAAAATTGATCATTTTCCCACAGCTGTCTGGCGTTCCAATCAATTCTGCACAGGTATTGACGTATGCTAATGCCGGACCAGCCCCAGCCTAAACTCAGAGCAGCTTGCCAAACTCCAAAACCCTGATCGAAGACCGATTTTAAGGCTTGACTCAGAAAGAAGGATAATTGTGCACACCTAAGCCTTTTTTTGTGAGCAAGCGCTGAGATTTTGCTGATTCACTGTACGTTGGGGTGATGCACCCGGCAGTCAGACTCTTAGCGACAAAACAAACATGCAACAATGGCATTGTGCTGCCTAAAACAGAATGTTTAGCTGGTATAAATATATCCACCTTTCTCCAACATGAAAATGAACATCTGCCAGCTACACCTTAAAAGCTCATGCAGCTTCAAAGCAACAAAGTGAGTCCAAAGAGCTATACACCAAAAGTTTACAAGCACTTTAATGTATCCTAGAGAAGAACACATCACTCCTGCAAAGTGACATATCCCCACGACCGTCCTTGCTCGGAATCATCACTTGAAGCTCTGCTCTTGGTTTTCTCTACAAATTTATTTTTAAATGAAAAAAAAGGAAAATTAAAATTTGAAAAATGAAAAACTAATAAGCAATACACTTTGGTATAAACTTCAACAGCAGTATGAGGCACTGAAGTGATTAAAGAGTTCCTGGTTTACTATGAGGCCACACTTTTCCACAAGACAGCGTTCCAGTTTCACCACAGGGAGGCACAGAGCAGACTGCAGATAAACCCTTTTTAGATAGCACTGGTACAGCTCTAATCCACGCTCCCTGAGCTGATCTGATACCTGCTACTTAAGCAAGCTCCCCTCTGCCTGGACATACACCACACCACCTTCAGTCCCTTTACACAGCTTCAGCACTCCCCTCCTGGTGAACTGGCAGATCTTCAGGACCATCTGCTATCACCTTCATGGTTACCTGAAGTCCCTGGTGTTGCTGTATTTTCTGTAGCAGAGACCCCAGCCCCAGAACCCTCTCCCCTATACCCCACATAGAGACACCCAACCTGAAAGTTCATTTGCCAGCCAGACTCCACTGGTTCCTGCATCCCTGTGGCATTATATATTCTTCTTATTATGCATATTACAGGAGCAGACAGCCCTACTAAGAACAGCAGTCGGTGATGCTCAGTGCCACTCATACAAGCCAACGGGTAAGAGAGAGAAGCCCCACTACAACAAAAAACAGATAATTGACAAAACATGGAAGCATTTTCTCTGTGCTGGGCAAAGGAGGAATTAAGCACGTGGATATTAAGCAGACTGTTCCCATGCACAGAGTCAGTGAAAGATCTTGGGACTAAATTCAGGTCTTGCATCCCTGCCCATGTCTAAACAGGACCCGGTTGCTCCTGTTAACAAAGGCAGCAGGAGGCACGATTCTCCTGAAAGTAAGGCCCAATCATTCTCCCATCAGCCACTCATCTGGAAGACTATACAAAAATCAGTAAACACTTGTGAAAGAAATCAGCCAGTTCCTGATCACAAGCATGGCCAGCAGTAGAGACAAGACTCCCAACCTTCCTGAATATGCTTTCCATTTGGGGATATACTGGACACACAAGTACAAAATATTTATTCCACAGAGCTGCAGGTCTGAAGTCAAAGAACAGCGAGACAAATCCAGACAAATCAAATTCCATAGATTTCGAGTAAATAAAAAAAATGAGGATACAATGCTCCCAAATGAACAGCCACCTGCCACGCTCAATGTGAGCGGTATCCAAATAGGTCTAGTTCCTGAAGGTAATCCAATTTTGAGACAGGCAAGAGCATTGTCATGGAAAAATCTTCCATAAGACACGCACACATTTCCAGATAGACTCTCCTCCTCTCGCCACACTGAAGCAAAATCCCCGCTCACTTTTCACGACGAAGCGTTCATCAGCCAGCTGAAAACCCAGGGACTGGCTGGCTCTTCTCCACATCAGCATCCTCACTGTGGGAAAAAGGATTCACACCCACAGAGTGCAGCTATCTCAGGGTACCCAAGCAGCAGGAGAGCCATGCAGCAACTGTGTAGACTGTAGGCAGCCCTGGTCTTGGGAAAGAAAAATCTGTTGGTGGTTTCAGCCATCCCCACTCCTATACCCTGCGGTGTCACGTCTGGAGCAGCAGCCACTATCAGCTGCTGTGGGACAGGGGAGAGGAGGATGACTACTGCCTCCTACAACCTCACTGTTAACAAGCCAGAGGTTGGGATCACTGTAGGTGGAAACTCTTGGCAAAAACAATAAAGCAGCTACTACATATTTCAACAGGTTCAAAGTAACCTCAGATGTTAGGAGCAGATGCTCTTTTCCACCCCCTGGGATTATGAAATGGTTTATGTGTTTCCTCTCTTTTCCCTAACAGGGCAGGGTGCTGAAGGAATTAGCTGGAGAAAGAGCCGGAGCACTACTAATTACCCTCAGCTACCCGGGAGACCGCAGTACCTTCAGCTAATTGTGCAATCCCCGCTCCCCCACCTCAGCTCCCCCAGTGAGAACGTCTCCTGCCTCCGGCATCTGAACTGCAACATAATCCTGCTCACCTGTATTTTAAAAGGCCATGCTCGAAAATCCTAAATGTCTGAAGCAAACTCATTACAATTAGTTCTCCTGGCCTATCATACAGCATGGGGCCTACTGCCCTGACTGCAAGGAGGGAAGTGCTCGTGTCAACACATTTGACACGGTGTTGTCACTAACCCCATTATTAGACTGCACACGTACCTGAAAGCCACATCTGAGCTCGTAGCCTGAAGCGCTCCGCAGCCGAGCCTCTGCAAGAGTCTCTCTCACACAATTAAATATTAACAGTGCGTCTCAAAAAAAAAAAAAATGCCCTGTAGTTTCATATTTATTAACTATGACATTACTTTTCCACTTACGCATTTTTGAAATGTTAAATGTAGAACATTTTAAGGTGCACCTAGTGCTTGTAAAGAGCCCTGAAAACTGAATTCGTCTCAAGAGGAATTTAGAAGACACACTTCTCGCACTCAATTCCCCTTATCCACACCAACCCATGAAGAAAGGCCTCCCATGAAGAGAAAATTGGGCCCTCGATAACAGAGGACCCTAAAGTTAGCCAAGATGTAGCACAGGGTTTCTAAACCATCACAAGGACTCTCAAATTCCAGGTGACCACACCACTCCATAGAAAGGGCTGACACGTTAACAGAAAACAACAGACATGGGAAGAAAAACTTCACAGAAAGTCTGTAGTTGCTTCTAAAAGCTTAGACCTATTCCACATGCACCTCAGATGACAGAAGTCCCCACATGCTCCAAAGCCTTGCTCTCCAAGGGAAGCATCATCCTGCAGGCAAATGCTAAGCACACAGAGCACTCTCCCAGGCTCCTCCATGTGCAGTGCAGGCTCCTGAAACGCCCAACAGTGCAGAGACAGGTACCGGCAGCCAGAGACCATGCAAGCTCTCCTTGCTACCAGCCCTCCCGATACCACAGTTAGAGTGGCCAAGGTGAAAATAAAGCATAACTGGCCCTCACGCATCCAGACCACATCCTCAATCCCACGAACTCTTAGCCTGGTTTTCCAAAGCAGTGAGAACTGCTGCATCGCCCTTCTCTTCATAAGTAAGTCTTATGAGGAAAGGCTGAGGGAGCTGGGGTTGCTTAGTCTGAAGAAGAGGAGGCTGAGGGGACACCTTATCGTGCTCTGTAACTACCTGAAGGGGGGGCGTAGAGAGACGGAGGGTCAGTCTCATCTCCCAAATCACAGGAGATAGGACAAGGGGCAATGGCCTCAAGTTGCGCCAGGGGAGGTTTAGATTGGGTATTAGGAAACATTTCTTCACGGAGAGGGTTATCGGGCATTGGAATGGGCTGCCCAGGGAAGTGGTTGAGGCACCAT
>JAOXNO010000041.1:12610905-12640543 GCA_028565335.1 Limnodromus scolopaceus | reverse complement strand
TGTCAAGAGGATGGGGCCAGTCTTTTTTCAGTGGTGCCCAGTGACAGGACAAGAGGTAACGGGCACAAACTTGAACACAGAAAGTTCCACCTAAACATGAGGAGGAACTTCTTTGCTTTGAGTGTGGCAGAGCACTGGAACAGGCTGCCCAGAGAGGTGGTGGAGTCTCTTTCTCTGGAGACATCCAAAACCTGCCTGGACACGTTCCTGTGCAACCTGCTCTGGGTGACCCTGCTGTGGCAGGGGGATTGGACTAGATGATCTTCAGAGGTCCCTTCCAACTCCATGTGATTCTGTGATTCTGTAAAGCTGTTCTAGAAGTTCAGAAATGGACCCTCAGCCAGTCCCAGCAACAGAATGAGTGGGTTTGCGTTAGTAATGGCCCTGTACGACTGCTTAATCTGCAAACCTTTACCCAGCGGAAGATTGCTGGATAAAAAGAAGAGTGCATTTGATCTTTTCAGGAATGATCTGAAGGAGAAAAATTAGCAAAATTAGCAAAAAATTAAGCTGCCCCTGGAATACCTAGCATACTTTAAATAATGAAAGACACTCAGCTGCTTACAGTAACTAAAACAAATAGGTAGAATTTTCATGCCTTACTAATAACAAGATTTTGCTTTCACCAATAACTATGTAAAGCTTAAGGGTTACTACACACAAATAGATTCATCATAAGACTGGGAGTTATCATGGAGAGTATAATTATGATTATTATATCCTCTGCACAGAGCAAAGGGTGTAACATGAACAAGACAAACACAGGATCTCGTAAGTGTTACTGAAGTTCAGCCCCGACACTTAATGAAAAGTTGAAGTTTCTGGCCTTAACTGGGTGATTTTTGCCACTTTTTTAATCTCAGCCCTCGACATACAGTTTCTCTTAACACCTGTAGACTGTTACAGTTCTTGAATGAAATTTTGACATACCTAAAAGAGATTCAGTTTTTTCTTAGATAAATGTTAAATTTGCATTCATGCGTTTGCCATTAGATTTTTTAGGTATCGGTCTATTTATAAGCTAAATTGCAAATTTTCTAGAAAGTAGCAGGAAAGCTATCTTATGCAAGATAACATATTAAAAGGATACATATTTCTGTAAAGGTTTGCCAGAAAGAAGCCAATACTGCTGTATTCTCACTGTAAATATGGCCCAAACCATTTCATTTTAGCTTTACAAGCTTCTAACTAAAACTCTTCTTCCTGGATTACATTTTTGTTGCCCTTCGTGTCTTTACCTGGCTCATACGCAGGAAGAAAATGGTTGTCTATTTTCTTCCCTCTCCTTTGGTTCTCCTGCTGAGACCTGTTATTTGAGTAATTCACACCAGAATGCCATTCTTTATTCAACAGAAAAAGAAAGTATGTTTTGTACTTCACATGGGTATTTTATTTTAGAAATGTAAGAGTGTTATTGTTTAGAAAGTTTTCTGTAGGCCAGACGAGCCCTTATTGAAAAATATAAGGAAAATATTGATGCTTTTGTGTACGTTGCAGTCAGTTTTTCTGGTACAGAAATAAAGAATGGATGCTGCTATGGACAAATTATTGCCTCTGAGGATCACAGAAAGAAAAGAAAATAACCGAATCACAAGAAAGTCACTTGCAAAGAATTTTATCAAGGGATTTCCTGCTTCAGTCTATCAACTTTTAGACTCCTGACTTGGCAAGAGTTAAGACAGTAGGTCCAAATACCACAGGAAGACGAGTCTACGCAAGGCTTTTCTCCCAATTGTAAAAATTTTTACAAACATTACTTTGTTACATACATCAACTTTACATATTTACACAGAAGACACCAAAAACGATGAATCCAAAGTCTGATTTTTGATTTTAGAGCTCATTGAATAAAATTAATACAGAATTAAGTAAATCTAAAGCATGTTTATTGCTATGTATTTAATAATGAGACAGCGTAGCTGTCATTTTGTGACTGTAGTGAAGAGGTGCACTACTCTTAACATTAAAAAAATCAGGCATTTTTATGTTTTTCTTTTGTTTTTAACTGTTGTATATACAGTGTTTCCTCAGACTACAAGCACAGCTACCTTCTTTTAGAGGGATCTGATATGCAACATACCTTGGGAATCTTTTAATACTAGCAGGCTTAGCAAGTAGTCCATGCAGCTTTTCTCCATGATAAGAAGAGCTGTGGGAAGGTTGCAGAGTATAAAGAGGAAAAAGAAAAAAAAAAAAAACCAAACAAAAAACTATCTGCACTTCAAAGATTCCCTTCAGATGAAGCAGATAGAAAATCCACATAGATTATTGCAGAAGCTGTAGGTGAAATTAAAAGTTGCCATCTCCAATATATGCATTTGCCTGAAGTATTCTCTACGTTTACATATTCTAGGGCAGGCACAGCTGTAAAGACACATATGGCTTTTTTTTCTTTAGTCTGAAAGTGTTAGGACTTTAAACTTGGGTCTGTTAATACTGAGATCACATTTACAGTCCAAAGAATTATGTGTCCAGCATGTAGCAATCTT
This sequence comes from Limnodromus scolopaceus, assembly GCA_028565335.1. Lineage (NCBI taxonomy): Eukaryota > Metazoa > Chordata > Aves > Charadriiformes > Scolopacidae > Limnodromus > Limnodromus scolopaceus. Next base: position 12,638,054 of record JAOXNO010000041.1, on the reverse strand, counting down.
GATTATATTCTGGTCAGGATGTGGGAAAGATGCTATTAGAAACAAAACAATCAATTCACTTAGACAGTCCCACAAACATGCTTTATGGCATCTGCCTCCTACTCATTTTAAGTGAGGTTTTATAGTGACACATTGGTGAAGATTAGTACACAACTGCAGGCAGATGCCCATGACTGATTCAATTGTTTGCACTGACACTCACAATTGCTGTAATTGCAACTGAAGTGATACAAGCCATTGCAAAAAACAGACAAAGTGAAACCAACATTGTTCCTCAGAGATTTTATTAGTCAAAACCCAGAAATGCACAATCCACTGTTTTTTTCTGGGTATGAATTCACCACAGCATTTCTGTTTGCTATGCCTGCAATACTGTCCCCACTGATTTAACGTAAGAAGATTCAAAAGGCCTCTTTAAAAACGAAACTTGTACAGTAAAGGCAACACATTCCAGCCTCACTTGTTTATTTCTATTTAAAAAAGTCATTAAAAGGTAAAGCAGCAAATCATTTTTAGAAAAATCATCAAGAACTTAATGTGATCCTAAGTAATGAATATTTCTAAGCTGTAGCGTTCCTCTGCTCCGAGCACAGCCACCATTGTTCCTTTCCCTTTTTTTCCTCCCATAACTGCTTAACACCATTAATGTTCAAAGCTGGGATTTCTGAAAAGGAGTGACCATCTTCTACAGCCTCTGGAGAAAGAGAAAATGGATGTTTAGAACTAGGCGGTACCCAAAACCTTCCCAAGAAGAGATTGCCCCGTAGCTTGCCAAGCGAGTTCTCATGCAGTCCTGAAGAGTTCCTTCAGACTGCCTACACGGCTGGTGGCTCAGTCCAAAGGAATTAGGAGATGATCCACGTAGGAGTTGAGAATTTAACACATTCGCTCCCCACTTACAAAAGAAAAGTGACTTTTGCTTTATATTTCACTGAAAATGGAAATGCCTTTGCAACATAACCCATATTCTGAAGGTATTTTTAGGGTCTTCATCCTGGATACTGGAAAACTTCCATTTAAATACTCGAGACCGATTTTATCTAACCTTTTCATGTTAGCTAAAAACAAAGAAACCCCAAAACCTTACAGGAAAGAAAAAAAAATATGCCTGATTCTGTTCTATGTTCATTTAGACCAGTACATCGTAGTGAAAAAATGCTATTGTTCCAGTTGCAGTTCCCCACTTATATACACATTAATTCACTCTCATTGATCAAATGGGACACACAAGAGGTGAGGCAGCCAAACCTTTAACTAGATTTTGTGTCAATTCTATTAAATAAAGGAGATCATCTCCTCCCAAGATTTAAATAGGGATTAGACTTGCCAATACATTGGAGAAGAGATACCTAAATCAACAACGTATTGCATAAGAAAGGAGTCCTGAGAAATGAAAGGCGAGTGTTTTAAATGTCTCCACTTACAGCACCGCACCGGAGAAGGTCAAACGCCCAGACAAGTCTCCTATAGAGAGACTTGTCAGATCTGATGCTCTGAACACGAGGCTCACACACACACGGCCTGGGAAACACACCTTGGGTGTCAGCAGCACAAAAGAGTTCCATGTTGGGAGTTCGTGTCAGGGATAACCATAGAATCATAGAATGGTTTGGGTTGGAAGGGACCTTAAAGGTCATTGAGTTCCAACCCCCCTGCCATGGCCAGGGACACCTCCCAATATCAAAGCCCCATCCAGCCTGGTCTTGAACACCTCCAGGGATGGGGCATCCACAACTTCTCTGGGCAACCTGTTCCAGTGTCTCACCACCCTCACAGGAAAGAATTTCTTCCTGATATCTAATCTAAAACTCCCCTCTTTCAGCTTAAAGCTAGGCAGCTGCATCCAAGGTCTGAGTAAGAGAGAGGCCATGGCACTGTGCCCAGAGAGGGGGCGATCCCTCGGGCAGAGCTCTCTGCTGAAAGGCAGCAGAGAACACTAGAAGATGGGCTGGTGTAAGGTGCTCCATTAAAAGGTGGATGGAGAGCACAGGTGGAAATGCTGTAGGTACCACAGTAGGACCTCCCGAGTGGGACGCTGTGCAGCCAAATGGCTGTGGTGGCCTGGCAGCTCTGCTGGAGAAGAGCAGGATGCTGTGCTGTGGGTACAACACCCTCAAAACCAGGCATGGCATGGCTCCCTCAAAACCAGGCATGGCACCCTGCCTGATAAAAGGCATCTCCTCTCTAAGGCAGACATGACAGAGAAGCAATTTATTGCAACAGGCCAACCGAACAAGGACATCTCTGCCCTCAGTGCTTTTATTTTGGTAGCATTTAGATTCCCAACCAAGTTCAGATCCACGCTGTGGAATGCACCATAAAAAAAGGCACTTCCAGGCTCAGGCAGAAAGAGCCTTGCTCTACGAAGAAGGACTGAAGTACTCGGAGTCATATCAGAAACTAAGGCAGGGAGAGCAGCTGAACCCATAAGCTCTATGGACAACTAAGGCTTAAATACAAACCCCCCCTTCATACATGTATATACTGATCTGTACATTTCAGAAATCCGGTGCTTGAAAACGAGATCTTACCTTCTCTACCGCTTTTGTCTAAGGAAGTCAAGAACCTCCTTATGCCCTGTAGCCTCTGCCTGTAAGTAGAAACATGAATAAATCCTGCCATCCTGTGCACCAGGACATGCAAATACTTACTTGTGGGAAGTACGAATGTGTTACCACAGAATAATTAAAATCCAATTTAAATTTTAATTCCTCTGACGTGGATGAGAAAATTCAGGCTCCAGCAATTTATTACTTCGGAACAGCACCAGACTTCAGTTTGTAACAAACTCTAATCCGGCTTATGGTCCCCAAAGCAGTATTTACTTTCCCCAAACTAATATTAGTGTGTTATTGCTCGTATTAGTGTGTTATTACGTGTGTTATTGCTCACACAACTAGCGTGCCATGCGGGGCACAGCCATATCCACACTTACTACTTGCAGGGGACTCCGGCCATCATAACCAGTTTGCTCCAGGTCTGCACCGGCCAGGTACCAGGCGTAGAGCCCTTCCACATCGCCTTTAGCTGTCAGGCTGGAAAAAGAATAGTTAATAGGGGTTTCTAAGTCTTTTCGGTGTCAATGAGCTAAGCAGGCAAATGCTGAGGCAGAGCAAGGCCCAAGATGGCTGCTAGGGCAGAGCGGTGAGGTGAAGGAAGAGTGTTACCACAGCTCTGAAGAGCTGAGCAAGCAGCACAGCTTGATGAATCAGTTCCTTAAATTAATAGGGCTGTGCTATAAGTACTTACAACAGGCTAGTTTCACGTTGTGGGTGTGACTATGACCAAAGGGGAAAAAAAAAAAAAAAAAAAAGTCATGCAGTTTCATATTTCACAACACAATATTTATCTCATTAAATGAACTGAGGGGGGAGGAGGGCAATGGCTAAATCAAGATGCAGCCGAGCGAGAGCACAAGCAGATGGTGTTAGGGGCCAGCCTGCCCGATTGAAAACCATTAAGAAAGCCCCTTCCCAAGTTTGCAGAACTACATTTGCCATCGGAAGCGATGATGACATATTTATGCAATACCATTTGGGCACTAACACAGCTACATTTCTTTGAGTTTTTAAGATTTAAATGGGCAGCAAGCAAAAAAAAAAACCCAAGCTTTTAAAAGATGACCTCTATCTGCCATGTATAACGAATAGAAAGGATCGAAATTAATTATATAAAATAAGTGAGTTAAAGTTTCCAGAGGAACGTACACCAGATTGTTTCTTCACACATCCGCTGGTAGCCTCATCCGTAATACTTAAGGTTCATTTGGATTTTTCGCTTTTATTTTGGTAAAAGAGGGGCTAACAGCCTGTACGTCTGCAGAAGCACGGCCGTCTGTACGAAAACTGTGGACAGGCTGAGCTGACAGCAGGGCTGGGAGAACCACCTCCAGTTTTCTCAAGATACCAACCATCCATCAGGCTTCAAGACCTGAGCTTGCCGTGCGCTTGGCAGATTGTTTCAGCCAGAACCGCACCGATAATCATCAAGTGAGGTTGAATCTCATTAAGAGAGGGGGAACCCTCCCCAAACTTATTAAGTTCAGAGTTTGCTGCCTTAAACAGTGCTCGCCGTGGGGGAACGTCATACGGCTGGCAGCAGGGATGGAGGACGGTGACGGGCTCCTGTGTAGGACAACCAAGGCAGGCAGACCTGGTGGAGGGTGGAGAAGGCTGGAAGATGCAAGGGGCAGTCAGTCAGGTAAGCTTATGGAGAAACCCCCTGAAGGCCAGGCTGCAACGTTCACTTCTCTGCTAGGCTGAAATCACTTCTGTTGTTGATTAAATCTCTTTAAGTACCTGAAAAAAATGTTTTCAGGGGAGTGGAAGCCTCTAATTGCAGCAGTCTGAGGAGAAAGCTGGAGAGAGGCTTTTGCTTGCAGCAGTCCCAGAGGTTGGACGGGAAAAGGCAAAGCAAATGGTCTCTGTCTGTGTTCCTCCATGCGACCCCACCAACCCCGAGGCAGGGCAGAAGACCTACAGCTGGGCCCTTTTAGGGACAGGGAAGTGGTGGTGGGGGGCTATGAGGTCTAACGGTGCTTCAGCCCGACATCATGAAGACAAGGATCAGTAAATCATTAATGAAAACTGCCATCACAAAAAAAAAAAAAAAGGCCCCTCAGAAGCAATAAGAAAAGAGAGGAAGGCAAAGGAGGTCTAACAGGAAGCTCCGTGGGAAGTCCTTAAGGAAACTGCAGGATAAAGTAAGCATTAGTAAAGAAAATGTGTAAGGATTAGTAAAGCAGAGAAGAAATTGCTTAGCAGCCACTTCTGGAACGCAAGAATTATCTTTATTTACAGAGTCAAGTCTCTTGCCATTGACACGCAAAGATCCCAGAATTAAGGAAGAAGCAAACAAAAAGCCTACCTAGTGACAGTCATGAGCATCCCCACCACCGGACAGGAAAGCACTGTATTTGCCAAAGAGAATCTCATCGTTCAGCCACGTGCAAAGCGGAAACCAGCTTTGGGCAAGGACCAGCACATTTAGAAATATTACCAACCTACAAACCCCAGGCAATTCAGCCAGCATCACTGTAAGCAACAAACACGGACTACTGCACTTACTTGAAAATTAACTGCCTAATAGCACCTGTTCAGAACGAGCAATTTAACCCACATTGCCAGAGGTCAAAACTGTGAAGTGGTCTCCTTCCGTGACATTAAAGCAATCCAACTACACAGAAGTATCTTCAATTTTGCAGCAGCCATTTACTGATCAAGTGAGAAATGTATTCTATGGGGACTGTGACCCAGAGAACAAAAAGTGACACAGCTTGCAAGAAAATTTAGATACCGCTCTAAACATAAGATCCCCGCTATTCACTACATTGATTATAATCAAGAACACCACAAAACATTTTCTCCAATTCCAAATCTCCGTAGTCAAGCCAAACGCATCTGTATTTCCTTTACACACTCTAAGTGTACTTCATGCAGTTAAATGTATACATAGGGCTTCTCAACATACACTGTGGGGATCTTTGCTCTGTATATTTCTCAAAGACAGTTATGCCAGCAATTCCAACTACAAGTGCATCCTCTAAGCAGCAAGTCCATCATTTTTATATCATGAAATGGAATAAAAATAACTTCAATTACACTTATCAGGATGTTTAAAACCTGCTTTGTTGACAAAGAACTACTTCATCACATTTTACTATACTCTGAGTGATACCTTTTATAGCAGATAATCCCGGGTATGCTGCCTGTCAATACTCTTGCATTTAGAAAAAATACTTATGTACCCATTTCACAGTTTCAGCATGGCTAATGTAGCCATGATAATGACAGAGCCAAGATATAGTGATAGTGCAATTAATGATAATGCAATTACGTGCTCTGATTTTGTGCCTCCTGCCACGCTAGCACGAAGCAAACTGAGTTACAGAGATGCTGTTTAAGGTGTGCTCTGTTATTGTGAAGGTACCAGAAGCGAAGCTGCTCATACCTCAGAGAGTTTAGAAGGACAAGAGCCAATGCAGTTCTAGATCTGGGAAGTACCGAGTACAGTGAAATGATACCTTGGGGTTCCCTCCTGCCTCCTCAGCTACTAGGATTTCATCTTTCCATGGGACACAAAGCTCTGCTTTTTCAGCAATTCTTCTTTTTCAGTGCCTAGATAAAATGATCAGGAAAAACTTTCTTTTTTTAGGTGTATCACCATCCTGACAGAAGAGAAAATATTACTTTTTTTCCCTTTTTTTTTTTTAAATGACAATCCTCAAAAAGCAAGTTAGAAGTCCAGCACAAAGCTTGGTTTGTTCTTCTATCCTGAACGCACTTGGGAGAGCTGATCTTAGCTAGTATCTCCATGTCTCTCTCAGTTGAGACAGACAGACTTCTTTGAAAGATAGCAGACATTAGAGCTTGGTCCTAATTCCTGCAGAGGAATAGTCATCCTTCTTCCCCCAACCTCACCCCCAAGTTTATGTTAAATTGAAGAGGAATCTTATTCTGAAAGTTGCTGATTTTAAAAGCCTGCATCCTTGTATATTATATCATATCATATCATATCATATCATATTTTGAAATCTAAGAATATGAAAGGGAAAGCTGATTTGGCTTTATGCCCCTATTTAATTTTGTGAAGTACAGACTTGAACGGAGTATCTCAATTCTATACAGGCCTTTTTCCTTTAAAAAACAAACACAAAGCAACTGTTTACCAACTCCAGAACTTGTCATGCCTTCAGAATAAGTCTGAGTGTCCTAATTTATCTCGTCATGGTTTGGTTTTGCAGATGGATGACAATACTACTGCAATATGAAATGAGATTCTGGCATTTTTAAACAGATTACTAACATCGACATCTCTCTATTATTTCAAAACAAAGCCATGGACAAGATACCAAATATCAACAAAGTGATTCCAAAAAGCAGACTAGCACCTCTCACTTCCTAAAAAAATCCCCATAGCAAAAGAAACCATGAAGGATCCATGAAGGATTTAATAACCGGATCATCTTGGCTGCACCTATGTGCATCTCCACTTCTACACAAGAGCTCCTGCTGACACTGTCCAGCTCTCAGTTCTGTTTGGTGCTCCTTTCACTCTCAAACATCACCAATGCCAAAGGAGCACATTTATTTTTATTTTAGCTCCGAAGTCTTCCAACTGAACTATTGTATTCTATTCTAAAATCATGAGTCTAAGCAGAAGGAAGCTGAGGAAACAGTATTAGGATACAAAAATTGCTGTTCATGGTCTTCTATGCAAGCCAGTTTGTTTGAGAATAGGTAAGTAGCAAGGGGGGAAACGTGGTTATAGCTTCTAATTCAGAGAGAACTGTATGGGAGAAAAAAAGTTAAGTTAGCCAAGTGCAAGAACTCAAGAGATGATCATAAAACAAGCGGCTTTGTCGTTCTAAACCCCAAGAAGTTGACATACTGCCTTGGTGACAAATTCAAACAAATTGCAGCTTAAGGCATGTTACAAGATAGAGGAGATGTAGGAAAATAGGTCAGACTAGATGTAGGGAAGATGTTATAAACAGCTTGTTCTGTAAGCAGCTTGAGCACGTGAACATGTTGACTGCCATGAAGGTGCCAGTGCCTGCAAAGAGAAGGCCTAAAAGGAGGAGGTAAGAGATAGGACAGAGAGGTGAGCCCTAGCACACTGGAAAAATGAGTGTATCAGTCAGGTTACCTGAGGATACTCCAGAAAAAGTATCTGAGAAATTCTGGCAGAAGGACAAAGACCAGTATCTCAGATTTAATGACTTTTAGACATCTGAATAACGCTCTGTGGAAAAAGTCTACTTTGGTGCAGAAGACTATGCCAGGCCCTCTAAAACAGCAAGAGAAAAGCAAGCCCTTCAGCTCTGCAAGAGCAACATATGGAAGAGCCACCACTGACAGATACTTCAGCCCCGTCTCCGAGCCTGCCCGCTGCCTCGGGCTGGCTGTGCTGCTGGTACGGGCCACGCATGGATGTCTGCCAGAGGGCATCTCTATGGCCATGGCCACGGCTCCAGCTGGGAGAGAGCCACAGCCCGGGCTCCTGCCCCGCACCAAGGTGGGAGAGCCTCTTCTCCTCTCACTCTGTGCCGAGTCCTCATTCAGCCCCTGCACACACGTGCGCTCCCACCCTCTGCTTGGAAGATTTACATTGTTTTTATACCAAACTTATAACCATCAATGCCAGTTCAAAATATCTTAAATGTTTGTTATCAAAATATCAGCTTGGAACAACAGGAGACCATGCAATACAGATGTAGGGTCGATGTAGGGTACACGATCCTCCTTAAAATGCTGTAACAGAATGATTCAGAACCACTTTTTGTTTAAAGGACCCTTGTTCTCTTCTTTATTTTTTTGGACATATTACTCCCAGGTCAGCTAGCCAAACTGGTTCTGCATGTGGCACCAGGGTTAAGTAAGGGGCCAATTTATTTGCAGAGGAATGTCATTCCCCAAGCCACTCCTCTGGCCTTCTTGGCGGATGGAATCTACGCAAACCAAGGGTTTAGTTGTGTCCCATCACTTGCAGTGCCCTGGGAAGCGCATATTTTAACTTCATGGTAAAAGTCTTATTACCCAGTCTCCTCTGAGCGTGTCAGGACAACGGAAACATGCCAGGTAGTATTTCTTGATTCCAGAACTACTCAAAAGACAGAGTCCAGTCTCAATACAGAACACACATAAGCTTTACTCTGACCTTATAGTTTTGTAGACAATATACAGCACTGGCTGGTCCCTACAAGTCTCATGGTTTCCTGCCAAGTCCTGATATAAAGGCCAGTAACACAGGGGTTTTTTGTTTGGTTTCGAGAAGAAGAGAAGAAGAAATGAAGTAAAAACTGTAAGTAATTTTAGGAAATACATGAAACCTTCTTACAATTTTCAGAGTAACGTGTAATTCCGGATCAGTACTGGAAAAAATAAAATCAAGCATCTATTTCTTTTCATAATATATATCCATACCATTAAACCACCTTACATATTAAAAGCAACTGTACAGAAAAACAGCTTTAACAGAGGATTATATCCTCTTAAAATTAAATACAGAGATGGTGAGCAGTTGTTCAAAGGTTTTGGGGTTAAACCTATTTGTCTATTTGATTTATTTTTAAGAACAATGTTATATGCTAGTTAAAGTAGAAGCCATTCCCATATGAGTGACAAGTGGATTTTAAGAAAATAAAAATGATGCACTATGTGGAGCTTTATTCTCAAATAGAGATACTATTAAATCACACCTCGCATAGATTCCTCCTCACCCTTCCTCAGTGACAGTGCATGGAAAAAATGGGGCATATTTGCTTCCAGATCATTTATCCCCACAATACTCCCTGCTTTGGACCTCTCTTGAGATACTCATGCTCCAACACAGAGTTGATTCTTAATTTCATCACTTCACTTGCTTCCTTATCATTAGTCTAGCCCAGAAATAGCCATGTCATGTGCCCAACTGTTCCTTGGAAGTTGCCTACACACTGTTCTCCAATCTGAGAGTCTCTTCTCAAAAAACATCCCCCTCCATCCCAATTTTAGGGCCACCTCACCTTGTATCACATTTACCTGCAGAGTATCGTTCCAATGTTCTCCAAGTCATGGCTCGAAAGGTGTGCTCCTGTTTCTCGTAACAAATTAATCACTTGTATATGCCTTTATGAAGGGAATACAAAAAACAGAGAAAGTGTTTTGACCGGTAGCTTTTTTTCTGTAAATCCAGCCTTACTCCTATATACAAACAGTGAAAGTTCTTATATGATATTCACCACCATGACAGAAGCAATGAATCTTCTCCAAGGTGACAGATGTAGTAAACAGATCTGCCCTTTCTATCAAAAAATCCCTCACACACTAAGCTCACAGAAGTGTTAAGTTCAGCTCTGAAAATGAAGGGGATGCATCCTTTCTCTTCAAAGAATTTTTATTTTCTTTACCTTAGTGCTAGCTTAATTTAACACTTGAAATATCAGTGACTGAAGGACATGCAAACAGTGAGGACATTTATTACATAGCATCATTCCTGTATTTTTCAGACTACAATGCCCATACATGTCATTCTTAAATAAAGCCTATGTCTTGCAGATAAGCAATGAATCTTTAGGTTAATGTAGAAGCTAATCAGGTTTTTAGGGCTTCAAATCTGTGGTAAGTATTCTTATGAACCTCCCACAAAAGCACACCTGTTCCTAGCCCCCTCCTCCCAATACCTTTATTATTTATTTCCACCTGAAGTCTTTAGGTCTTCCTTGTCCTTTCCTTTGAGATCAAGGGACAAATAAATATTTAAGCACTACCAGCCAACTACTATGCCATAGTCACATGCTTGAGAAAGTCTATGGAAAAGGCTGGTCTCTAAACGTACTCTTCATGGGTAGAAAATAACATGACAGATGAAGAATGTGCAAAATGTGTTTTTCGCAAGTGACCTCCTAAAAGGTTTAGAACTCGGTTTGAAAAGGAGGTGACTGGGTGCTCCTCTGCTAAACAAATGGTCTAGTTTACAAATCCAAACACAGTTTTTTTTCTCCAGAAAGAGCATGATGACACCAGTAGATCAGGGATAGTTTCATAGTATGTCTTTTAACTAAGTTGTACCACAACACTTCAAAATAAAGAGTTAGGCATACAATTGTAACAGGAAATACATGGGCTTTCCCAACCCATTACCTAAAAACTCCTCTGTATTAACTAAAAATGAAATTAAGCTCACAGACACATTCTGTTTAATCACTTGCATTTTCTTGGAGGTAGCCACGGGCCTTTCCATTTCAGAACTGGACTAAACTGCTTATCTAATCCCTCTACTTCTTTTCAGGAAACTCCATCTTGAATGAGAAGAGAATGATACTTTACAGCTATCCATATTAAGCCTATGCAAGCTTATATGTTTCATATAGGATCTTAATTTATAAACTAAATAAAGAACTGTACAGATGCTGTAGGAATCATTTTGCATTTCCAAACATAGGTTATTTAACCTACCAGACAGATTTATTGAAATTATACTTTGCTTCAACTGATAAATAAAAAATAAAATAAAATAAAATACTTCTTTGTTTCATGGCAAAGCATTGCTGGAACAGCACATGCTGCAAGCTTGTTTAGTTATCTAAAATATTTTCTCAGGTAGGTCCCTTACGACATGGCTAGTCATCCAAAAGCATCTCCTTGAGCCAGCAAATAATAGCACAGCTTCCTATTTGTCAGTCTGTGGTGAAGAATGAATTCTACGTGTATGAAATGTTTAGTTCAGCCTTAAGCAGAACGGTAATTAGCTGAAAAGAAATTTGACCTAAAATAGATTAAAGCAGAACATGTTTGTTCACTCAAGCTCACGTTGGGTACAGAACTGAACATGGGGAGTGCCCGTTTAGTCTCCAACGACAGCCCTGGAGTATTCCTCATTTCTCGCCTTATACTTGAAATCACAGCGTGAAACTAGCACTTTTTAAAATAAAAGCATTGCTAAAGATAAAAGGCAGCAAAGCACGTGATGTTGTGTGGTATCTTCCCTCAATGTGCTCCCCCTATGAAGTCCATATCTCTGGATTCCAGTGAAGCGCCAGGATTTTCTTCCCCCCTATTGTAACTGTTTAGTCCTCACTGGTAGCAGGATTCCCTCCAGAAAGCACTTCATGTCCCACCTACACCACGCAGCCATTACTACTCTGAGTGGGACCCCCTAAGTCTTTGACAAAGACAGATTTGGGGGAATTTACCCCATGTGTTTCATACAGCAAATTTAAATGAAGAAAAAAAGTGCTCTGAAATAAAATAAATCTTTAGGCATTGTAACTAACAGTGTTTACAACACATGCTTACAATAAAACATTTCTAAATAGAAGTACGGTGCCGATAACTAAGAATCATTCAAAATCATGTTTCTTAGTATGATGGGAAGACGAGGAAGTGTTGTATCCACTGCTTGTTAAGGGGAGGGGAGAGAAAGAATAGGGACTGTGACTATGAAGAGCCGATCCATCCAAGAAAGCAAACGGACCACCTCGCACATTCCCATCACTCAACATGAAAACTATGCGGGAGGTAGGTCGCACCACAGCTTGTTCCTACTTGCATCCAAACGGTATCTACATTCTGCAAAAACTCAAGCCCTATCCAGAGCACCACTTCTTCTGTCTTGTACCTACCACAAGAGCGTTACTCATATTTCAAGAGGCTGGCTGTGAATTTTCTGATACTATTATGTCTTAGGCACATGAGAGGTATTTGCCTTTAGAAGTTGTTTCTTTAAGTGCTGCTCTCCTGTGGCTTTACAAAAGCCTCACAAGGGTCACAGTTCAGCTGATCTGAAGTTCAGCTGATGTCAAGAGCCATTAACTTCTTGGGAATGGTTCAAATGCAATTCCCTTTCTAAGGTGACAGCACAAAACCCAAAGCAGAGCAACTGCTGGACAATGAAAGTTCAAGGTGCAGAGGGAAGGCCAAGGTCACCTTGTTAGCCTGGGGTGCACAGCTCCTTGTCCAGTTTAGCCCCATCTGAGAAGCAAAACCATGAGGAGCTATTGTCACCTGCCAACTGTTCCTGACTCCCCCTTTTCTTAGTGCTCTGTTACCAAACTGTGGCTCAGAGCACTGGGACAGGCTGCTCAGAGGTTATGGAGTCTCCTTCTCTGGAGATATTCAAAACCCGCCTGGATGCGTTCCTGTCCAGCCTGCTCCGGGTAACCCTGCTTTGGCAGGGGTGTTGGACTAGATGTTCTCCGAAGGTCCCTTCCAACCCCTACAATTCTGTGATTTTTGGTCAGACATAGCCTGTAGAGACCATGCTATTTTGCATATGTTACTTAAGTTAGCCTTTTGATACTACCACTGTCGTTCATCTGCTCTCTGAAAGAAAAAACAAATAGACAAAACCAATGTTTTTAGTGTCTTCCGCCAGTAGATTCCAATATTGATAACACTGGAGATAAAAAACCCAATCTATACCAATATTTTAATGGATCAATATCAAAATAAACAATCCGGTGTGGTCTTCAACATTCACTAAGTGAATTTTGAGTTCCAGACAAAGACATCCGAACTCTTACCCGTTGGGAAGGGCTCTGGATTCACAGCAATCGAGGTGCTGCAGAGGACGTATCATCTTAGGCCTCGACTTGGCAGACACTTACTAAAAGTGAATCAACTTCAAAAGGGATGAATCACACATGTGAAATTAATACGCATGTAAGAGTTTGCCGGATTGGGGCCTTAGGGTGCACACCTTCCACCAACTCTCTTTAAATAAATGCAGGTGTAATGTATATCCAAACTTGACTGGCTTCATTCTTTTTACTGCTTGCTCCCCTAGCAACTGGAATGGTTACGGCAGGATCAGCTTAGTTTCACTTGTTCGGTTTTCTACATGGTATCAGTGGGAATTTTGTGCTCAAATACTGTAAGGACAGGCTTCGGTGCGCTTCTGGAGTCCGTGGTGGTTAGATTTTCACTCTGCCTTAGATTTCCTGAAGTAATGTAAATGTAACCTTGCAAAATATCAAGTATTTAAATTCGTATTTACGTGGGAGGTAATTTTACTGCCTCTAATCTGATGTTCTCACAGCACTGTATGAACAACACCCCATTTTCAACCTTTTACCACTGCACTACAAGTAAATGGAAGTGCTTTTACTACATAAAATATACACAATTTTTATTCAAGACATTTTCCTGCTCAGAGAGTTTCTGTTATTAAAAAAAATATTATTCTATTGTTTTGAAAATTAATTATCCCTTGAGGGTACTTTAAGAAATTAAAGGAATGCTACTAATTTTGATATGTCAAGCAACTGGTCTAAATTAACGGTGGTCTGTTTAGCTTCATGCATATAGTGAATGAGACTACATGCAAATTGCAGAGTTACAAATGAAAAAGCGGAAATCCAGTAGTTTATTTCTTATTTAGAAAGGGACTCCGCATTTTACCATCTAAAGAAACAAAGAAAGAGTCACTTAAAGTAAAAAAATTTAAGAGACTGTTATTGATATAGATCAAGTTGCCGGTCTACCAGCTGACAGTGCTACGTTAAGAAGCTTTTAAGAAGACACATAACTCTGGATAATCTTTACAAATTTTTAAATGGAAAAGAGAAATGAGTCATCATTATATAGGTTCGCATGCTAGGTTAAAAGGCAAGCCACTGAGAAACGTGGCATAAAAAACTGGAAGAAAGCTATTTTTAAGATGAGTGGATACTATACTGCAGTTAAATGCCAATTAAACAAATACTAATTCTCAGAAAACGGGATTACGCTGATGCAGTATTCAGTAAAATTGAGAAAGTTACAATATTAAACAGTTTAAAGCATTGACTGCTTATTAAGGTCAGTTTTCCCCCTTCCCTCTCTGCCACTTAGTACACTGCATCAGGATAATCTCTTCACTTTCAGCATGCAACTGTTTCATAAATAGAATTTAAATATTTCTGTGGCAGAAATCTTTTTAGTGGGTATCTGATTGCACATATATACAGCTGTCTGATCTTTACCATTCTCCTTTATGTGCTTAACAGTGTGAAATGCCATGTGAGTACAGAGCAGATCATAAATACACATTTATGAGATTAGTTTTAAGTCAACTCTTCCTCTCATTCCAGCAGTAGAAACAAAAAGAGAAACTGAAAATGGTTATGGTGCAGTTTCCTTTTACAATTCCCTGTATCAAAATGGGGTGTGCAGTTTTAAAGAGCTTAAGAGTCATAGTAGGAGTCTAATATAGGAGTGGCAATGCTAAGGAATCCAAACAACAAGCTCATGTGAAATTCCTCAGGCGGTAGATGGGTGCGGTAAAAAAAGTAGGTGCCTGATTTGCAGGAACATCTAATGGTATCTAAAGCTTTAGCATTTTCTCACATTGGACCAGAGCCACCTCTATTCAACTACGAGGTTATTTGTTTGATTTGCTGTTGGGCTTGTTTTTGCTTTAAGACTTTAAGGGTTTGCCACTGAAGGGCTTATACATTCATAAGATAAAGCAACAACTACAAAGCCACCAGGGACCATGCAGAAGGTATGGCAATAGCTCAGTGTGGCCACAGAGAACTTCAGGTCTCAAGTTAATAGAGCCTGTTGAGTTTTCTACATCTGTTCTTTGAGACACAAAAAAGCCTTCAAGTTATTCCTGCAGCCAATACAAAACCAGGAGTGTCAGACCTCCCAGGGAGCAAACTCCAGCCTGACAGACCAGGTGAACTTGTCAACATTAGAAAGCTGTAGGAATATTTGGGGACAGACATCCATGAAGACCATGAAAATTCTATCAGTCCGAGCTCCTTTACAGAAGAAAAAAGCTTCTCTCCTGCAATCATACAGACTGAATATGAGATAAGGAGCTGAAATTGGATCAAAGAAACAAGCAGAGATTAGGGCGTGCAGCTTCCAACACGTTAGAAGACCAATGGCTCTATGAATCCCCAGGCTATATAAACTAAGTCTTTTAAAATTAAATTTTGATATCTGATAACTTTTCCATTCCATGCTACGGCCATTCCTTAGGACCATACAACATGGAAAAGACCCGTCCGTGACTACCATTGAAGAACTGCTGACATCCACAACAACAGGAAGAGGAAATCCACAAAGCAGGCAGAGCCGCGCAGCCATCCTATATAATTATGAGTGGGAGGAAGGGGAAAATCACAAAAACCAGTCACCCAGCAAAAGACGCAGGAAAGCACTGGTGAAAGGGAAAGAGTAAAACATGTCAACCTACCGGTGTATTTTGTGCCAATTGAAACAGTCTGGTCTTGATGAGAAAGGGGAGGGCAGAAAGAAAACAGATAGCCCTTGGTCCTGCACTCTCACTTCTGACAGTCAAAAGGAGTGATAAGTTTGCCTCTGTTTTATAAGGTAGCCTCATAACAAAGAGTGGAGTCCTGAAATTACGGACAAAGTCTTGGCGGGAAGGCAGCAATAAGTCACCTTATGCTAAAATTCTGCATGCATACCAAGTTGTTCGCTTTCATTTCATATAATTTTAAAAAAATCTTTTAATTTAGGCTAGTCACATTCTTGGAAATGAAGCTGGTTTGTGTTATTTTAACTGCTATTGTTTACATATGACTGCTGAGACAAAACAAGACCAAAACACAGGGATGGACTTTACATCCAAAATGATAGTAGGTTTATAAACTTTACACAGAGTGGTGTATAAATTATTTTGTTACCTGAACTTGATCGCATTCATCAGTGGGGTAGATCCATATCTGTCTCTAGCATAAACAGTTGCGCCAGATGTCAACAAATACTCAACTAATGGTAAATGCCCTTCAGAGGCTGCAATATGAAGTGGGGTTCGGCCATCGTAGTCTCCACAGCTCAAGTTTCCACCCTACAAAAGGACAGATCCTTCACATGCTAAAAAGATAATGACTGCATATTAAGTTGTTGGTACAACAGTAGATGCACACACCACATTGTAATTCTGCCACCAAGATATTAAGCTTGTCCAACGTCCTTAAAGTTTATCTTGTAGCATTGCTTTAGCACCAATAAAGATATTTATTCCACCTTCTGCACATTCCCCTCCCCTACACGTATTGTCATTACAGCCTGTTCAGATATGCTCTTTATTGCAGTCAGCCATACAGCAGCTTTGTGTCTATAGTCTGCTAATTCTACTTGCCTTAGTTTATTGTTATTTTCCAGATATATTTATCCTTTCTTAAGACCCACTACCAAAGTCTCATGGGTAGGGCAAATCAAGGCAAAGAGGAAAAAAAAAAAAAAGAAGTGTAGAAGATGATACAGGGAAATGCCTGTTTCTTTTTACAGGTTTAACGCAAGCTAGAGCTATGGGAAGAGCCAAAAATCCTGAATTAGCACTGCACCATGTTTTGCTTAAATATAATTTTCAAGTTCTTTTTTTTAAACCATGATAGATTTACATCCAAAAGCTGGATACTATGAATATGCATAAAGAAAGTTAAGTGAAAGAAAGCAGCACAAACCATTTTAAAGTGTTCCAAAGTTAGCAGATAAGAACTTGCATTTTAATCTACCTGTATTTTCACAGTTCAAAAGAAAATGTAAACAGCTGAGAACCAGATAGGGGAAAGAACATACCAGTTTTCAAAGGTAAAGACTGAGGAGACTAGAAGCCAAATGCATTAGTCAAAGGATTTTAATTCTAAGACTTAGGTAGTTGCTTCTCAGTGAGCATAGCTTCCTCCTGTCATTTACAGCTCTATTTAAAAATTTGTGTTTTGTACAAACTGTTAATTTTACATTACCATTTCTGCTATGGCTCTTAGTGCGTCTATGTCGCCCAGTTTAGCTGCAGCACAAGCCAAAGGTGGAATTAATGCATCTCTTACGGCTTCTGACTCCTGAGAAACAAGTAAAATTAAACATTTAATATCAGCCTTGCCTCTAATATGATTGATGTCCAAATCATAAAAACACTGCCCTTGCTTTCATGTAAAGCATCTGAATTAGTCATTTGGTTATTTAAAAAAGGTAGCATTTAGTTCTTGGAAGGAACGATGTCTCATGTTCATTTTACATTTTGTCGGTCTCACATCCATGAAGATTTATATTCCTCCCTGGCAACCCTACAATTATCTGATATCTATATATACAATTTAAGGCGCACGCGCTAATTATCATCTATGTACTGCCGTAGTTACACATCAGTACAGTCAGAGAAACAGTGCTGGTAGGAGTTTGAAAAGTCCACGTAGTCCAATCTCCTCAAGACTAGATGAACTTTATTCCTGTGATTCCTCAGATATTTGTGTAACCTGTACTTCCAAACCTCCAGTGAGAAGCCTCATAGGCCCCCTAAATATCCTCCCATTTCTCAGGCCTTACTAAAGGACCATATAATCAGTATTCATTAGCTACTAAAAATCCCATCTTCCCTGAAACCAAGCCAGGAGAAAAGCATATACTTGTATCTTATAACCAGTACTGTATTTTCTGATTTCCCAATTGGCAGGTACTGGTATTAAACACCACAAATTACACTTGCGTAGTGCTTCCTTAGTATCAGCCTTCTATGACTGCATGTACAATTAAGCTGTTTTACCCATTATTATTTGGATTGCTCCAAACTGTCAATACATTTGACCACAAAAACACAAAGCACTTTTTCATATCATTGATACCCTGAATTACAGCAACCATCTAAGGCTTGTTATTGCAGCCAGCCAGCCAAGAAAATAAACTCAAGATGGGAAAAAAGAGGGGAAAAAAAAAGTTAATATGCTTTTAATTAAAAACATTTTAATGTTATGCTTGTCATTGTCTCCTTTCTCCCTAACCCAACTGGTTAGCTGGGACACTCAGTACTAAAAAAAAATCATATAAAAGCCCTAATGTTCTATTTTTCTTTCAGCTTAGCTCCTAATCTTTAAACTAGGGTCATTTAACTGAGTTTACAGCTTTACACGTGTTCAGTTTTAAATATTAAGCATATACCTCCTTGCTGCTGATACTTAGTGATTTGGCAATCACTTGAATAAACTTGCTATCTCTCAGAGAGATCTTGGCTCCTGTGGGTACAACAGTCATTTCTCCTCTTAGGTTCTCACTCAGCATCTGAAAATCAAGCAATCAAATCCTTTGTTAGCGGAGGAAAAATATGGTAGTAGTCTAATAAAAAACCTTAGGATCAAGTTAGAAAATTGTTTGGAGGAATTATGGAAACTAATTGAACGCAGACAAAAGATTAAAGAAATAGTTACTGTCCCATGAAGATTGCAAGTTTAAAAAGACAAAGGGGTGAAAAAAAAAAAACCAACTTTCTTCCAAAGCAAAGAAACCAAAATAAGCACATAACAAAACACCCCAATTTTTTGAGTATGCAGACAAAAGTTCCCTAGTGGGGTGAACTGCAGCTTACTAAAAACCACAAAGATAGTGAGTAATTAGCAGAGTGAGACCAGAATATTCTGAAATGCTGCCTTTTGCCAGCATTCCCAAACCTCAGTACTCCTGCACAGACCGTGTACGAAGGCCTCAAAACAGCCCAAGCGGTGCTGCCTGCGGATGGGCATCTATTTCAGTGGACTTCCAAAGAGCTCCGTTAGCCCTGATTTTGTTAGAATTTGGCCACAGAGCCAGCTTTAAATACAGAGGGTCCCCAGCAGCACGAGTCAGTATTAAAGCAGGCGTGTAACAGTTTGCAGGATGGGGCATCCAATACAACCAGAGGAAGGAAAAAAAAAAAACCCAAACGGAAAATAAAAGGTCAGCCAATTCCTGTGTAGAAAGTGCTTGAACACGGTAATAAAGAAAACACTCCGTAAGACAGGTTTCTGGGAAATATGAAGAACAGAGAGAGCAGCCAGTCGCTAAGGAAAAGGAACTGGTTTCCTCAATTCTGACAATTTTACATACTGGCACACTTTCACCAAAGGTTGCTGATGCAGCTATAAAGCACGTAGTTATTTCAATTAGAATTTTAAAAAGCAGGATTGTGAAAGTTTGCAAGAAACAGATGTGATGTTGGAAGGAGGAATGCCCCAGGTTTACCTATGTCTAGGCATGCCCTTTATTAAAAAAAAAACAACACAAAAAAACCCCAACAAACCAACTCCAAGCGCTGACAACACCATAGCTGTCTGCTGGAAGAGTCCCGCATACGTGTAAATCGGAGGATACCAACTGCTTTGGCTCACTTTTAGGGTTTGACAGGTTGAGATCATTTGCTTTGCACAGGTAACCTTAGCAATTGGCACCTGCACTAAATGCACCCGGTGCGGAGCCCTACGTGCCTCACTGGGTCCTACCAGCTCTGCAGCCGTTTGCATGTGTCTGGGGGCACATTCCTTGCTTCTTCGTGTTGAAAGAGAATCCCAAAATAACCACGCCAGCTTCAGGAGAGCTTCCGTCTCTTGGGAGACTATTGTTTGGTGATATGTGTAGCTGAAGATATTGCCACAGACAACATATTTCCAGGCTTTCTTCTTCTCCTGGTCTCTACCACTCATTCCTGCCCAGGCAATGCGGCACGCTGCACCCTTGGTTGTGCCAACGCAATTGTGTTGTGTACAATGAGTCAAGTGAGGAAACCAATCCTGCTTAGCCCAAAGAAATTGCAAAAGTTATTTTGTTTTTCCAAACCATACAAAGGAGGTCCCGGCGCCACCACACGAAAACTGCGTAGCTCGTTCCGAAGGGCGGCACATGAAGATGCAGGAGTACCTTGTGCCAGCGGTATCTAAAACGTGCTATCACCAAGTCCTCACCTGAGTGAGTCAGGTATCTCACCTCAGCAAACTGCATCCCAAATTAAGTTTTAACTCACACACCTAGGCAGGAAGCCAGCTGGGAAAGTTTCTCCTGTCCCAGGTCAAATAATCCTTTGTGCAAGAAGACTAAAGTCTGCATTAAAAAACCAGGCTAGTGTATGGACGTTCCTGGGTCAGTGAGTGCACCAAAGGGGCACCAGCGAAGAGCCCGGGTTCCTAAAGTGTATATACACAAACACACGCAACACCACTACTCTTCACACAGCATTATGTCGCCTGTCAAGCGTGTTCTTACACAGAGTATGTTCTTGCCATCCTCACCGAAGAAGCACACGGCTCCTCCTCCTCCTCTCATCTTTCAGAGCCAGGCTTTAGCAAACAACTGAAAGCTCAGAGTCTGAAACTGCTTCTCAGCTTGTTAAGCGGCAGTACCAGCCGCTCCGCTTAGGATCACAGGTATCCAAATACGTTTGCCTCAAGAGTTGCTACTGGTTGGAAGATATTAAGCATGAAATAATTATCAAATTTGTTTCAGTTTTTATAACAACAAAACACCATCCTAAGATACACATGTGCGTGTGGCGCTTAAGTCTGGAGAGCGACTCATCATGATGTCATCTCCCGACGTGTCGGGATTAGGATTTCGCTGCGTACAAGCACAGAAGCACATGCATTCCTGCAGGCTGCTGCTCCCCTGTCTAATTCAGAGCTACATGTTCCTTGTATAAAAGGAACATGATATGTAACTATATAATTTGAGGAAAAAAGCCTTGATGAAATGCCAATGAACAGTAAGAACATTGTTCAAGGGGTTATGATTTTGAAGTCGGTTACAAATGGTTCTTTGAATAATCCTCTAACTTTTTATGTATTTATAAAGTGTATCTCCTCTTAGAGAAACAAAATCTAACACTGTCATGAGAAATGCTGTAAAGGAAGAGGCTGGAGGCAAAATTTATTTTCAGAATTAGCTTTGTGTGGATGAGTCTTGCATGAAATCTTTACCACGCTAAGATCAATGACAAGATCTTTGCTGACTTCAGTAGGGTTGGGATTCTGTCTCTCATATGAATTTCCACATCCGGGTTTTTAAGTACAGAAACGTCCACGGTAGACTACTACCGCTTAAAGACGGCATTTTTATGGCTCGGTCACAGTCTTCAGCTGACTTATGCAGAGAATTCTTTTCTCTCCCAATCTACATACATCCATTTGCCCAACAGTATTTTCCTTATGGAAAAAAACCCACGTGATGTTCACATTATGGCTCTGGAATCAATTGCTTTTAAATGCAAGGGAGAAGCTCAAGGCATTCAGCTAAGCAGAAGCCAGCACAGTAGATGAGAAAGTTAAAGCCTTTCAAGGTCACAGTGAAATATTTACCTGCCTCTTCTCCTCCCAGCTAAGCTTACTCTTGCTGAGCGTGTATGACAGTTTAGTTAGGGCTGCCTCTGGTGTCATATCACCTCCAGGAATTATTCCAACATCAGCGAGAGTCTGAATAAAAAGAAATAATGATTCCAATTAGCATAGCATTCAGAAATACCTGTGTGAACAGAAAATGTGTATGAATGATGAGCAGCTACACAGAATGCAGTGTGCAGCCGTGCCTCCACTCTCTTGCTCCTCCTACTGCCACTGAAATTTTTGTAATTTTCGTTATCAAATACCAAGCAAATACTAGAGCCAGCTGAATAAAGATGACTTTTACTTTAAATTCCTTTTCATTCAATAACATTGAAGAATTCACCCAAATGCTTGCCACGGCCACTTACTATGCTAAAAGGGAAAGGTTACAGGTTCGTATCAGCTATCTGCAGAGTTGTCAGATTCCCTTTATTCAAAAGCTGCAGTTACTCTGTTTTAACCCAGTGGCATTTTGAACATTGCCAAGTAGGCTGTTCTCACACAGACATATTTACCATTCTTTTATGGGGCATTGCTTTGGATGAATTCCAGCACTACAGCGTGCTCACAGCAGGAGTGTTTTCAGATCCTTTCAGGCTGCACTAGCAGTGTATGATTTAGAACATACAAATATAAGATGTAATTTACACAGTTTTGACAAGAATTGAAAAAGATGACCTTTAAACTTATCTTTCTGGTAGTTAAAAAAACCCACCAAACTATCTGAACCACAACAAAAAGCAGAAAGATGTTTGCTATGGTCAGCAAGCCCCGTAAGCATACAGTGAGCAAGACAGCAGAGACAAAGGAGATTTCAGATCTCTTGTCACTAAATTGTATCTGGGCAAACACTTGGGCTTCTCTAAACCACAGAGCATCACCTTTGCAACAATGTGGATGCCTCTTGCAGTAAGTTCTTGGCACTGCATTTTAATTTTAAGTATCTTGTATATAAACTTCAGCTTTGAAACTTGTTGTGGCTTTACTATTTTTAACAAAATACAGAGCCTTAATCAGCTCATTAATCACCTCCAAGAGCCCCAGACTAACATTTTTAAAAATCTCGTGAGAAAACATATACAGAAGGTGAGAAATACTTTCTGTACTGCAGAGCTAGCCAAAGAACAGTTAGGGCTTTTTCAGCAGGTTTGAGAAAGAGGAAGGGATTTCCCAGCTTCCTTCCTATACCTAAAGCCCCCTCATTTACAAGTTTCTACTGTGCAGAGGGATCAGACGCCAGACATACAGTTAATTAAAACAAACACTTCAAGGGAAACCAGGGACTCAGCTGACCTACCTGGCTAGCTTGAATGAGTAAAAAATGGCCTAGCCATATGCAAAGACCTGTGAAAGATCTTATTTAAAGGCAAATCAAAGTGAAGTGAACATTCCAGCAACTTTCAGCATTCACCCCTGACACTTCCTCCTTTGAGCAGTTCCTTATGAAAAGGAGAAGGCAACGAAGGAACAAGCATGAAGTAATTTTGTAGGACCAGGCTCCATCAGTGTCCTCCTCAAAACATGCCAAGAAAACAGGGCAGTCTCCATCAACAGATGCTGAAGCAACATAATAAGTGCTCCATATAAAAAGTGAAAGCCAGAAGTGGACAGATTTCCACACAGCCTTAAGATGGACCAGTAAGTTCTGAGCAGAATCTTTCAATTCGGCATTATCAACATTCTGGATCTGAGTGCAAAATGCCATTTTAAAGGTGTCAACTTGGAGAATCTTTTAACCAGAGCATGGGAAAGGTTTTTTTCTTCCTTGCATACATTTCAGCAGTTCATTTCAAGCAGAAGATCGCTTAAAAGCTAGGCCTCATTTTCATGTTGTTTTTCAAATATATTTGGTTTCTTTTATTGACCTAATTACTTTCCTCCTTCCATGTGAACTATTTTATATAATCCATATATTCCTATCGTATTTGCTAGAGGGTACAGGATCCTTGCAAAAGTTGATACTTTTCAAAACATCTCCATTAAGTTATGCAAAAAGTTTTACCAACACCCAAATGACTGCCCATATCAGAAAATACCAAGTTTGGATAATCGAAAAGTAGAAAGAAACTTTTACAATCTCCTTTTCTTTCTCCTCAAAACAGACTGGGTGCTCTTGAAGCAAATATAAGATAAAGCTGTGCCAAAACCAATGTTAGACGAGGCAGGTTTCAGCACCCGACTAGAGTATCTGGGTTTACCTGACAGTCAATGAAGAAGCTGTCTCTGCCAGACGGTGGTTGCTCCCAACAAAACCAGGTGTCTAAAATGGGGGGATGAGTCACTATCTGGCAGTGTTTCTTGGCTATTTAATGGCTAGCCTCTTCGTAAAGGCCAGTTAAACCAGCTTCCTTCACACTACCACATGCAACACATGCTCTTATATTGCTTTGACCTTTTATTAGTCCCAGTGATGTCATGTCTTCATACATAATTGAGGAACTCACTATAAAATGCCCTGAATAGTAGTAGTATCTACACAAAGTCGGCTTTAAGCTAGCCTTCATGGGTTAAACACAACTGATTTCCATTCTGCAAGACAGACACTTCCTTATATACTATTCTCCAATCTATCACTGAATTCAGCTGTACTTCCAGTCAAATAAAAATCTCAGATTTGGAACATTGCTTGGATTTGCAGGCTTTCTTGATGTTCTTACATTGTAGCTAAGTAACTGCTAGCCTATCAAATACTACTTTATTTGATCATCTGACCCCAAAGCTACCTTCTAGCTCAGTGAAGTCCCTTTGGGAGAGATACGAACAACCTAATGCACGGTATCCTGGAGTGCTGCACATGACAAGAGCAAGCAATTGCTAATTTGGGATTCAAGCTGACTGTTTCGACCATTTGGACTAGGAGTAACAGGATCTTGCTTGCAGAGACATATTTAAATTCTCCCAGCTTAAGATTTGTCAGCTATAGTTATGTTATCAGCAATATCACTGATATTGGACAAGAGGAAGTGGGCACAAACTTGGAACTTAAGAAGTTACATCTAAACACGAGGAGGAACTTCTTTACTTTGAGGATGCCAGAGCCCTGGAACAGGCTGCCCAGGGAGGTGGTGGAGTCTCCTTCTCTAGAGACATTCAAAACCCGCTTGGATATGTTCCTGTGCAACCTGCTCTGAGTGGACCTGCTTTGGCAGGGGGGTTGGACTAGATGATCTCCAGAGGTCCCTTCCAACCCCATGTGATTCTGTGATTCTGTAATATCTTTATAGTTAAGAAATCTGGTTTTAGATACTGAGACAACTCGAAGTATACAATCAAGTTGTATCAGCGGGATGTTTCTTTTACACAGCAGCAGAGTCTGAAGTCATTGGACAACCCTTACCTGCCCTGTTGCGTAGACGGTTTTAACAGAGCCCCGCAAGCACTGCGTACAGTTTAGAATCACCACTTTTCGCTCAGCTGCTTTCTTTAGCTCTTCCAGCAAGTCTGCTCTGTTGTTTGGGGCATTGCCACTTCCATAAGTTTCAAGTACAATGCCCTCAATTGGAGGCTGAAGAAACGCTTTTACCTGTTTAAAAACAACACAAGGAAGAGAAACGGAATGTGTGTTTAAGTCACATTAAGATTTTTATCTGTGGCATAGAGTTTTTAAAAACGGTCTTTTCCTGTTATACTTTTGCACGCTCTCATGTCTTAACAGTCTTCTCACACCCTTCTGTGCTCCCCCCTTGCAATAACTGAGACTGTAGCTTTAAAAAGCTTCAAAAAAATGAGAATTTCACTCTTTATCTTCCTTTAAAATTCCTAGAGGGATAGATTTTAAAATAAACTATTTTCTACACTCATGATCTCAGTGTGAAAAAAGATCCTGTTGTTCAAGTGTCATTAACAGGCTATACTGTTGCACCATGGCAGAACAAAAAGGTAGATTTATGCTTATGAAATAAATGTAAAATTATTGAGATTAGAACCCCCACCCCTGCCCAGATTTGTTGCTTTAGCAAAGAGTTTTGTTAATAAGCGTCTGCCAAAGAGAGTGTCTTCCCTTTGAGAAAAGAACATTCTCATGAAGCCTGGAGTTTTTAAACTCAAAAGCTAATTGATTTAATTCAAGGCAGAAAAAAAAAGGAGGCGCTAATACATTATGAGCCAGTCGTTAATGAGGCAGCTATTGTGCCTCTCTGTAAAAGAATGCCTAGCAAAGTCCTCTTCCTAGAAAGACGTAAACATCCTAGATGTTTCCTTGTTGATCACATATGCTAAATGCAATACACTGGCAGCCCCCAAGAGGCTAACTATACAGTTGGAGTTTTATTGCAAATATACCACCCCTCTGCCTTTCCATCTGTTCATATTCACCCCACAAAAATGGTAATATAATTGAGGAGTGCTGCTTAAACTACTGGATTCAATTTAAGATGGCAACAGCCACAAAAGACCTCTCAATTTAATGGAACTACCATTAGACAAAAATTTAAAGATAATTCCATCTAAAACCACAGTTCTGCAAAATAATTTCTGAAGGCAAAAAAATCCCGCTTTGCATTTTCAGCAGCAAAATCCCACTTCTTATTTTCAGCTCTGTATGAATGCTGAGGGTCATGTTAACCATCAGTGTGAAACAAAATGGACATTAACAAAGAAGCACGAGTTGTAGAAATACTCACACTCTCCTCCACCAACCATACAGTGTATTCTTTGACAAGGAATCTATTAATATACCTCAATATGTAGCAAGAGAGCATTTCCACGGTCACTGTAGTCTGCACCAGTCTAGAAAAGCACACTTGACTTATTTATGAGCCCTAATAAATTAATTTTAAGTTTCAGAGCCCAGGTGGTTTAGACAAAAGATATATGAAAAGCTTTTATCAACAATTTATGACATATGAAAATAGTGTTTGAGCGCTCTGACATTCCAAAAAACGTTTATTAGAAGATGACAGATCCTTTCCCTTCCCTCCAAAACGCCAACCACTGCTACAACAGTGCATCTTCCCTACTTCAGCTAAATAATCAGGCATTTGAGCGTCACTTCATTCACTTCCCAAATGAAGTGGTGACACTTACGGCAGCAGCGGTGATTCCTGGGAAGAGTCGCAGCAGCGCAACATTCCTGTTCATATTGGTGTGAACTCGAAATTTCTTTTTGGTATTGGCTCTCCACACTGTTTCCCAGTTTACTGTTAAAGAGAAATGGCCCTTTTAGTCTAATATTAACACATAATATTATCTTTGTAGCCCTTCATACTTACAACATTGTCATTAAAACTGTTCCTTATGTAGGGCATTCATAAAAGGCAACGTACTTTTGAAAAGAGGAAATGAAGGCCCATTTAAGACAGCAGCCATTGCAGCTTATCTAACACACCTTATAGTCTAGATTCTGAGATAAATCAGCGTTACTCATCAATATTTCTAAATTAGTGCCATTCAAGGAGATCTTTACCACGTATATTTCAATTAAATAGCATTTTATAGCAGACTTCCAAAATGGATATTTCAGTTCAACGACCGTCAGTGAACAGGATGATGTATCAGACACAAAGCTATATATTCTCGTCCAGAGAAGGGCAACGAAGCTGGTGAGGGGTCTGGAGAGTAAGTCTTATGAGGAGAGGCTGAGGGAGCTGGGGTT
>JAOXNO010000041.1:12588992-12610805 GCA_028565335.1 Limnodromus scolopaceus | reverse complement strand
TTGTCAGAGTTAGGTTGATGGTTGGACTAGATGATCTTTAAGGTCCCTTCCAACCTAGACGATTCTATGATTCTATACCTCTACTACAACCTCTTCAAAAGAAAGAAGTCTGAGAGCTGTGAAAAGCCTCCAAGCACTAGACCTGATGGATTCCTGATGTTGAACGTGTCCTGTTAGTGCCAGCTCTCCCAGTTCAGAGCGTTCAGAAAGCCTCAACCAACAGAGCATGATGCAGGTCTAGCACAGGTCAGATATTTACTTGTCACGCACAGACCTGAACTTCACTGTTACGTAGTTGGCCTCATACCAGCCTGGATTCATGTTTAGAAAACAGACCTTCATTTTCCCAGACGTTAAGAGATGACAAATGCAGTTACTGTTGCCGCTAATCACCTCCAGAGTTTATTAGGTAGTTACTAACGATTAAATAAAATAGCAAGGATTCAATTAACTCCGATTATACATTTAGAGCCAGAAGTCAGCTGTTTAACTAATAGTTTGTTTGTGTTGCGTTATTAGAAGCCAAGGCATGCATTATTGATTTCAGAATCTTACTACTTCAGTGTAGGGGCACCGCATTGGTAGCGCTGATGGCTCCTACAAGGCAGTGGAAGAGGTTTAACAAACAGCGGCCAACAGCTCAGAGTCATGCTTCAGTGAAAGCAGACCGTGCCATAAAGCTACCCGTTTCCCCATCATGATTTAAGCTTTTTTAGGTTTTGGAGAAAGTCCCAAGCAGCAAGACAGATAAAAGATCTGCATGCATAATACCGACTTGCTCTCAGCCATGCGGAGAGTTACTCACACCAATTACTGTTGCAATCTCCTGCAATCAGCAGACAGACATTTGCAAGAAAATTCAGAACACATTTAAAAGCCTCCATTGAAACCTACTCTATCGCCCCATTACCAGATATACAAAAAACTACACAATCCATTAAGTCAGGAGAGAAAATAGCAGTCACCTATAAGACTTTATGAACTTTCCCTTCCTGTCGTGGTGCCCTGTCAACAGCTAGAGCCTCTCTATGTTCTTTCTGAAAAAACCACCATACGTCACGTGGATTCCTGATGCCCCAAGAATGGGAGAATAGAAATATAGACCATTTCTACAGCTTCTTTCTTTCTGCAAATTTGGCCATCATGGTTCTGAAAACAGCTGGTTGCACTTAGTAGTAAGCCAAGGAGCTCCCCAAGGCTTCCAACGAGCTTTCCAGGGCGAGTTAGAGCCCTGCAGGAGGTACATGGGTGAGTGCAGAACATCATGCATTTGTTCTGCTTGAGGTTCATGGGCCTGGCTAACCATGTTCACTCATGACCACCATGCTTTAAGAAGCGTCAGTGTTTAGCAATAAATCCGATCCTTTCAACCTTCTAAACCAGAGATTAATTCTTTAAAAGCAGCCTCCTCTACAAGAAGGGACAGCAATAAAATTGTATCAGAGCTTTCTTTCCTTTATCCTTCATAAGCTACGAGTCCCTGCCAAAACTTCACAAATGCATACTACTAAGTTTGGCAACTGTAAGCATCCCTAATGCCTGTAATGAACTTGAAGAATGAACTGAGGAAACCTGCCTTGGCATGGATCACTAAGATACTGCCAAAAGCAGAAGACCGAGGAGAGAGATCAGAGGATAGGTTCAGAAGTCAGACCTACACCAGGCCTATACCTGTCCTCTTGGAGTACACGCTACCAAGTACCATATCATATTCTAGATAAATGTAATGCAGGCAGACATAGTGCTGTGATGTAATTCCAAATTATATTTAAAAAAAAAAAAAAGAAAACTAAAGATTGTCCCTGGGTTAACATTCTCTTGGTCATGAACCTCGTCAGCCTACATAACGTGCTCGGTACTGCAGACTCCACAGATGTCAGTTTTCCATTAGAGAAATGAGTCTCAAAGGCAGAACAAAAGGCAAGTGTGATGCAAGAGCCAAAGACAAACAAATATACATAAAAGCCCGACTTCATCTCAGATTTATTCAGAACTGCTGTAAGTGAGGCAGAGAGTCACGCAGGGGAAAAAAAAAATAATTTAGAACACACCCTTTGCATCTTCCATCTCAAAGATTACATCCCCAAAAGGAAGAATATTTATGTTGCATAGCGAAGTTCAAGCAACTTCATTGTAGTGAATAAACCAGCTGTCTCTCAGCCTGTAGTCATACCACGCAGCAACCTTCTCAAGTATGAAACTCGTATACAAGCAGTAAACGAGGACTTAAGTACAAAAAGCTGTCTATATTGGTGTTCATAACAGCTTTTTATCCTATGGATAAGAGTGATCCATTGGGGATATATCCAGTTTTGGCACAACACAGAGAACAGTAAGCTGTTCTGACTCGGATGTCCTGTGCTCGTACAGAATTTAACTGATGCGGTGCACGGCATTACGTAAAGATGAATACAAAGCTGAGGAACAAACATAACCCAGCTACTGGTCTTGCACAGCAGAAAGAGTTTTTAAAGCAATGTACATAAAATAAAGAGGCAATAGCTATTTATATATGGTATCCAAAATGGCTTGGGATAGAAAAGATCTCATTATTCAAGGGGACTGCATTCAAGATACTAAGGCCTTTTGTTTATTCTTCCAAACAAAACCATCACCTAAACAATACTCTGCTATTTCCAATCTACCCCTCTCCCTACCAAACGCTACAGCTTTTAAAAATACAGCTCAAAAATACATCCTTATCTTATTTAGCTTTATTCACACACACATATACACACACACACAGAACCATGGTGACAAGGTTACTGCAGAAAAAACATCGATCTGACTGAAAAATAAAATAAAAAGGGAAGCAGCTCTAAATAGCCTAGAAAAAGGCCAAAAAAACCCCCCTTTTTTAAAATAGTGCCTATGCCACAATGCAGGTTTCAACTTATAATAGGAGAGCAGCAACTAAGAGCAACACCTCCCTTAGGAGTGGTGACTGGACTCCGAGTTATGAAATCAAACAAGAAATACAGCTTTTTGCGATTGCAGAGCTCCAGACAAACAGTGAGGCTTTCTTCTCCTCCTCCTCCTCCTCCTCCTCTGCAGGGCTACGGGTGAGCCCTACCACTATATAGGGTGCCCCGGCCTTCATTACCATCCGCGGCAGCAGCCAAGGGGTGGGGAGCGCTGGCCAACCTATGGGTGCAAATTCCTGAAGGAGGCAGACAAACCCTAGACCCCCTTTTTTGGCAGTTTGTTATAAAACAATCGACACACGCCTTCTGAAATGAATATTTAAATGGAACGGTGCCGATGCAAGAATCGACATGCCTACTTAACAAGGGAGTGGGGGGGGGGACGGGACCAAAAGCACTTCAGTAAAGAAAGCCAGCGTTTGCATTAATACATAAATGATTTGGGTTTTTTACTATAAATAGGCAGAACTGCCAACCAGGACACAGACGTGGTGGGTAGATGAGCCCAAAAGTGTCTTCTAATATGCTGCTGCACAATCACACGAGCTCTGCTCGTCCCCTACCCAAGTTGTCCTTCTCATCACATGGTTCTGCACATGTGCACCACTCCCAGCAGTTACATGCATGTGTGATGAAGAAAGTCCAGCCATGGTAACACAGCAAGTTTCATATTTGCTTCATTAGGACGATAGAGAACAGAGGAGAGCAATCAGTCAGGAAATATATTGAGGCTCTTGACACATTTCAAGTGACATAGTCCTCCTTGTCTCTCCTGTTTTCAAAATATGAGAAAAATAAGGCAAGGTCTTTTATTTGATATGCTTTAGGATCTTAGAAATATTTTTGGTTTTCCTACATTGTCCATTTCATACAGAGATTTCTGATTCTACTGGAAGAGTATTTCCTGTTGGCACTGGGTTTCTCACTCATCTGAGGAGTTTGCTAGAATTTTTCACTTCTTACATGAGTTTCTTGTGCTAAATGGAAAGTCTTGAGGAAGCCGACACACTTGCTCATCTGAAACTCGACAACAGGACTCTTTGGTGTTTCTAACACAGTTAAGGATCTGACCAAGAACACAGTCAGTTGATGGGATCAGAAACCCACTGGGAGCCTCATCTGAAGGGGGAACAGGGTGAAAAATGGATATAAAAAGCAAAGAAGAGAGCTGCAGGTAAGGTAGGGAAGGGAAGAGGACTCTCTCTCCTTCTGTCTGGCCCTGAAGTAGATCTTTGCTTTTATATGGTATGCCAAGCCTCAAACATCACGTCCTCTCCTCATTCCTGTGTACCAACCCACAACCCCATTATGCTCCCCACTCCCTCTCTCCTGTCACCTCTCCCCCTCTGCTTCTCTGGAATTTTCATTCCTAGCTTTGTTAGAACCAGGAAGCCTGAGGAAGAGTTTCTGCACATGGCCTGCTCCACCTGGCATCCTCAGGCTGCTCTCCATAATGCTGAAGCAGCAGGAGTCAGCCCTGTCTACGGGAGGATTAAGACATATTATACAAAGTCGTTTGAAAAAAAAAGTTGAAAGATGCTAGATTTGTTTGGTCTGTTTTTAAAAGCCCAGGTGGTTCCTTGTCTCCATGAAATCTTCATGCGAGGATTGCACAAGCAAAGTCACGGGAGACAGCCATGTTTCAAACAATTACTTTGGACAAAATAAAGCAGCACTAGTAGATTGCCCATACTATAAACTATGTTTTTTCAAAATGAAACAATCCTTCAACACTGACACCGTCATCTTGGACAAATGATGCTACCCTAACCGGGTAATCAACTGAAACTAATAAAAATAGAGCCTATCACACCATCAGTTTTTAAATCAGAAATCGCCACTGATCTCAATGGGGCATTCTACTGAAAAGATAATGGGACCCAATATAGGCCAAGGGAAGTACTTAATAACCTTCTCATTTTTCTACTATAGAGAAGGAATCACAAAACAGTTCATTCAAATCCAAGAGAGAAATAGCATGCAATTTGCAGGTTGATTTCATTATTGATCAGTCAGTAAACAGAATTTATTTATACCCTATTTGATGCAGTTCATAAAAACCCAAGAAAAAAGATTCTCCCCAATTTACTGCAACAACCAACTGACAGCATTTCTGTTGATTTCAGATACACCGTATCTGACACAGCATAGTTAATACAGCAGTGGCAGATTCTCTACCTGAGAGACGTCTTACAGACCACTACAGTATTTCACAGGCTTCCTCAGTCTGTATCTGGTTGCTGCAAACACAGCACTTTGATCCTCAGACGTTGTTAAGTCACTCCCACTCATTAGGTGGAAGGAATAAGTTTATTCTTCCAAATTGCAGACTCTCTCTCTCTCTCTCTAGTTGTAGAAACCATTCAGAATGGCACACTGCGTGGCACAGGGCTAGAGGTCCTACTGGCACTAATGTCACCTAGCAAAAGAATTCGGGAGCCCCCTCCTATTTCCTGTTTTTAGAAATAATGGAGATTGTCACCAAGCCCTACTCCTTTTTAATATACCTAACCTATGCAAAAGCAGCTCACATAACAAGTTATATTTTTTAAAACTGTCCTTTAGTACATTTTTTGGCAATTCCTCATTTGGCTAGACTCCAAATGCATCTCTCTTCTCCCCTCTCCACAGAAAGGGTTCCATTTATCCAAGAACAGACATAAGCATGTTAATGACTTTGCAAACGGGTACTGAAATTTTCAGGTAGTTTTTTCCTCTCCTTCAAAAACAGATACACAGAAATTATAGGGAGTCTGCGTAAGTCTGGGGGAGAAAAACAACTTCACACAGAGCATATTCCTGGTCTGCTGTTTTCAGTGTGCTTGCAGTTCAGACAGGTCCTAAATATCCAGTAAATCATCTTACACAATGACATGCATCAACCAGAGAATCTGTTGAAGCTGCAAGTACTCTACAATGACTCTTTTGCCTGATTTCGGAGCCCAGCCTGGTCACTAATGAGATTAAACTCTTTGTTCTTTCAGTCCTCACTCTCTCATTTTTATCTTCAGAGCAAGCATTTTCATGACACAGGGGCAACATTCCCTCTGGTTACTCCGGATCTTTAGTCAAAGTCAGTCCAGCTCACATCTATATTCAATAGATAAATGCAGTTGAATCACAAATTCTCAGTCTTCCTAATATTTAAACAGTTTCAGACCAGCTAGAGTCGAGTCAAACTGCAGGGCTTTCAAAGATATTTGAATTTATAAACAGCATTTCAACTACATAGGCACAGATTCTTTTCTTTTCAGCTAGAGTTATATTGCATGTGGCATAAATTACAAGGCTTAAGAGATGATGTTGCTTACTTGTAATATCAACCTCAGCATTTGCAAGTGGAGGCAGGTTAGGTGAGGAAAAGGCATTGAAACTCCCAGCATCCACCTTAGTCACCCTATTTCCCCTGTACAGTTTATTATAAAAATACAGGCACACCTGCAAGACAAGTAAAGAAACAGGTCTATGAATAAGCCAGTAATTAAAAGATTCAGCAGATAAATACTGTAGTCTGTCCTTTATAAAGTGTTTTCTAAATCTTTAAAGCAACTCAGAGGCTAGTAGATGTTTACAACTCTTACCCTTTCAAAAAGAGTTGGCACATCTGTCACACATTGGTTTAAGAATTTAAGAACAAAACAAGTTAAGAGCTAACTAGTTTCGTAATCCTCTCATGAGGCATACTCTAGGAGACAGCAAATTTGCCCGAGTCCACTTCAGAGGTAGAGGAAAGAAACACTGTGGACTTTTTAATAAGGTCATCAGTTATAGCTAAATTCAGAGTCCAAAACCTTAGGCCTTAACAAAAGGCCTAGTGAAAATGAGGATGACTTTCAAAAGAGTTACCGCACATAAATAATTAGGTTCCTTCTCAAGTCCCTCAAAGTTTGTCAATTGGAATTGGAAAGAAAAGAGATACCTCAAAGTTGTTATTAGTTAGGAAGATCTTGGCCAGTCAGCTACTGTTGCTGTTTTACAAGAACTGGCTTTGGGAACATGGCAGAAGTGAAATGGGGTGTAACACAACCAGTTTCCTCTCTGATTTTTGGGCTGCACCAGCATCTTTAAAGGCAGGGTACTGAGACCATGGAGGAATTTCCATGTCCATTAGGTATATCATCCGTGAAATTTCAGACTTCAGGAACTAGAGATAGAAGACATTCTAGAGTTTTAGAAGACACTTTACCAGTTCTAGAGCAACTTTGAACATCAAAGTAATCTTCAGTTAAAGAACTGACTTACAAGTGTTTCAGATCCCACATATTTGCAAGGGAACCTCTGATTTCAAGTCTGCTGCAAGCTACATTTCAGACTTGATGGTCTTTATAGATTGTATATGGGTAAAATGGGATATGATTCCTGAGAAAACGGCACGTGTTTTGCCATACAAGTGCCTGTTACCTCAGTGGAATCCATTTATCTTCCTGTTTAAGTGCCTAATGGATATTTAGAGGAAGTATGTGTCCTGGCTAGAGGGAGAAAAGCAGCTTTTGAGACGGTCTTCACAGGCAAACTGACCTCAGGAATCACGAACTGCCCAGCAAAGAGCAGTGCCCCCAGAAGGTTGGCTCGGCCGTCATTCTGCAGCTCGTATATGGGCACCTGGAGAGCAGAGACTGAAATTACACACTATCCCTTATGTAAAGCCTACACAGCAGAAAAAAAAAAGAGTCCAACTTATGCAATACAAATACATGAATACTCTATGTAACAATGATTTATGACAAATGAAGTTTCCTTCTTCATCCAAACTATTCTAGACTGCAGCAGATGGCAGGGTTTCCCTCTGTGCTCAACAGACTTTTATAATTTAAGTGCTTAAAAGCTAATATAGAGATGATTCTAGTGTGATTAAGCAGATTAAAAGACCGATTCAGGAAAAATATAAAAAATAGAAAGCAGGCATCGTTGAAGTAACTGAGCATGGGAGAAGTGATCGTACAGAGGAAAAGCAAAAGCCCCAGATCCTACAGAACTGCCTGTACGGGCTTCACAACAGCTCTCTTGCACCATACGTCCTCCTAGTACAGCCAAACTGAGCCAGCAGGTTATTACCTACAGAAAAGGACAAGATTAAAAACAGAAATTTGGTGTGCTGAGTGATGACTTCCGTGCCTTTTCAGATTGCCTCTTTACTAACAGAGAGCCAGAGCTCCTTTCGGCAATGAAACAAAACCAAAAAAATTCACATGCTCCATTGCTAGATCATCCGTCAGGCAGATCTCCAAGCAATAAAGCCAAAAAGAAAGTAAAACCTTGAATATGATGTATCACAACTAGACTGCCCCACGTCAAGACAGTAAGTGAGAGCCTACTCCTTCCTAGACTTCTGTATTTTGACTTCAAATAGACCACATGTGAAAGGGAAGTTATGAGATGGGGGAGGGGACTTTTACAGTGTGATGTTTCATCTCTCTTTTGTGATTAGAGCTGTATTTTACGCTCAAGCAAGCTATTCTAGTAAGACAACCCCTCCCCCTCAGACAATATGCAAAGGGTTGATCTCCAGCTCCGAGAATGACAATTAATAAATGTAGTCTTCAGAGTAAAGCTCTGCTCTGTGGAATAGAAATGATCAAAAATGCATCTAAAGCTTAGAGATTATTTAAAAAAATGATAGAGAAAACAACAATGAGTAACATAAGATGGGATAACAACTGATGGAGTAAAAAGTAATAAGCTTCAGGGCTTTAAAAGAAAAAAAGACAGCTAACAACCAGCAGCCACCTGAGGCTAGAAAGATGCTTCTCTTATAAACCGATTAATACACAATGGCCAATGACAGGCTCTTATATCTTTCTCTGAAGCATCTGGCCCCAGCCATAATGAACTACTGGTCTGATTTGGTACAGAGTTGTAAAGTCATTAATGATAAAATTATGGGGCAGATCCTCAGCTGGTGAGCCTGTCAATTCTCACTAATTTCTATCAGCACTGTGACCATTCACCCTGGCCAGAGGCTCACCCCACGCTACTGAACTACACAGCCATAATCAGGATACTACCTAGTTTTGCATATAAAAACCAAAAATGAGGCTTCTGACTTCAACTTCAAATTAAGTCCATTACCTGGGATCCTGTCAGCACAACAGTTTTACCCAGGTTCTCACACATGAAGGATAAGGCTGAAGCTGTGTAGGCCATGGTATCGGTGCCGTGAAGGATGACAAAACCATCGTACTTTTCATAGTTCTCCTGGAGACAGAGAAACAGTTTTCACATCGTTAGAGCAATGCGCTGGCATCAGCAGGTAAAGTACAGATTGCGTTACGTTTACTGATGCAAGCAACAGCGTAATACTTTAAAGGGTACTACACACATAATTCCTCCTAAAGTTATCCTGTTTCCAGTTTAAATACAATTAAGGGTTAATAGGACACTAAGTACGAGAGCCAGTAATTCTAATTATGGAACAGTCAAAGAGATTCTTCTACGTATACATATTAATGCAGCATTTTTAAACCAGAAGACTGCTAATTAAGAAAAGCTTAGCTATGGCTTTAAACAGGAATGTTAACATATGCAAATTAGCCGTATAGTCTGATTTCTTGTTGCCGCTTTTACTTTAGGGATTACACCATTTACAGGAACAGATTAGGCAAACCAAGGCTATCATAACATACAGAAAAACCAGTCCGTTTAATCCGGGTGGCAGACAGGCAAATTGCCAGTGTAAGAGTGCCCTCTTCTGTTGAAAAGTCATCCTTATTTCAGCAGTATCTGACTTCTGCAGCTGAAAGAGGTGAAGAGGC
Source organism: Limnodromus scolopaceus (assembly GCA_028565335.1). Lineage (NCBI taxonomy): Eukaryota > Metazoa > Chordata > Aves > Charadriiformes > Scolopacidae > Limnodromus > Limnodromus scolopaceus. The sequence continues at coordinate 12,601,129 of JAOXNO010000041.1, read as the reverse complement.
TTCTTGTCCCTCATTGTACATACACCTGCTGGTTTTTGAGAAGTCCCTTAGGCTGCACGTACAGATGCAAAAGGGAATTTTATAATAACTTTAATCTACACACAATTTCACACAGGAGTTTTCTTAACACAAAGCCATGAATCGCACAGCTCATCCTGTTGGAATAAAGTCATCTGCTGGCTTTTGGGAGGAAAACCAAATTGGCTCACCTTATTTTAAGAGAGATGCACATAGTAAACACTGTAGTGAGAGACACTGATGTGTCTGATGGAATTTGGCAACATGGACAGGATTTCATAGGAGTCTAAACAGGTATATGAAGTGCCCGCATGGGGAAAAAAAAAAGGTGTTTGCCATAGAATTAAATGAGATTTCTTTTTAATTACACTTCTTATGCTACAGTAGGCACACACGCTTGGCATCTCCTGATAATAAGATAGGTCACCTCCAAACTCACCTGCAGATTTCTACTTGTCCTTTTGCTATTTCTTCACCAATACTCGTGCCTACATGTTGCTACTTAATGGAAGTGTCAGTGCATTTCTGCTAATTTCTAACCAGTCATCCAGCAGAACAAGATCTTTCTGCAGGCCAAACTCCAGTGTGATGCAAAAAGGATGCTGCTGTTATTCACCAGTGCAGTAACAAGGTAAGTCAGTTTGAAGAAGGGCTAAAATCACAGAAATAGCCATTTGTCCTCTCCAACTCCATCAGAATGCTCACGAATATTCTCAGCCTGATGAGTCTTACTTGATGTGAAAACACATAACTTAGTTTAACCTTCCTAATATTAAAGATCAGTCTGGCAATTAAAGAGATATCCCACAGAAACATCTTAGAACATTTCAGTCTGGAAAGTCATCCGCACATTACATCTGTGCCAAGTATGTGTCCAAGAGGAACACAAAGTGGCAGTGTCTATACATAAGGTAGACAGTTAAAGCGCTTTTTTTTTACCCTTCTCGGCACTTTTCACTTGGATTACATGCTCTGGATATTTGTACATACAGAGTAGCCACATTCTGTGTAAAAGAAAGAAGCATTTTTTGACCTCAGGAGCTTAAATAAAACTAATGTACCACGAAGAAAGAAAGGTAACTTCTCTCCTGTTCAGCGTGGCATTGCCGTCTTCGTGTTACTCTACTCTTGGCCCTGGGCTTTTCCCAGCTCCATTCTACAGTCCACCTATACACCAGCTCCATCTCTTCTCTGCCCTGGCAAGACGCATTCCACAGGAGGAGCATCATCCCTAGTTTGGTGGTTTCAGGATTAGAGGACCTAAAGGTGAAAGACTGTTACCTGAATCTTCAGCATCTTTCGCCTGCATTGCTACAGCTTGGTCAAAGAAGGAAATTTCCACTATAAAGCCCACAATCGCAGAGTGAGCAGGAGTGGAAGAGCAATATCTTACTAGGCCCATGGTTATTTATCTCTAACAGCTATGTACGAATTCCTGGTGTGAAGTATTTGAAACGTTTCACATTTCTGCTTTCTTAAAAGCACACAGCTAAGTTCAGACACGGGGACAGGAGCAGAGAAATACTGATTTTTTTTTTAACTAGAGAAGGATGTAATGAATTTTGCTATATATGCAGAAATATCTAGGGCTTTAAACATTTTCCAGTCTGGGAAACCTAACCATGATAGCCTTTTTTCTACTGGCTGTAAAGCCAAAGCTCGTCAAGTCTGTCTGTGTGCAGAATAAGAAAGGCATAAAGACATGAAATTATTTTCTATGTCAATAGCCAAGCTACTTGAACACTCAAATGATGTGTAACTAAGCAACCCTTCAGTTAAGTTACCTAAATCTCAGGATTTTATTCAACATTTTTGGACAGTGACTTTGAGTCAACATTTTAGAACATATCAACCTACATATTACATACCTTATTCAATCACAGCTGCAATTTTCCTATTTATTTTCTTGTACAGAATTATGGCATGGCTTATTATTGGAAGAACTATATAAGTTTAATGAGTTTGCAACATTTTCAAAACGAAAAAAAATTCAGCAAGCCTTGCAAGCACAGTACTTGTTACTTTGCAAGTAACTAAGCAAGGTACATAACATCTACATTTTAAATAAACAAATACAGAACCATAGAATGATTTGGGTTGGAAGGGACCTTTAAGATCATCTCATTCCAACCCCTCTGCCACGGCGAGGGACACCTTCAGCTAGACCATATATATACTGAATTGTTTTATCTTCCTAAGTATACTAGATATAATGCTGGGTTTGTTTAAGCAACAAATTAATTCTTATCCAATACCATAGTACCTCAAGTTTCTTTGCAATTTTGGCCCAGTCCTCTGGTGTCATGTTGGAAGAATCAAGCAGTGGTGAGAGCTCCAGAATTGTGTAAAAAATTCTTTTGTTTTGCTTAGAGACACTACGAAGAAAAAGAATTGGGAAAAAAACATTTTTAGAACTAGTATCAGCTTATCACTTCTGACTTTTGACTGAATCAGTAGTTTTTACCCTTTTCCTCCTCATCCCCCAGTCTATGGCAAAAAAAAAAGGTCTTACATTTCAAGCATTAAGTTCCAAGCTGAGAAGTTCATGGCTTGATGTGGTTTAAAGCACAAATCCCTAAATTTAATTTAACAATAAACATAATTTGGGAGGCGGAGAGGGGCTGGCGAAACTGAAGACTGAAAAGAAGAACCCAGACTTATTTTGTCTAAGTTTGGAACTGAGTTCTAACAAAAGTTGATAGAGATCCTTAAAGTTTAAAAATGCTTCATAAACTATTGAGAAGAATCTATAAAGCTCCCAAGGTTTATAGGAGGTCAACAGAAGAGTTGCAGCAACTTTTTGATAAATATAAATAGATACCCTATAAGTAGATATTCTTTCCTGACACAAAGGGTATTGTCTCTTAAGAGTTGTATGACTGGGATTCATTTTGGTGGCCTTTAGAAGATCCACTATTCTCAGTTCTCTGATTTTAGATTGAAAGAGTTTTAACACTGAAGATCTTCAAGTAAACTGTTGCCTTTGCTAGTAATAGGCTAACTTTGTAAAGCCCCAGTCCCAGCCTATTAGGCCTGTTGTCACCTTGTTATGAAAGTTCCTTCTACAGTACCAGATGTCTTTTGCTATGATGGAGAGTCTAAGCATGTGATAATAGCAAAGATCTTGAAATAGTGGCGTCGTCGGTTGAAAACAGAGGCCCCAGGACTACAAACAACTCACTGGACATCAATTACTGGCCACTGAACAAGTGCAACCTTGACAGCTGGGAAAGGGCTGCTCTAAGCACAATAAAAACAAGACAAAGCAACTATGCAAGGGAAAAATAAGCCAACCCAACCCAAAAATGAAGAGTCAAGCAATGGGATAAAGTACCTGTGGGGCTGAGGAATGTAACACTTTCAAACATCACGCAGTGTGTAGCCCAGCAGATGGAGACCAAAGATTAGGAAGTGTCTGGACACTCAAACATCTTACAGAAGAACACAATCCCAAATTTGAAGGGCACTTATCAAAGGCCATGGTGGCTATGGAATCACAGTGGGATTGTCCTAGCTCTAAGCATGCTGTCTGCTCTCCCTGCCTCCAAGGACCACGGGTCTCCCTTTCTCCACCTACCTATCTCAAGAAATCTGACTCTTCAAAGACCTTTGATTTGCCAGGCAAATGGGCTGCACGCAGAGCATGTGTTTTACCCCACAAAAGATGCTCATTTCTCCACATTAATTTTCTAACCTCTCAGAATAAAGTCAACTACATATAAATGCAACTTGGCAGTTAAGATTTGGGGTAATAAAAGAACCCTACTACAAGTGTTTTCTGCTATCTTTCTGAAGCTTGGAAAAGGACAGAATATCCACCATTCTCACCCATTCCCATGTTAGTTGGAGTATGCTCCTATTTAGCAATGCAGTGGCCGACAAGCAGCTAAGAAAGAAGAACTGCTAGTGGGCCAGCTCAACCCTTCCTACTCGCTCTTCCAGGCAGAGCCATCTGGAGGACGTTTAACAGGACTATCTTCGGAGCATCCTCAGTGCTCTTCCACTGCCTAATGATGACGGAAAGTTCCTTGCCAGCTGTAATGGTGACAGATACTTCAAGACAGTCAAAGGCTACAGGAAAGACCAGGATACTGCATGGATGAGTAAAAGTTCCCGAAATAAAGCGCTTAGAGCACAGAAAAGCCGATTACCTTCCCTCGGCATTTGCAGGAGCATTTTGTTCCTGCTTGCTGCTCCTTGACCAAGAGTCAACTATCAGCTCATCAGCTCGTAAAATCTTCACGCCCACTCCCCTTACGAGGCCCGTAAGACAGTTGCGTACAGCAGAGGGAGCATTTAAACAACGTGTAGTTTTCATTCATGACCAACCGACACGCTGTACCTAAAAAGTTGGACTTCCTATGAAAAATTGCCTTGCTGGGTATCGCCTTTACACGTGCAAAGAGTAACTTTGGAAGCCAGCTGAAAAGCTGTGAAAAGAAAGCTCCCCTGAGGATGCGCTGTTTAAAAAAACCACAGCATAGTGCCACCAGAGACCAGCCAGGTCTGCCACTTCTGATGCCTCTCTCTAAGAAGAGATCGTATCGTTCCCCTCGCATCGAGGTTATCACACAGATTGTAATACAAAGTTCACAAAATACTCCTATTTTCTCCCCTCAGAAAACTCACAATATTTCTCAACTGCCTAGTTAAAATATCACCCGGCTAGCACAAAAGAGAAAATGGCAAATTGCCACGACTAACCTCCAGAAACAGCACTCGGCAGCGCCAGGAAAACAAGACGGGATTGTTTTTTAAACCTCAGGTTTTGATATGAATGACTGTTTGAAGCTTTTCTGTTCTTCATGGAAAAGATGCGTCAGGAGAAGTATATTTAGAGACTCGAATGGGTATACTAGTGTAGCTTTGTTATATTTCAAATCCCTTCAAGTATTTAAAAGTTGTTCAGTTACAAGCACAGTATCGTAGCAGAGCTCCATTTTTCTTAGTATACCCATCATATTTAACACAAACTATATGTTTACATCAGTACTATTCCACCAGGACTCCATTTCTTTTCCCTTTATCCCTTTTCCTGCCATTTGCCTTTTAAGTTACTTTTAAAACCTTTACACAGAGATTCCAGTACAAAATAGAAAGAAATGAATAAAACTTAACTTTTGTGTGCATCCTGATTTTCTCCTTAAAGATTAAAGAATATCCCTTTTTACTCTTTGGAAAAACAGCTATAGTCCCATTTATTTTTGAATGACTGTGTAAAATCACCCTTTGTGAGAAGTTAACACGTTTACAGGGGTACAGTCATTTATCACAGCTGGGGAATATCTCTAATTAGCATACTGCCCTCTAAATAAAACCTATAAGCTTATTAATCATTGCCCAACAGTTAAGAAGCAATGCAGATTAATTATAAGCCCATCGCTTATTATCATAATGTTGCATAAATTTGGCAAAGACAATCAGCTTTTAGGGTTTTTTAAAAACAGAAGGCCTGCAAAATTAAAGCACGAGGCCTATTCACAGATGCATTAATTAGATGCTGCTTTTTCAGACATAAGCTGAAGATAATTCATGCAGAACCATACGTAGTGTTCTTAGTTTCTATAGAATAGCTATATATTTCCACAGTAAGCAATTAATATCCGAAACAAGAGAAAAATGTAGGACCAAGCTGCCCGGAATGGTTACTTGTTGCCTAATTTTGAAGTTATTTCTCAAGCAGTTGTAAGACAACTCATTACAAACATATCAAAACAGAAATCTCCTATTGTGCCAGATACAGTAGGCTTTTTCCTTTTAAGTCAATATAAGCATTTTTGCTAATCTCATAATGGATTCTTCACATTAAATGTTTGGAGATGTAATTATCTGAAAATTAATAAGATACTTCCCAACCCCTCCTCTCCCCAAGGAAAATGTACTTACGGGAGCACCAGTGTGTTGTCTGGAAATTCATGGAAGTTGTTCAGTTTTGTTTCCTGGACATATGCCTCATCGTGCAGCATCGGCATCGTTTTCAAGTTGCTTACTAATTTATTGGCCTCAGGAGCAAGTCCTTAAAAATAAAAAAAAAATAAAGGAATTAAATAAAGGAGCGGGGATGGAAGGAAGCAAGTGGCACAGTAAGGAGGGAAGAAGTAAAGTTACACAGCTGTTTGCCCATCCTCCCAAATTAAATTTGAGCAGTCCATTGCCAGCTTAAGAACACGAAAATTGAATACAACCACAGTACATCTCCATGTGGTTATTCTTTTCTTGACTTGAAATAAATAAAGCCTCTATTTAAGAAAAAGAATGTTACAAATCTCTTCCACATCAACTATTTATGCTTTACTGATTTTCAATTGTTCCTTGTGTGCAAATACTGATGAGCGGTAGGGTCAGGAAGCCAATTTTTGCAACTGTACCAAAAAGCTACCACTCTCTTTTACATTTGCCATAGCTGTTCTCTACCTGGTGGCAGAAGACTTACAAAACACTGAGCGTTATTTTGCACTGTAAATTTGTGATATTTTTACCTAGCTGCATAGCCTGCAGCAGTATTGGCATGAACAGCACAGGTACTGACTATATTGGAAAGCTACATGTTACATCTGTCAATGGCAATAGCATTTCCAGAGAGAAAAAAAAAAAAAATAAGAGAAAGCTAAAACAACCCCCACAGTAGGTATTAAGCATTGACAGATATAGACAAAGATCTGTGTGTATATATAAATATATACATATACATGTATATATACAAAGACAGAGAAATCTCAGCTTCCCATAAGAGTCTTAACTAAGTGCTCTAATCACTCTCTAATAGGTGCTTTCCACCAACGGGTTTAGGACTCAACATCTCAACTGACAAGAGGTAGATAAGGTGCATAAACTGCTGAATAGAAAAAGTTGGAAGCGTAGATGCATCTTAAGCTTTGTTCACACTCTCCCTGCCCTTTCGTCTTTCTCTGTGGCAGGGGCCCTTAAATGCTTGGGCTTAATTTCATCCAGTGTTTGCTGAATCTGAAGTTGTCCTGGTTGCAACCAGGCATTTCAAAGGGAATCCACAGACATTCTCTGTTGGACAGAAAAGGATCTAAATTTTTGATGTTACAATCCTGAGCATCATAGAACTGATTCACATTTGTGAATCTAACTCGATTCCCACCTCCCAATACCCTATTTCAGGAAGGACACCAACAGTCCTGGTGTCCAGAGTCAGAAGTCACCCCATTTTTCTCAAATCTGACTTTTTGAGATGCTTTTCGTTCAAGGAACTTCCATCAGAGGTACGTCCTTCTGGACTTTAAGATTCTACTGGTGCTACTGTCCAGTTCAGTTTAATCCCAGCAAATGTTTTATGCCACCTGTTCAGAAAGCAAAGAAACTCTCAGACCTCATTATCCTACTTTTGCTAGTTCTAGCTATTCCTATATTAAGGCCAGGTAAATCTCTCCTACTTCCTAGCTCTTCTGTTTGTTTATAAACAATTCTCATCCAAGTTAGCATTTGCATTTTATTATTTTTTTTTGTTTCACCTTCAAAGTTTATTTAAAATACCCCAAAACACAGAAAGTATTTTCAATAAGACTTATCTTTTTTCATTTAGTTTCCAAACTGATGGAAAAACCCTTAAGAACTCCCTGATCTCCCTCCTGGCTTGCCTTAAATGAAGTGGCAGGCCCCTTCGTGGCCAACTTTCTCAGAGGACGGCAACAGTGTTTGAGTGGATTTGTTTGGATTCCTGCCGAAATACTTTGTTTTAGAAAATATACTTAACACGCTTTCAAGCTTTGCTTGTTTTGTTCATTCAGCTATAATCCCTGCTTTTCCTATTACGGATGTTCTTAGCTTAGTCACAAACGGCCACTTCTGCCTGCACTTGGGCATACAGTCATTTTGGCTCCGAAGCGCAGCCCAGTTTCAAGTGTTTTGTGATTATTCTTCTGTTTGTCCAGTACTCGTCTTGGTCTGAATATTGACAATGGATTACACTGTTTATTTTTTGTATTTGCCCCAGGAACCAGAGAGCTGACGTACATTAATATTCTTAAATCCCTTCTCTATAAATTGCAGCTCCTCACCTCTTAATCACAAATCTGCCAGGATTTATTTTTAATTGCTTGAAACGAATTTAAACCTTTTTTTCCTTTCTTTCTTTTTTTTTTTTTTTTTTTTAGACATTCTGCAGATCCATCCAAGATGACCCACTTACAACCTATGCAGTCCCCTAGATGCGCCCACATTTAGCAGTGTTTTCTGCTTTATGGCTTCAAGAAGCAAACAGGGGGACTCAAGCACAACTGTTTTAAGAAGGCTTCTACTTTATTATGCATGGAAAAACATCTTGTGCGAGCCCAGCTTGTTAACCAAGTATTTGAAGCAACTTCACCCCTGCAGAGAAGGGGCAGGCTGTGCAACTTGTCCAAAATAGCTCTCATCAACTTCTGTCTTTCCCCTCTTTAGCTGCCCAGTGCCGGCACTGCAAAGCAGACGGACAAAGGCAGGATGGCAAACAAGCAGCTGTGGCCGAGGAGAACAAGCGCGGTTCTGTCTCATCTACAGCGGAGAGCTCTGCTTCTCGCCTTGGTGCCACAGATAACACAGCCATAGCTACGTGCCAACCAAGATATCCTACAATCCCTGCGGCAGCAGGGAACAGGGAGCTGAGAAGGTCTGATGCCGCTGTATCAGAAGGGCTCTGCACCCCAGAAACCACAGGCGGTGGTGAGAAGGGGCGTACTGTACGCCGGCACGCTGGAGTCATCACCCCCAACCCTAACAAACTCTCCGCGCCGAGGAATACAAAGGACTTGGCTAAACCAGTTTTTAGCTATAGGATTATCAATAGAAATGGCACACGCATCTACGGTGCCAGACCCCAGAAGTAACAACTACATTTTTGCAAAGGCAGAGAAGCCAAAAGCATTCTCCAAAATACTCATTTCTGCAGCCTTGGTACCTGGAGCTTTCAGAATCAGACAGCCCTTTGGCAATCTGGTACATCTAGAAAACACAGATAGCTAACTAGGTTACCCAGGCAGACTCTATTCCAAGATCACTAATCTTTCTAAGGGAATCTAACTTAGTTCTACTTCAATTCATTGGGTGGGTTTTTGTCTTAGTATGTCAGGTAAAAGCTAGGAAAGAGATCCAGCCCAAAAGCCCAAGGAAAAGATCTTCCTGAAGGCACCAGGAGGAACTTGAGCATAAACTTGATGCAAAAATTAGGAGCAGGGTAACTGCACTAAGGAGTGGCAGTAAAGAGTCTCTGAAATGAGCTACTGATTAGCCAAAAGAGGCTGCAGTATGAGGAAATAAGAGGAAGAAGGAAGAAATTTTTAAAATGCACTGAAATACCTTATTTGACAGCAAACACATGAATACTGAGAGTCTGCAACTGAGAAAGTCTGGTTGTCTCCCAGTTCACACAAACAGAAACAGACCATCCATCCTCTGGAAGTGACTCCTGCACAGGTAACCTGTAGGTGTACAGAAAGTCCAACAGGTCCCAGACGTGCTGGAGTCACCACTTGTGCACAGGTCAATTGCAGAACCTCTGCAGGAAGTTTACAATCAGCTATCACGACGATAAATCATCCCTCCATACGTGCACAATGAGCCCAGGGAACATGACTGTATCCATCTGGTACACGGGGAACAGTTCTGCACAGGAACGTATTCCTTGCAATAGGCTTCTCAAAACTGTCTGATTTTAAAAATTAAACCATCTTCTCCCAGCAACTGGGAAGGCCGCAGAAAAACTTGTAAGCCTAGATGGAAATTTGTTAGGTAGAAACCTAGCTTAATCCCTTCACTTTGAGCAGCTTGTGCTCCAAAAGATTTCTCACAGCTCAGGGAAGCTACTTCTGTTCACCTTGCTTGAAATAAAACACTTATAGCTCTAGGTATCATTGTAAACAGGCCCTTTCTATCTATTCATAAATAGAAGAAACTAGCTTTTTCCAGCATGCTGCCTTTCCCATGCCCTTTCACCAGCTTCTCTCTGAACACCAAAGACTGCCAAATATTCTGAAAGAGGTACTCTGGCTGCTCTGCTGCCGGATCCCTGCAGGAAAAGCAGTTTGAAACCCTCACCAGATGCAGCAAGTGAGCATCATTGGATATAACTGTTAGATTGTTTGCACATCCTTTAATGATTGACACTTGTTAAGCAAAACAGAAAAAAAAAAGCATACAAGATGAGAAGAGGTTATGGAGTTCATTTATAAAAGAATTAGACGTGATTTTAATTTATTTGCTTAGAAAAGGTGTTTGGGAAGCTAAAACATAAGTAGGATATTATTTTAGTATAAATAATGCAGACAGAGAGAGGAAAGTCACCACATGTCTTTTGAAATATACTTTTTTTTTTTTTACAACTTTGATAGATTAAATACAAAGATGACAGCCATAAAAACAAAGCAGAACAACACCTTAAAGCATCTGCCCTACAATAACACAGATCAGCTAGCCACTGTCTACCAAGAAGGAGGGATGTGTACTTGAGAACAATCTAGTCTAGGAAGCTCTGAGATGAAGCCCCAAGTGTTTTAATCCTACCAGACGAGAAGCTGAGATGGTATGTCAGAGAGGGGCTGCAAATTCTGTAGGAGGGAACACAGGTACCCACGCTTTTGAACTCAGACAGACATAGGCTCTGGAAGCCCTGGGATGCTTCACCGCCTCTCAAGTGAAGGAGGAAGGAAACTGAACAGACTTTCACAAAAATTGGACTACCTCCCTCTCCCCCACACCCCATACCTTACCCTCCGTCCCCTTACACCAACTCTGGTAAATGCACAGCCCTGCAAGTCAGACCTGGCTGGAATCTGTTCTTTTCCCCGTTGGCTGATGCTTCTGGCATCCCCGAGATCTGTGCCTACTGAGTGAGGATCTATAGGTGCTTAGCTTCTGGACAAGGGGTCTGCGGGGGGTGTTAGGTGAGTTTAGGGACCTACCTGCTGACATTTAAGGGCATCTGAAAACACACAGCATATACCTGTAGGCACCTAAAAAGTGTTCAGGTAAAATGCAGGCAGTATGCTGAGACGTCTCAGAGTTCACCTTTGGATTTAAGCATCTTTCAGCTGGTGGGAAGGGGTTTGGCACATCCGGCCTTTTCCTCAACCTAAGTCTCACCCTCCCTTGGTAAGGTAAAGCAGAACCCTTCAATGATTTCTTGAAGGAAGTCGGGAGCTGGTAGGAGAGGAGCAGGAGCCTGCCCAGAGGCAGGGGAGCACAGATGCTGCATCTGATCTCGCTCGTCATGGCACTTGGCAGGGCGTACGCTGCCACACTTGGATCAGATGCGCCTGCCAGGTCAGGTCACCACTTGAAAATCCTTGACGTGGCCACCACCTCCGACAGCCCACGCTCTTCCTACTGGGAATGCCAGGCACACGCTCTCCGGGAAGCCTGGGACAGGGGCTCTTTTGGGGCTAAAAAAAGCCAAAAAAAAAAAAAAAAAAAAAAGGACCACACGAGTGGTACAATTAAACCAGTTTCATTTTCAGTGCGAAATTTCCTTTCAGGGAGGAAAGGACTCACACTTCAGGAAACACGTTGCCCTCTGCCAAAACCTGCTGTAACGAGCCGGGGGACTCAGTGGCCAGAAGGATGCCTGCCGACGGGGCTACCGAAACAACCAGCCGGCAGGAAGAGGGGATCAGAGGAAGGCGCACCCCCCTTCTCACCGGCCAGGAGGGACCCGGGGATGCCAAGGCACGACCCTCGGCGGGCAGAGCGGCTGCCGGTTCAGGCAGCGGCAGCCCCGAGCCTCCGCTGGCCAAAGCGGGGTGTCCCCCAGCCCCACCGCGCCCCACTACGGCCCGGTGGGCAGGGCACACTGAGGAGGAGTGTGTGTGTGTGTGTCCCCCCCCGCCGCCCCGCTCCGCAGAACCCCCCTCACCCTTGTCGTCCTGCACCATGCCGATGGTGCCGCCCGTGTTGATGACCAGCACCCGCGCTTCGGCCTTCGAGCCGCCGGCGGAGGCCGGGGGGCAGCCGGAGCGCTCCTGGGGGCGGCCGCCGGTCAGGGCTCTGCCCAGTGAGCGCGACCCCGCAGGCGGCAGCTGCTGCCTCCCCACCGCCGCCGCCGCCTTCATCCCGACCCCGCTCCTCAGGAACCGCTACCTCCCGCCCAGCCCGGCGAAAGGGGAGTTATAGGGCGGCCGCGC
>JAOXNO010000041.1:12539693-12560340 GCA_028565335.1 Limnodromus scolopaceus | reverse complement strand
GCTTTGGCAGGGGAGTTGGACTAGATGATCTCTATGGTCCCTTCCAACTCTAAAAATTCAGTGAAATTCAGTGAACACCACGGTGCTACCACCTGGCAGTGTCCAAAGGCAACGCAGACACCGGCTGGCCTGAAGTACTGGGACACAAACAGGACATTAAATCCCGCATCAACAGCGCGCTCGACAGCTGGCATTTTACCAAGGGTTTTGCAGAAGTGAAAGGCGAATAGTTTGCCGTCATCTTTCACTGGTGCTCCTGAAGTCGGAAGCCCAAGCAGCGTCCATCTCCGAGGCAACAGCTCTCTGAAGCTGGGCCACCGCTTTCTGGATGTACACACAATCTTCTGGCAATTGTTCCTGCTCTTTTAGTTTCATTTCCAGTGCCTCGAAAAGTAAGGCTGACTCCCCCCAGCACTTTTTAATTTATTAGAAAATGCACCACACTATTTTCTTTCAAGTTTTGGAAATAAGAAGCTTAGGTACTTGCTTTCAACTCAAGGCAATGCAATAGTTTTTTCACAGCTGGGGGGGTGGGTGGGGTAGTGGAAATCAGCTGAGCAGGTTCATTTAAAAAACAAGAAACACCTGAAAACTCAGCAGAAACAGCTGCTCTGATAATCCCTTTGATAACGGAGGGTGAGGGCAGCAAAGCTTAAAAGTTTCTGATCTTTATCAGCATGAGGAAATGCCTCACTTAAGCACACAGTGACTTTAGAAGAGCCCTGTTCACCAAAGGTCACACTTCCTAGAGACAAGGCCAATACCAGAGAGCACAACGTAACTCTTAACTCACGACTGAGCCAGAGCTCTTTCTGAAATCATAGAATCCTTCAGGTTTCTTGGGGGAAAAAACCATATCCCCCAACACCACATTTAAACGACTCTTAAACACACTCAGGGACGGTGGCTCAATCTGTTCAGTGCAAACAGAGCCAGGGAAGGAGGAGAAAGTCCACCGATGATACAGCCAACACTAAAACACACGCCACGTTTACAGACAAGAGAAGACTTTCCACAGCACGCTCAGCAGTGACAGGCGTTAGAAGGAGCTGTCACAGAGGAACTTCATTGAACTGACCCCCTCGAACGCTTCCCACAGACTGCAAGCTGCAAACATTCTCAGGACTGGCTGCACTGACTCACCACAGCCTTTTCAGAACCGCTGTTTCAGTGACAAGGAGCAGGGGGAGCTGCTGGAAAAAAAGGCACCTTCCCTACACGGGTCTGTTGAGGGAGGAAAGGCAGCACACACAGTTCAAATTTAATATATACGGAGAGAGAATTCTAAACCCTTCTGCCCTCTTAGGACTTTATTAGCTTTGTCCTGGGTGCACAAAGCAAAGACACATGAGAACGGGTATCCTGCAGAACAGGTTTTACAGTCTAGGTTTTATGACTCTTAAGTGATCAGGCTTCCCCTGAAGAACCAGTGCTTCCACAGGAAGCCCAAAGTTGTGGAGTATACTGCTTTATAAATAAACAAAGTAAATGAAATGCATCATTACATGAGAACATATATTATTTCCCCAAAGCCTAATCTGAGCTATGCTTCAAGCAATCGTTTATTTTATTTTTGCTGAGACTGTGAAACATGCGATCTTATTTCTACAAAATTATTACCATAGAAGTTTCTGACGAATGTTTTTCTGCAGCTGAGTCATTCTCTCCTGTCCAGAAGACTCTGCACATTCACAGAGCAGCTCATTAATGGCTGTCCTTAGGATGTTTATCTGTAAAAATACCAGTGACAGAATATAAAGCACTCTAAATCAGCACTGGTTATCTATTACGTTATACTGATATGAAGGTGGCACCTGTACCACTGAGCTTCAACTGCAATATTATTAACATAATTATTAACATAAGCAAAAACATCTGAAGCATTAGAAACATTGCGTCCTCCAGATCCATCTCTGTGGGTCAAAAACGTTAATGTTCAGCCACTTGATATCACAATCTTCGTGGTTACTCAGAAATGACATAAACCATATAGGCTACCACTTGCTGGATTTTTCCCCAAACACAGAATTCCTTCTGTAAAAGTTTTAAGGATTTCCTGTATCTGTCCACGCACAACAACTTGGTGTCATCATTCTGGCTACGGTGTCATGAATACAGACATCACACACACCAAGGCAGTGCTTTCAGAAAGCAACAGCTCACAGATATGCACACCAGCGTGTCCCCTGCATCCTTAGAAAGCCTCTAGAAACCACTGGTCATCACCTTATGCCCCTGCTCCGTACATAGAACTAATCAGGGCACGTCAGGGCCTTCACTGTCTAAAAGCACATGCCAAATCTGATGCACAGGTCAAATACAGCTTCCTGTCCTGCGTAACGGAGCGTATGGACACACTTCCCTCTGACAGGTCTGTCTGCAAGATGCAAAAAGAGGACTATAGTGGTCTTCATTTTTTGTTTGATTGATCTGCTCTGTGAGAAGCAGCTTGATACAGATGACTTATCAGAGCTGTACAATCAAACAGGACTGCAAAGCAGTCACGCTCGGCTGATCAGTAACAACCACAATAATCCTAAGAACACAATGAACAAGTATTGACACCTGATTAGTGGAAAAATCAATGCTTCTGTTTTCAAAAGCGTTCAATGTATTGTTCTATAATACTTTATTTTGTTCAAAGGAGGGGGTAACTGTTTTGCTTCTGATAAGAATCCAAGGTTATAAACAAGTAGTACGCTAAAAAGAACCCCAAACCCACAGCTTAAAACAAGTTTTCTGATTAACTAAGAATTAACAAGCTCTGAGGCACTGAATTCTACTTAATTCCTACTATAACGAAAATGCTTATCCATGTTTTACCTTTGCTAAGTCTTCCAGTCCAAAATGCACATCAAATGCCAGCTCCATGTCATTTTCTGGAAGCAGAGGACCCTCACAAGTCTGACTCCAACCCAAACCACACAGAACACCAGTATAATATTTTCCACTTTTATCAACCCTATGTAAAAAAGAAAGGAAACACTCTCACCTGAAGATGAAGAAACTAAACTCAGATGAAGACAGACTTAAATGAATTTAGCCATGCCAAACAAGATACAGGTATTTTAAAGAAGCCAAAACAATTGAGAGGCATTCACACACAGTCGTGCTGTTGGGTTTTTTTAACATACAGTGATGAAATGAAACTGAAATTCTGGTTATGAAAACACATACTCATAAAACTCAAAAAGGAAATCATACATATGCAAAATGGAACTTTATTTAATAGAAGCTAGCTTCACTATGCTGAAATGACAGTCTACAGGTACATGAATTTAAACCGAACACAACAGTAACGCAACTGCCAGAACCCAACTTTTACAAAAATCATGCAGGTTCCTCTCCTCGTGCAGATTTAAAACTTGCCCAGTTCTACAGTTCATCTTCCCAGGCTTCCAGCACGACTGTCAGGAACTGCATTGCCTTACGGTGAGGGTAGAGCCTGCAGCACCAATTCATTAAGTACAGGAAACAAGTTATCTTAGCTACATATTATATTAAAGCTAATAAGAGATACAAGGATTACATGAACACGAAAAGAAAATACTAAATGCTGAATTTAGTATTCAGCATTTCATTCATTCATTTCATTTCATTCATTCATTCCAGCTGAATTTAGTAGCACCAATACCTGAGTTCTATAGCAGGAGCAAACAGCATACTGAGGAGTGCAAGCAGGCCAGGAATAGGAGGCATCAAAGATGTTTTCTCTAAAAACACAGCAGATCCTGTCACCAAAAAAAAAAAAAAAGAATTAAAAACCAACAAAACAAACAAATCTAAGTGGCATCTAACAAAACAAACGACTAGAGTAACTGTCCAAACATTTTTATTAAGCATTACCAGTTGCATTTGCTGATAAAGAAGCAGCAACCAACATTCGCTGAAAGGGATCTTCTGGAGCATCATGGACAACAACAGAGTTTATGCTTTCCTTTTGTATTAAATAATTTCTGGGGAGGAAGTAAGAAATATTTTCAACATTAAAATAATTCTATTTTTACATGTATATATGGTTTTTGATTTTTTTAAATTCACAACGCAACCTCAATGGATAGCAGTTACTGGCTGAAGATTACCTGAATACCATTTATCAGGTGTACCCAATGGTTAATAAATAATCTCTCTGTAAGACATTAAAGCACTTTTAATAAAACCATTCTTAAAATTTTACATAGCAATAGTGTGCATATTAAAGCAATTCCGATCTGACTACTTCAGTTTTTCAATTAATAAAAATTCCGTAAAAATCTGTAAGAGTAACTAGGATGCATTTTGCCTATTTATCAAAAATTACAGCTGAGAACGTGCCCATACTCCACAGTAGAATCTTCTCATACCTGAACTGGGACACTCTAGTCATACTGTAGCACTTCACCTCATAAGGACTGAATGGGCCAACAAGCGTTACCTTCAAAGAGAGAAAGAACAAACGATACTCTAGTTAGCCAGCACCTGGATCTCCAAAAGGATTTCCCAAACCAAACTCCTTTAGAAATTAAAACCAAACCACATTTCAGCGTGTAACTGAGCAACTCTGAACTGATAAACAGCATTTCCGTTTCACCCATCTAAAGCAAACTTTGCTTGGTGAGGCACCTAAACAAAAATAATGCACTTCCACAGCTGCTGGGGATTCACGACGCTCCTCTGGCTTAAAAAACCCAAGTTCAGATTTCAAGATTTCATAGAGCACTCAACAAAATCAGGTCATTTTTGTTTACATGAGCAAGTCTTTAATCTTGAAAATATCTCACTTTATGAAGGCGAGTAGCTAAACAGGATTACTCCTGTGGGTGAACTGAGCACAACGAGGGGCTTGAAAGCCTGAAATTTTGGCAGGTCTGAAATGGGGAAAGAATTACAATGTAGATGAGACTTAACTTGTAATCAGACTGCAGAACAGGACATGCATTTTCACGTTTTATATTCCAGCTTAGTAGTGACTAGATATCTCAAAATAAGTAAGAATAACTTCTGAGTTTGGAATTGTGGAAGTGGAAAACAGTGGAAGAAACACCCACTGTTTCATTATTATCAGGTATTGAAGTGTTCTCTGCATCACCTATCCCAGCTCCTTACCCATCGCCAGATCAGGAAGAACGAAACACTGCTTAATAGTAAACCCTGTATTTTTTTTTGAAAAACTGATAGGGTTATAATCTTGCTTTTTGCTGTAGCCTATATAATGAAGGCTACCACGTGTGGAAAGATTGTGTTCAGGTTTTCAGTTTTATCTTCGTTCTACAGCAGCTCAAATTCCTGCCTTCGAATGTGTGAGAAGAGTCAGTTCGTTGAGCTCTCAGGCTACACTTCAAATCTTTGCTAAAAGCTGCAAAAACCAGCCTGCAATCATGGTCACGTTACGGCTTCCTACCAACAGAAGGTAGGATGCACTATGAAAGATGCCAAATACAGTTTGGTTATTAGATGTACTTTCAGTCTTATCTCCATTCTAACAACGGGAGAAGCAGGGTCATGTAAGGACACACCAAAACCACCACTGAAGTTACCTTATGGGTTGGCGCATCAGATTTATTGTCAGAAAACAAGTTTAACAGTCTTTCAATGAGTTGCTTTTCTTCCTTTCTTGAAGGTACAGGCATTTTCTCTTCTTGGTCCAAAAATAATCCTTTGAGCAAATCATGGCTTTGCTACGTAGTAACGTGAGAGTGTTAAAACCATGAAAGAGAAATGTTTTTCAAAAGTTCTACAGAAGGTCCTACACAAAGAACATGCATGCAAATACAAACAACAATGTTCTTACCACCTTTCAGATTACATAAAACACAAAAATGGAAGACAGTTAAAATTATGAAACAGTTCCATTTTTTTCAAAGTTCAAAACCCAGTGGAGCAGTTCAATTGATGCCGGTATCTCCTGGAGAACATCTGTCTCAGAAGGTGTCTCAAAGCAGCAATGCTTTTGGCCAACAGCTCAATATGAATTATGCACACACATGAAAATATATTGTTCCATTCAAGTATGAGTCTTGCCTAATCCTATGGCATTAGTCAAGAATTCAGCTCAAGTCCTCCAGACTGCCCAACCTGAAAGAAATTAAGAAAAGCAGAAGCAGCTGACTCAATACATACTTGCGATTCGTACGATTCTTCTGCTGGTTCAGCGTAACACTCTTCAATAAGCACATCTCGAATATTCACAAACTCCTTCTTCCACCTCGAGCAATGGAAAGCATCCACACGCAGCACGCTACGCACAAGCGAGTACACCTCCACGAGAAGAGTACAGCCGTTGACCAGGGAGGCAAATCTCTGGCTGGCGCTGTAACTCCACCACTCCCCACATACCAGGGACTGTGCAGATGGACGCATCTTGCATATCTTGAATTCTAAAGCCTAGAGCAAAAACATAGAAAACAACACTTGCCAGAGTAGAGAATCGGCATGAAAATCTTTCATCTTTCCAACAAACAGTGTGAATTAATAACTACAAATGCCTCTATAATTATTGCAGTGGCTTATGTAGATTCCTAGGACTGGCATAATTCCTATCCTGTCATTGCCAACACCGCTACACGTTACATCTCCTATCACTTCAATTTTGTATATAGTTGCTAATGAATCAGAGCAAACAGAGCATAAATAAAAGATAATTCGCTATTAACTCACCATCCACATTAAAATCTTAGGAGCGTAGATATGTCTACTGTGGAAAACACTTTACAATTCATAGTTCTTTTCAACTAAGGTAACCAAAACTTGGCAAGACCATTGCAGCTATTCTGTCCCTTTTAACCTCTTTCCACAATCACTATCTGTAATTATGTCTCTGAATGAATTCACAACAGAAACCCTGTTTTTTTTGTAGCCAGTCATTTTTGACCAGTCATTGAAACTGGTCATTAGAAGATTAGGCCTGAAGCGGAAATAAGTTTTCCTTTAATACATCTGACAAAACCACAAAAAAATCATGTGTCTTGCCAAAATTAATTCTTTGGTTTTTTAAAATCAATTATAAAAGAAAACCAAACAAAATTAACCCTGTCAAGATCTAATACTAAGAAGAGATATATAAAATAAAACCATACTTCTGCTGGTTCACTTCTCATTTTCATTATTAAATGCCTCAGAGAATAAAGTTAGTATGATACACCTGTTTCAATTAGCTTAACAATATCTGCATGAGGACTGGAAAGCTAAATTTCACTTGAAGCCTCTAGTTATTTTATTTGCAAGTATAGCAAGATAATTATTTTCCTGAAAAAGTCCCTCCGATGTGTTACAGATCACAATTTATCAAGAGGGTTCTGTCTGAAAAGATCCAAGTGAAGTCAGTAGGTCAAAGAATAGCGAAGCAGCAGAAAGCAAACCCAGACACTTTCAGCTTTATGAAATTTAGTTTAAGTATTTCCTATGTATTCCTTCTGTAGCTAATAGCGTAGCACAGCAGGAGCTTTGATGGAGTAAAACCACCCTGTGTAACTGTACACAAGATACCTGTCACTGCAGACATGTTGCACACAGACATTAACATTTAGTTAAAACAAATGAATACAAACAATGTTTTTTACATCCAGTCAATGAAAACAAAAGGCTGGACAACATTTCTCTACAATTAAATACAACGCAACTCAGTTACAGACATAAATTACCGCTCTGTGCATACACATCTGTGAAAAACATTTACCCACCATTAGTGAAGGTGATTTGTAGGTACTCCCATTAACAAAATACACATCACTTCCTTATTATTCTAAAAAGCATTATGATTTGAAGTACACTTCTGTTTGCCAGACCAGACATGAAAATACCTATATACACAGCAGCAAGTAGCATCACCCCTACCTGGAAAGGAAACTCCAGAAGACAGCTTGGAATCTCTCTTAAGTTCTTTAAAGGCACTTTCGATGTATTGCCATAATCCACAAAAAAAACCTGGAAAAAGAATTAAGAGCATCTGCAGAGATTCCACAACATTCTAAGTGCTACTTTTAGGGGCAAGGAAAAGAGACAACCTGTGTTTAATTATTACAGTACAACACAATCTTATCAAGTGAAATGGAAGCAAATTCAGAGTCTGGAAAAGATGCAAATGAAGTAATGTCAAAAATAATAGGTCAAATTTTATCATGTCTATTATTTGATCCCTTGCTTTAAACATCCATTGGTGATGCAAATAATCTGCTAAACCTAGAAAAGGCACATTTCTCTGAAAGGCTCTAATTCTCTCCTCACAATTAATTCTGTATAACCTTACTTCTTAACAGTGACACTACCTAATAACTGCTTTTAGATAAGTAAAAGCTAACATGGATCGGGTGACTCTTTATAAATGCAAAAGAGAAAGTGCTAAGATTAGCATTGTTATTCACTAGTTTTCTGTGACTTTAAAACAGATGACAGTGTTCAGTATTAACTCTGCAGTGGCAACACCCAGCAATGTTAATAAACGGAGAAATTCAAAGGAGGAGCGGGCTGTGCAAAGGCCAATCTTACAACAATTTTAAAAAATCTGTCCTTAACTGCTGAAAAGGAAAGCACTGGCCTGAAAAATGAATACCAATCTTGACCAGTGACGCTAATTTCCATTACTTATCTCAGCACAATAAGCCAAAATGTTCTGATAAATTTGTTGATGACACAGAACTCAGCAACATAAACTCTGATACAAAATAAGATCACACTGAATGGACCCGAGAATGCTCCATTATTACTTATAAATTCTAATTAGTTGGAAACTACCAAGGAGACAGAATTGAGTCTAAAATGACAAGAAGTGGCCCATGCAAAAAAGCTACAAAAAGGCAAACATGGCACGTACCACGTGAAATATTTTTGAATGCAGAGGAGAAACACTGCGTTGGAAAAGGAATACTAGCATCACTGCATAAACAAGGGCAGAACTGTAAGCACAGGAGCGTGCATAATTCTGCTTCAGAAAACCAATCTCAAAACAAAACAGAGTGAGATGGAGAGTAGGTAACAGAGAGTCAATGTAGTGCATGAGATGAGAAAGAATGCAGCTTGCTTCAGTTAGCGAAACGAAGTCCAAGAAGAAAGACAGACAGGAAACTGAAGGGGAAAGGAAACAGGAGAAAAAGAAGAAAACCTACGTAAACCAGGGGAAGAAACACTGGCAGAAGAACAAGCATAGACAAAAGTGGCCATCAATGACTGAAAACTGTCAATACAGTGGGAGCAAGAAACTTGCTTTTCAGATGGACCTCAATATACTTATGAGGAGGAATTGATGGGGCAGTTGCCAGCAATGCAGCACTGGAGCTAGGCATTCCTTGCCATGTTCTCAAAGTTACTGGAGGTTTCAGTTTTTATTTTGCTTCGCTCTGCTTTAGCACACAAGACACTTTACTGTATCAAGAACAATTTAATGCTAAAATATTCCTGTGTTCTGGAAAAAAAAAACCCTAATTCATCTATTCTGGCAACATTCTATTAAGGTTTTATTCTAGTTCTACAGATTTCTTTACTGGAATATTGATAATCATCATTAACATAGTGGTTTGTGTAAAAAAAAAATACAAAAAAGCATAGCTTGAAGATTGTTAATGCAATTACACCCCACCAATTCAACACAACATTTACTGTACCTCAGCAAAATCTCCACAAACATTCAGAATACGAGCTCTATAATATCCTCTGTTTCCCAGATAAGCGAACGGTGCCAGGCACACCAACTCTGGATGTGGAGACACTGTTAAATCCATCAGGTCCTGGCAGTCAATTTCACCAGTTAGAGCCTGGAGTGCAATCCTGTTTTTTTCATCTGTCCTGTAACCCCAGAAGTGTCCAACTTCTACTATCTGAAAGTATAAAAATTAGACAATATCAGATTTCGTATTATTTTATTCTTATGCATCAATCACAAAACACAACTGAGCAAAACACATGAAAGTGCTCCTGCCCCTGACACACACAGAGAAATGTTCTCATGCTGCAATAATGCAGTGAAGCATTTCTCTCGTAATTAGTTATTTTAAAATGTTTATCTGCTGTGCAAATGCAATGCACTTTTCATCTAAACCGACCCTGACCTAAGCATTAATAAAATACAGAAAATTAAGAAAAGACCGCTTCCATTTTTCTAAACCAAATTAACATACAGAAAATACAAAGTATACAGTTGAATAGACGGATACCTAGAGATATGGTACATTTTTCTTATTAGTGAAAGAATAGCAGTTAGTTACATCTATCAGCAAATTGGCATTTTTCCTGTTATGATTAGCCATCCTTTAGAAAACTGAGAACACACCGCTATTTAAATCAAATTGAATAAAATAAGCCATCTTTTCAAATGGCTTACTGAACTCAGATACCATTTCCGATCTTACATCAGGTGCTCATGATAAAAAAGACTATTTAATTACAGTACATACAACCATTAAAGCTGAAGCATTACACAGAATTAGCACAGATAGTGAAGTGACTGGAATGTGTCTGGTCAAATCCATGAACATTTTTGATCCAAGAGATTTAACTGAATAAAATGAAGAAAATGCTCTTTTCTGCACTTGCAAAGCACGTCACTACTATGAAGAGCTGTTTTAATACTTCAGCTTATAATTTCCACTAGCTCAGTGATTTGGATTTTTTATTATTATTATTTTGATTTCAGCAGCATATATATTGCTTGCTATTTCTCAATTTCTTAAGAACACAATAGTTAACACAAGATTTAAAAAATCTCAGCTTCAGAATTCATAAATGTTTATATACACATAAATTTTCCCCTAACATCCTTTTATGCATGCAATATTTTTAGGAATGAGCAAGCAGTACCACTAATTCATCTCATTTCTCTACCGCTTCTGAAGATGACTGCCAGTTAATAATGGCCCAAATACCTACTGATTCTCATTTATATAGTGTACACAAATATTTAATTTCTCCCATTAATCCTCTGTACATTTATGCCTACTTTTCAGCTCACGTTTACTGCCACCAAATCCCACAAATTTTCTGAAGTACAAATAAATTTTAATGGCTGAAATTTTTCTGTGACATGCAAGTACTATTTAACAAAGAACTACTAAAAATCAGACCAAGAATATTCTCTATATATCTTATGGATACCTGTGTGCTAAAAACATTATTAGTACCTATTCTTTTCATTTAAGCTCATCAGATATTCATCTCTACAAAGTTATCTAGGTACCGATTATTATATATGACCTACTTCAGATGTAGAACATTCCTACCTCTGTTACCCTGATGGACAGAAGACGACCTGGATCTGGGATCATCTTTGCCTGTTGTAAAGTACCAAATGAGAGTTCCACAGGCTCCACTGTCTGCTTCTTACAGTCCACATTAACTCTAAAAATTTTATAGAATAAAAACACTAAATACTATACTTCCCTCACATATGAAAACTCAGGAGTTCAATATTTTTTTTGCTTTCATTTGTGTCTCAAGGTGGCCCCTGAGCACACTTATGTACTTAATGACTTTTACTTACAAACATATTAAATCAATTAGAACCTAAAATGACCACACAGGACCAAAATACCACTGAGAAACTGTTTGAATTCCATTATGAGCAAACACAGGAAGATACATACCAAGACGCAACTGTGCCATCCATTTATTAGAACTCCAAAGAATTAAGGTTAAATAGTGGGGCTTTTTGCTATGGTATGCCTTCTAAGCTTATTTTTGAAAAATAAAATGAGTACACTATAAACACAAAGATAAATTCAGAATATCTTTTTTATATACATATATAATATTCCTTTTAGTTGATAAAAGTTAAGAACTCTAAAATGAGTCTTTCAGCCTTGAGTCCCTCAAGAATTAATTTTCACAAAGATTTTAACTGCTGTTTTGGGCACAGTGAAACTGCTAAAATCTTTTATTAAAAACTAAGTACAATTAAAAACTAAGTACAAGTAGTTTTTTATTAAAAATTAAGTACAATCAACTGGAAGTCAAGTATTTGCCTGCACTTTAGTTCATTCCTGCTTTTCCATTTTAATTTTCTCATTTTAAAATATTAAAACGGCTGCAGACCAGTGAGGAACTAGGCAGGTTACCATTTTAGCAAGTAGCTTGTATGATCTCAACCTGAGAATCACAGACAGCATTTAATAATAATGAAATCCACATCATATTTTTCTAGCAAAAGCAAGTGCAGACCAAAGAGACTCACGACATTGTATTCCTCATCAGTGTTTTCTATTATGCCTCCCTACCCTAGAATGTTACATTTCCCACCAGTTTTTGCTGTTATACACCTCCTCCATCCCTTTCTTTTCTGTTTCCAGATACCACTCCTTATTTATTTTGATCCTATCAATCCTCACATTATCTCTAGCGTGAACAGAAATTACTGTGTACATCCACATTTCCATACGCCAAAGGCAAATTGGCCAAAACCTTAAAAAAAAGAAAAAGAGAAAGCGTGTACTTGCAGTTCTCTTAAACAGTAGAACACCTTTAATGTAATATTTAAGACAAACATATTAATTTTAGTCCTGCAACAACATTCTGCTTATACAAAGTTTACACATCTGGGTTTTTTTGAACCTAACATGTCTCCCTTGGTGACACTTTCAAGGAAACTCCAACTAAATTCAACAAACCTCATGTCAACTTAACACTGCAAAGAAACTCATTTTCCATATGCAATGCAATTACCTTAGAGATTCCATACTTGCGGCTGCTGCACCTTGCAACTGCCTTCTGATATCATCCGGAGAATGAACGTTCAGCTCAAGAGGAATTTTCAGCTGTGACATCTTGACCGAGAGGTACACTGCAGGAAGTATCTTAAAGCCCTCCATCGGGTTATGAGAGAACTCCACAAAAGCCCTGTTGAAAAAGAGCCCCACCAAATAGAATTGCAATAAATACTCAATGAGTATCAAAACCCAACAAAAAACCCCATAAAAGCTGTCATTTCTTCTCCCTGTCTTTATCTTAGCAGGCCAATAAACAGTTAAAAGCAGGCTTCTCACGAGCTTTGCGTACCGCTCTCATGCGCCTTAAAACTTTAATTATCATGATGGTTTTAAGAAAGCTTTCTAACATTCTCATAAGCACATATCAAATTTACTGAGCATATTTATTACAAATAGAAAGGATGTGAAAATGTACGTGAATAAGAAAAGAATTAAAGATCGGAAAAGGCCTAAGAAGGGCTACAGGAATTCAACTTTGGGCAGCTGTACTCCAAAATTAGCTAGATTAGCTACAACAGCCAGTCACATGCATTTTGTACAAAGCCATCTGACTCTACAATGAGCTAAATTCAGTATACAAGTTAGAAATAAATACAGACAGATGAGTTGCAGTTAAGGTTCACTGTCAGACAACAGAAGAGACAGAACAGAAGGTGGTCTCTAAATCAGCTACTTTATCTAATGTATTTCAACCAAAGCATGTAAAACCATCTTTCTTACTCCAGCCAATATGTTAAAAATAAAGTACTGATTCCAAAAAGATGAGAAGAAATAAACTCATTTTGTCAGTGCACCATTGACAGAGACATTAATTACTAGATTCAGAAGAAGGGGACGAGACTTAAAGTATTTATACTTACTTTGATCCATCATAGGCAATAGATTTTACCTGCCCACACTGTCTAAACAGTGACTGCAACTGTTTATGATATAGATATCCATAGGGAGGAATATTCTTCAGCTGTTAAGAAAAATAAGTTAAATCTGGATACATTCAAGTATTTTAACGCATTATTAAGTTCACCTAAATAGTTAGATTCCTCTTGTGCTTGAGCTGCAACAGTGATATACAACCTAAACCCCAACAAATTCAAAGAACGCTGTATACTATATTACATAAAAAAAAATCTCAAAAGACAATCAAATCAGAGTTTTGCTGCTAATGCTGCCCTACTGCCTTAAACTGGTAGATAACGTATTTTTATTACTCAATTCTTTATTAAGTCATTCACCTTCTTAACGTACCATGACAGTGGTTCTTGGATCTTTGCCAGCAAGCTCTCTCACTGCAATTTTTTCATGACATTTTCCAAAAGTAAAGTAGTTTGGATAGAAAGCACCAGCTATTACAATCTGAAATCAAGAGAATATTTTGTAAAGCACAGCAGATTATATTCAGTTTCTTGAAGAGAGATACACTAGCAATATAAAGAGAGACCGACAGATCTTTGTATGAAGATTTTTTCCTGTCTCTTTAAAGGAATTACTGTCATTTCAGACTAAACATTAACTCATGCAAATCCTTAAAATCACACTTTCATGAAAAGAGTTCAACTTCTGGAACAATTTTACAACTTTTTAAAATTTTTGTATGCAGATTTGCTCTACGAAAAGTACAATTGCTAGCCCTGATACCAAGAGGACCTTCAATTTTAAATAAATTCACATAAAATAACTACATGAAACTTGTTCAGTTTCCATGTTACATCTTACAGTACTGAACAATTCAGCTCTGAAAAGTTTACTGCTTAACACAGTTAAACCAATTGCTACTGAAACGATAAATAGGTCTGTGAAAATAAAATCACTACTAATCAGTCCAAATAAGACTAGAAATTCAATTGGAAATTTGATAAAGTTACAATAGCTGAAAGACATCTAATTTCCTCCCTGCCCCCCTGGCCCCAATATCTAACCAAGCCAGTGGAGGCCAAATAGAGCACTCGTAACAAATGAAAACACCCTTTTCAAAACTGTTAATCTTTAGCCTTCCAACAGGAACCACCCTTGAGTTTTTTAACGACTTTAACAAAGATTAGTCTAGATACGCAGTTTAATTCATCTCAGTACGACTTGGGTTTATTTTGATGAACTGTCAGAAGTGAAGGGGCAGACAGAGGACCAAGTTGGCATGAATTCTGAGCCATTAAAAGCAGTATTAGTTGTCCTTCTAAGTTGTCAAAAAGAATTACTTTTTCACCTGCAATCTCAAAAACCACAGAGAATACTGTGTAATACTAGTTCATCAGTACTCACATATAAAAATCCAGCTACAACTTCTGTGAATACTGGCTCTCCCCAGAAGAGCCAATAAAGCATTACCTGCAAAATGAAGCGTTGTTCATATACAGATTCCTCATCCATAGCAGATGGTTGAGAATTAACATACATGTTAAATGCTCTGACTCGCTGTTTCAAGTCGTGAAATAACTCTGCCACCTGAAATTTGAACTCTAAGTTACCTATTAAACAAATCAAAACCATCCACAAATTAAAATAAAATCTATTATTAGAAGTCTGAATAAGTGGGCAAACTCCCCTTTCCTTTTCAGGTGACACTAGTATGGATTTTATCTAATACACTCCTTAGCATCTCTACTCAAGCAGTTTTCTTGACATCTCTTTATGAAGTAGAATTTTGTAGTTGCAAAGCATATTACGCAGATACGATACAGAAGAAAATTAGAAGAACTGAAAAAAACACGTTTACAAGTGATATGATTCTCCATTTAAACCATCTGGGGGTTGTATCTTAGAAGGTAAAACAGACGCTAACACCAACCTGGACTTCTGCACCTAACTGTAGCAGTGACCGCACATGCTGCACCCTAAGTTCAACAGACAACCATGACGACCTCAGGTAAGATCAAACTTAGGCCCTACAGCAGAACACGCTCTGTTAAGCTTATGATCCTAAGCATTTCTGAGAAGCTTCCATAAGCAGCTAGTGTTCCTCCACCCACACAGTGAATGCCTTCATTGTCCCAACTGATTCTGGGGCAAATGTGGAGAAGTACAACCCAAAGTCCACTCAACTGCTTCATGTCTACGTTTTCCTTTCTGCTACTGGCAGCTTTAGAATACTAAAAGTCCTGTTATTTTCCTCATAGGACAACTACTATAATCAGAAACCAGTGTGTGGCTGCCTCAATTTTGCAAATCCATGTCCACACAAGGAATTATAAAATTAGTATCTGAAAGTGTGGCAAATAAAAGACCCCAAATCTTCAGAGTTAGGTTGATGGTTGGAATAGATGATCTTAAAGGTCCCTTCCAACCTAGACAATTCTATGACTCTTAATAAGTGCTAGTGTAGCAAACTCCTGAACTATTATGTCTTGCACAACCTCTTCTTGAATTATCTGAAATTGGGCCAAGAGAACACCACCTATCCAGGAGGCTATCGTAAGACTGACCCTTCAGCTCTCCAGTTTTACACAATTTCCTTTATTCCCACCTTTTTTTCCTTGATATCAGATATATGAGTTAAAAAACTACTGGCATTTCTTATCTAGATTGTTACTTAATATGAAGAGCTTTTTGGTTTTTTCCTGCTTTTCGAATGCAGGCCCATTGCTCGTGCCAAAGGTATGACCCACTGGAATAATGGGCAAGGCCACGCTCTGCCAACCACAGTTATTCTGGAGTTTTACTCATTCCCCCTCTCAACATACTACATTAAGCTTGAAGCCCTTTGTGATGCAGAGTTTTCATTAATCGCTGCAGTAAAGTTAGCAACAAAGCCCCACAAATTTTCAAGTCCACTCCTTGCTATATAACTGTATTTGCTTAAAATTATCCTAACCATAAGACAAAAGTTATGGAACAATGGAGAGCAGTCACACCACAAGCAGTAGTATCTGAGGGACCTATAGAATGAGCAAATAATACTGGAGGTCTCCCTAAAAATGTTAAAAATACATTAAACAGTTAATAATTTAATACCACTTTGTTTATCCAGGATGTGCCACTCCTACAGATGCCTCCAGGAGCCATCTCTCCATCTTCTGGTTGGACTGGATGGTCTGAAAGGTCCCTTCTAATCTACACAATTTCATAATTCTACGACCGCGTCTACTGTTGCAATAAACAAGCTACTGGAAGAGTCCATCCCTCCGAGGCATTCGGTACTTGGCCTTATTAACATATAAATCATTATCTGAAGTCCATTATTCACAAGAATGCACACCTGGCTCTGTTAACATTACAATGATTCTCCTCAGCTCTTTCTTTTCTTTGAAACTGTATAAATGAGGTTTCTGCAACCACTTGAGAGAAGAGAGGAGCAGTGCAGGAAATGGTGCCCAAATGTTTAATCACTATAATAATGGCTAACAAACCTCTGGTCTGATCTGTCTTAAATCTCCAGTACCTAAGGGGGCATACAGGAGAGATGGGTAGGGACTCTTTATGAGGGAGTGCAGCACTAGGACAAGGGATAATGGTTTTAAACTGAAAGAGGGGAGATTTAGACTAGATATTAGGAAGAAATTCTTTATTGTGAGGGCGGTGAGACACTGGAACAGGTTGCCCAGAGAAGTTGTGGATGCCCCATCCCTGTAGGTGTTGAAGATCAGACTGGATGGGGCTTCGACCAACCTGGTCTGGTGGGAGGTGTCTGGGGGTTGGAACTTGATGATCTTTAAGGTCCCTTCCAACCTGAACTATTCTGTGATTCTATGAAATTGTACTTGGGAGTCCCAATATTCTCTGACTACTTTAAATAGTACTGTCCCTCATCCCTCAAACAAACAAAAGCTACAAGTTCACAGTTTATTTAAAGAAAATCTACATCTATCTATCTATGTATATAGATAAGCTACATAATAATGCAGTAGACAAGATCTTAACATTTTTAGAAAATAAGGAAAAATAAGTCTTTCTGCTTATAAAAATGATTACATATTTCATCTTACCTCTTTGACATTCTTGATGTGAATACCATTTGATCGACCCCACTCAAGCTCTTCCTGGAAAAGAAAGTGAGAAATGCAAATGCAAAAACTTTTAGAAACTGGTTTCTTCTACCAGTAGTGAGCTTTCTCTCGTATTCTTCTGTGTTGACAGAAATAATAGTTATATAGAGGGATGGAAGTATTTGATGTAATTTCACAGCTTTCTTTGCATCCATATCAATCAAGTATTATGCATGTATGAAAATATAAGACATTTATACATATTTGACTAACAAACTACATTTTGGTTACCACCAGTACACCTGTGGGTCATCTAAATTTCTCATATAAATCCACAAGTCCAACTCTGCGTTGCTAACCGCAGAACCTACTTTAAGATGGACTCTTCTTCAAAAAAAAAAACCACCTTCTTTATCTTGATGCATAACTTTATCAGACAGATTCTGGCCATCTTGGCTACTCATTATAACTCAGTGTATGTTACGCACTGGCATTCATAAAGCACGTTATGCTCTGAAAGAAGCAGAGAAATAAAAAAGGTTTTATCTTATACACACAAAAGAAAGACTAGAGGCAGTTTTTGTGTGCATGCTATTTTTTGTGACATGCACATAAAGATATTCCATCTTTCAGGGTTTGGAGCATGGGGGCACGGAGATTTGTATTGCTTCTTTTAAAAAAAGAGAAATGTGCATATTAAAAATATTTCTTTCAACTACAGCTGAATTTCCCTTTTCAGCTTGGATTTCAAACCCTCCGGCCACTTTTGCTCCATCTGTGAACAGGACTACATAGGGATTGTCTTCAAATTCTCAGCGCTGGATTAAAAGACCCATGCTCTCAAAGCCTAAGCTTCTATTTACTTATAAAAAAATGTAACTAATGTAAAGGAGGATTCCTAGCAAAAATTCCTTACTTAGAATATAAAATACTCCAGCACTGAAGCCACCAACTTTAAATAGAAAAGAAGAAATAAAGTTTAACTAACCTTAGGATGTCTCAGCTCCCCCTTTTTTTTGCAGGCCTGCCATGCCTAAGAAAGAAGTGGTGCAGTATTCAGGCACAAATTGTAGTGCTTTAGTAATAGTTACTACAGATATTAATGACGCATTTAAAATATGACTTTTTTCCGTACCTATACTGAAGAGAATTTTTAACACCAATTTAAAAATCAGAGATGCCCTTGGGCAACACAGACTACAAATATTTAAGCACAAGATAGTATAAGGAAATCTGAATCACAGTAATTTAGGTTGGAGGAGACTTCTTCGAATCGGAGGTGACTTCTTCGGATCAACTGTTCCAACAACCCACACAGCAGGGCCAACTTAGATCAGGTTTTTGAGGATCTTTTCTGTAAAACCCTGAGTAACCTTGACTGACCTCATGGCTGAACCTGCTCTGAGGAGACTGGACTACAGACCTCCTGAGGTCCTTTCCAGCCTTAATTATCTAACGATTCTAGTCTAATATGATGCTTGCCTGACTGGTTTCTAAGGAGATATAAATACTTTTCACTCTTATGAATAGTTTTACTCTATTTTGTTGTGGGTGGGCAAGAACTCTGGGTCTTCCTTTGCTCATATGTGAGCACACAAAGTGGTGTGGCTGCAAAATGTAATTCTAAGAACGCACTACTGGAGAGCTGAAAGAATGGCAGGGTTACAAATGTTGTATAACCACATGCTGAAGAACACGAACTACCATAGGAAGACCACTATTCTACCTTCAAGTCAGTTATGGCATGCAATGCTGCATCTACAGACTGAAAATGAGTTTAAGCACTATTGGATGAACTGTAATTACATATACTGCCCCAAACTTGCCATCAGCTCCTGCAACTAAATTGGAAACATAGCATTTAGGTCACTGAATTTCTGGACATAGCTTAGAGATTCTGGATCTTTGCGCATTCCAAAAGCAGACTGAGCATGTTATGTTCCAAGGCTTAAATGAGTAAGGCTTGACTTGTGTTGGGAGAGGTACAATAGCCACCTGATAACACAGCAACACACAAGAGGCTATCCACCTAATTTTCTGAGAGGAGATGGACTGAATATTAAAGCACATGGAAACACTCATGAATGAATAGAAAAATTTGTATGCTTTGATTTGATGCTGTAATAAAGTAGGCTACTTTCAGAGCCTTTCCTTTCTCCTTGCTTTGGGACAACAGTAAGAACAGTAAAGAACTGACTGAGTCAGATACAATTCTGATGTGGATGCCTCCCAGAAAGCAGGGCTAGAAGAGAAATTAACATACTTAAGATATTAATGAAAGTAAATTCATTATTGGACAGCAAATCTAGGACAAATGCCTGCAGAATCCTTTTCTACTACTTTGACGGCAAGCCACCTCATAGTAAATTTTCCAGCTTACTGAGGACACTGACTATTAGCATAGCTGAATAACCAGACTGCATTTCTCTACCTTGATTGAGGTCGTCTGATCTACTGGTTTTAAATAATACTTTTGACATCCACCACTTCCATACCCAAGCCTTATAATATGTCAGAAAAACAAACTCCACTTATTTGACATCATTTTTTCTTTTAAAAACTCTTTCATTTTTAAATTGTACCACTTAAACCAGGCTGATTAGCCTTTACTTCCCTGGATTGTCCTCTTTCTACTACCAGAGCTTTTGACTTCTTCTAATTCACTAAAATCTTTGCATAAGCAAGGGTTTAAAAAAAAGATGTACTAATGAGTCACAGAGCTTCAGCCTATCCTGGAAGAAATCGAATTTGAACCCAGGAATTTGAAAACAAGTTTTTTCCCTGTTCTTTTATGATACTCAGCCATTCCAAACATAAAGCCTTCACACCACTCACACATAGAGATATTGCAAAGGTAGCTCTGTTTGAATGTTTGTGTTTATTCTAAGGACAACATACTGGTTTATAGAAATATCACCTTTGGACTAATCACAGAACCATAGAATGGTCTGGGTTGGAAGGGACCTTAAAGATCATCAAGTTCCAACCCCCTGCCATGGGCAGGGACACCTCCACTAGACCAGGTTGCTCAAAGCCCCATCCAGCCTGGCCTTGAACACTTCC
>JAOXNO010000041.1:12467122-12538877 GCA_028565335.1 Limnodromus scolopaceus | reverse complement strand
GAGGCTGCAGCAGCGCCCCGTGTCACGGCAGGGCTCAGCCTCTGTCCATGGTGCTGCGCCACCCACCAGCCAAGGGACCAGAAAAATCACATTTGGACAGAATGAAATGGTACGAAGTCAGAGCTACGAAGTCTGGAGAAAGGACACCAAACTCATTCCGTGCTAAAATTTACCAGGCAAAATTGCCCTCGGTTAAAAGGAAGCTGCCAACATTGCTGCATCTCTGCCATTTATTTTTGGTTGTTACAACAGGGAAATAAATGCCACAGAAAAGCTGTACGTTTTTCAGCCCTGATCAAAGTGGATTTATGATAAACTTCAATTTCCTCTGATCATCAGTGGATTGCCTACACAAAAGGACAGTACCAGGAAAGCTACAATCATTCTGAAGAAGATGGAGAGTCATCAGGTTATTAATAATCATGGCCTATGATACAACACCTCAGTCCTGCTTTAATGATACGAATATTCATTTGCAAACACTGCAAGCCTACATAGATAATAAGCTAACCTGAAGCAAAACAGTACAGATAAGAGGCAACTTGCTACCATTTGCAGTGTAACCTCTTAGCCGGCAGCCAGAAGCAAGTTCACACCACACCAGTTCAGTGTTGCTTTTGTGTCAATCAGTATTTGCAACCACAAAATGTTCCTGTCTAAATCTGTTCTTATTGAGCTCAAATGAGACATTGTCCATACAGCTATTACACCTGGGGAAAGACGAGATCTTTACTGCAGAACAAATAAGGAACAGTCTGGATAATCTAGAACATACTCCTTCTTATGGAAATTTTATCCCGATTACTGCTAATTGTGAAAATTACAGGAGACAAGCTAGACAAAATAAACATGATAAAGCATTTATTAATTTTTAAAAATTAAGCATATTTCGATTCAACAGCATTTAAATACATCCAAGATGTCCATCCCTCCAAGGGATGAAAAACATTTTGCCCCTCAAAAATGGTATTTTCCTAAAAAATTCTTGTTTATTAGGAAGCAGAAGTTAGCATGAGTCAAAGACTTTCCTGAACCACTGAAGTCTGTATGTTGTGTGTATCTGCAGTTTGGAAGACATAAGTCTGCAGCAAATACAATTTTCTTGCAGTCCATGACAGGGCTTTTATCATTCCCTCCTAAAAAGACTCAGAGACAATTTGGAAAAAAGTCCTGAAGCAGCACAGATATAGGCAAAGTATTAAGACACAGAAAAACATACCAAGCTGAGCTTCAAGAGAAGCGTGAGAAGGCACAGCACCGGCTATTACAGTTCAGAAGACTTCAATCTCGTAACAGGATTTGTAACAGCTGCAGCGGGATCCTCAGTAGCACACAGACAGCAGATATACTACACTAGAAACTTTTCCAGCACATCAAGTTATTAATCCCAGAAACCTCATTCTGCTTACCAGTTAGCCACCATTTTTTTTCCATTAGAGGCAACGAGACATTTTTATAGCAGCTGGAATGACACTGGTAAACTTTTGTGGATTGGAAAGAATCTGCCTCCCCATGTAAAACAGCTCCTTTATTGAAAGGATCACAAGGGTCAAGAGAACCTGAGCCTCTGGTTCCCATCTTTTTCAAAATCTGCTCCTACTTCTGGCAAACTGAAAACTGAGATAAGCACCACGCTGTCACTCTCTTCCTCCACCCTGAATGCCATTTTCCATCTGCTCAGTAGAACAAATACCTCCAAAGCCATAGGAATATACCCAGACACTGAGCCTTGCAACTCATTTTTCCCTACTTCTTGCCACCTTACTTTGATGTAAACTTGTGCGGCTCCTTCACAGTGGTAAAAATTAACTCATCAGAACTAGTGGTGTTATACAGTAGGACACAACCTTCAAAAAGTATCACTAAGTAACCAGGAGTAACACGAAGGTTTTAACAACTGATCCTACAAAGTTGAGAATCTCCATCTATATAAGATTTCACTGGGAGATAAGCAGGAAAAAAGACTTACCTTAAATGCCTTCAAAATTGCAATACAGTCACTCTTACTATTCCCAGCATAAAACAGTTTGTTCCTGGCAATACAAACAAAACGAATTATGAACAATATCTATTTTTTTTCCAAATATTGAATGTATTATACAACTCTGAATGCTACACTACTAACACCTTCCAGAACTTCAATGAACAAGGTCAATACATTTATTGCAATTATTTGATTGTATTCACATTTCCTTGCTGAATGTAAACTGTGTCGGCAGGATAGCAAGGATTATTTTTTGTTATTATTTAAAAAAAACCAAAAACATTTTAACCTACACTGCCACATGCTCACATCAGTAAGGCAAAGTTGAAGAATGAGGTCTTGTACCCAGAAAAGGACAACTTAACTCTGATAATAATCAGCTCACATAGAAATAAATTTCAGTATCTCAGCTGCTCTGGAAAAGCTTCATAGAATCATAGAATGCTTCGGGTTGGAAGGGAGTTCCAACCCCTACGCCATGTGCAGGGACACCTCCCACTAGACCAGGTTGCCCAAAGCTCCATCCAGCCTGGCCTTGAACACTTCCAGGGATGGGGCAGCCACAACTTCTCTGGGCAACCTGTTTCAGTGCCTCACCAGCTCACACCCTTCTTTTTGCATTGCTTGGCACTTGGATAGTAAATTATAGACTCATGACATGATACATTTTATTTAGTGGTCAACCTAACCCTCTGACCCTAAATGTAGTCAGGAAGTTGTAAAACATCTAGGGTAATACCTGTATCCATTGACATGCTGTTTGAAAGGTACCGCAAATAAATTCCGCAAAGAGAGCGCTGAAGCTACAACAAAAATAAATCAAAATGAAAACCTGCAAATCATTTGTTTTTAGAGAAATGTCCTCACATGTTCTTTTTTCAGTTACCTATAATAAGACATTCTTCTAAGCACCCGAAGACATGCCCGAGGACTATCAATTTTCCAAGACGCAGATCCACTGGCAACTGTGCCAATACATTTCCTAAGAAAGTCAGCTCACCATCATATGGATTCTCTTCTGTTCGCACATTAGCTGTAAGTGCTCCCAGCTAGAGAAATTAAAATTTATTCACTTGTAAAAGTTGACAAAGGAAATATAAGATCAGTTTGTAAGAAAACAAGACAGGAAGCAAGCAATTATCTCAAAGCAACATCAATTAGTATCAAATTGTAATTAAGCTGAATTTCTTAAATCAATTTTAAAAGCTTAGTATTTTGAAACCAAAGCTTCTATTACACATACTGTATAGAAAAAGCAAGCTACAAGTGATACAAATATAATTTCTAATGCACTTCAGAAAAGAAAGAGTTTAATGCAATGAATGTCCTACCCCATTTCAACTTTATAGTTGAAAAGCAAAATGAGTAACTTCCTTGTACAGGTCAGAAGTGGATCTTTAGGCTATCCCCTATACATCATAAGGTGTATGTGATTTTGCTACTTATTAATAAACAATTTCACTTACAGCGTTCAAGTTCCCTCACTTTTTTTTCTATTCTTTCTCACCACAGATGCTAGTTCACCAACAGTATCATTACTCCCTGATAAAATTATAATGTTTTAATGAAATAACTGCAGACACTATGCTCAAGAGGACAGTAAGTAAACAACAGTCGAAAGTGAGAAAAGATTCTCTAGACACAATTCCTATTTCAGGTTCTGAATAAAACCAACCTTAAATGCCAAGAACAACACTTCTGCAGTACATTTTTATTACTTCAATTTTATAAACCTTAAAAGAATCCCTACCTCTTTCAGCTGAAGTATGGCACGTTCAATGTCACCTATGTTGGGTGGAGAAAGAGCTGTTGCCAACAAGGCTTTTGGTGGCCCCATATTAAGCTTTTTTAATTTTAAGACTGTAGTTCCCAATGGACAACGCTGAAGGGAAAACAATGTTATTATTACTTTCCCCCCATGGGAAGCAGGCAAAGTGTGAAAAATAAGTTAAAGTTTACAATTTAGTAAAACCTAAAATTAATCTTGTGTAATTCAGGATATTTTTCTTTTGAATAGATTGCTTATTTCTAATCCATATCCATTTTACTGCTATAATGCCTCTCCTTCTACAAAGACAACTATATGGAAGGGTCTTTTTCAATTATTTACCAACTTGAATTCTATTCAGTCTTACTGTTATTAGTATCTGTTCAAATTGTACACCATCTTCAGGAAAAGTAAAGTAAGACTTGTTTTTACTGTCTCTGCTATGACCACATACATTAAAAAAAAATTATTAATGCTCCCCAAAAGTCTTACCAGTATCTCAGGTATGGACTTCTCCGGAATAAAGTCTGTCCAGAATTCCTTGCGTACAAGCCTGTAACAATAGCCTTTGGAAACACGTCCAGCACGACCTTCATGTAAAAGAACAAATCACTGATTTGCAAACCGCCCCTTTCTAGCTGTTCAAACCCCATCCATCTACAAGCGTCCTGGGCAGCTGAGCAGCATGTGACAGCTGATACTGCAGGCTGACCAGTATTTTGCTCTCTTGCAGCAGGATAAGCCCAGTGGAGACATTCCCTCTATCTTTTCCTACATAAGGATGGGATGAAATCATTTTGCTTTCATAGCAGCAGTAACTAACATAAGAATTACTTAAGAATTTCACTCAAATACCTCTTTCACATAACTGCCCTCAAAAATCGGCACGCATCTTTCTCAGTTGGAAATACATGACAAATCCTGCACTAAAATACACTTCCTCAAAACCAGGAGAAGGCAAGTTCTACCAAATCTAAATTTAATATAGAAAAATATGTCAATGCAAGTTTTAGCATACCCCCAAACTGAAGATTCTATATATGCAGAGTAAATACACTTTGCGTTTGTATTTTTTTACAGAATGAGTATACTCGAATTTCCTATTCGACTCTACAGCTAATAAAAATCTTCCATGTAAACAACTTTTAAGATATCACGATGAACAGGAAAACATCTTTATGATCTACTACTTATAAAAAAACCCACACTGATTCAGAAAGTCTTTTACTGCTGAAACTCACAAGTAGTTAATGAAAACCTCACAGTACCTGTCTCCCCTTTTTAAAAATGGTCCACGATAAAAAAAATTACTATTAAATAATAACAAATCCTCATAGACCTTAAGTTTTAAGGCCCATGAATTTTAACATTTTCCAATAAAATATAAAATATTCCTTCAAAAAAATACTTGAACAAAATAAAACATTCAGGCATAGTTGTTTAATCACATTTTAATATCCTGACATGGTAAGGAATTGCATTTTTTTGGTAAGCTATTAATGGCAAAAATAATCTGTGCTTCTTATTGTTAATAAAATGAAAAGCAATGTAGAATTCTCCATGAAGGTTAGCTTCTAAAATTCCTTTCCGTTACCTATTTTCATCTTACCTTTTCTCTGATTACAGTTTATTTTAGACGCCCAGCAAAGTCTCAAACTTCGGTAATTAGTTTCCTCATCACAAACCAAATTTCTAATTAAGCAGAAATCTATGACTGCAATTAAGAAAAAAAAAAACTATTAGTATTACAAAACAATTTATGCTCATGGCAGTGGCAAAAATACAGGTTGATTTTGTGCTATCAGAAAAGTTTCCATTATTTAAAGATCAATAAAGAGAACGCTTGATTTATAAACAACCAGACCCAGTATTCTCTGGATACTAACACCACTGCAAACAGATTTTAACATAAATGTAATAAATGGTTGGTGTGGATGACAAGCATTAGAAGGCAATAATTTCTGCATTTAGACATTCTATACTAGAATTTGCTTAATCTGATGCAATTATTTCAAAATATAGTCAGAATGGGAATAAAAAGCTTAAAGTACTTGTGACATGAGGTCTGATTCTGCTTGTTACTGCATTCAAGATTATTTTTCCCCTTCCAGTAAAGATTTAAACCAACATCCCACTCAGTTGCTCTATTTGTTCATATATTCAGATTTAAAACTGTTCTCTGTTGTGAAAGAAAGAATTCAACAACTGTCAAAATTAAACTCCAATAGCAATGCCTTGTAAAACAGTGACATGTTGCAGAGATTTGGGTTAGCACAAGTAAGGAAAACATTAGAAATACAGTACATGCACAATTATGAGATTTAAAAGACTTACCATACTTAACATCAGGAACTGTTACAGAGCTCTCAGCTATGTTTGTAGATAGAATAACCTGAGTTTTGAAGCAAAAAATGAGCAACAAATGCATAAAGAAAAAATTACTCTCACATTAATGTTTCTACGTAAAAAATCCAACTTGCAATGAAGAAATATAGATGTAATAGCAACATAGTATTTCTGCTCTGCATATTAAAAAAAAGCAATACAACACAAGGAAACTTGTATATGTAGGGTAGGCACACAGGTAGGCAGGCAATAGACCCCCATACTAGGAGTCTTTGCTACGCAGTGCCACCAGCAGCATACTACTGTCATGCAAGGTGGAAGAATGGACACACACAAACTATTCTGAAGGACAAAACCAGTGTCACACGAAAGTTTAAGGATAACTTCCCGTTACTGCATTTCTCTTGAGGTCTGAACACCAAGTAAAGCACCAACTTGGTAAGAAAGGCAATTAGTTTACATCTTGAAAAAACAAAACTGCTTTGCCCTCACACAATGGTTTGAGTTGGCACAACTTTTATTAATTTACATACATGGCTATTTGCTATTATTACTCTAGCCAAAGGTCTCACACACAAATTAATGATTCGACAACACTTACTTTTCTGTAGCCAGGAACTGCATTCAAAAATACATTACTTTGTTCCTCTAATGTCACACTTGAGTGAAGCGGGAACACTTGCCACCTAAAAAAATATATTCGTGACATATTTACTGATACAAGAATATGAAAATTAACTACACCTCTGTGCTAAACCATATTACGTACTGAGAACTCATACAGCTGAAGGATTCGTGTTCAATTTTAATTGAACTGAAACAAATGTGGTCTCTAACTTACCTTTTGTTAAACATATTTGAGAGACATGAGTGCAGGTATTCTATTTCACACAAACCTACGGGAAAAAGCAATCAAGAGTTTGTTTTATTTTTGGTGATCACTAACAATTCTAAAACCAGTTCTCATGTCTACTGAAATTCTTAATTGACTTTCATTATTACCTCTTTTTCACCACGTAATAAAACAGCAGAAGAGTCAAACAGTAAATCTAATAATGAGTCACTGAAACACTGTGAGTCAATTTTTCAAGAGTCATTTTCCATAATTTTACACGTACTAAATTAAAATAACAGTATCAAATACACAGGCCATCTGCCAGTGTCCAATTACTAGCCCTTGTT
Source organism: Limnodromus scolopaceus (assembly GCA_028565335.1). Classification (NCBI taxonomy): domain Eukaryota; kingdom Metazoa; phylum Chordata; class Aves; order Charadriiformes; family Scolopacidae; genus Limnodromus; species Limnodromus scolopaceus. The sequence continues at coordinate 12,531,597 of JAOXNO010000041.1, read as the reverse complement.
TCAGTTCCTTATAGCTGACAACGTTTACCACATGCTGAATATCTGGTTTAGGATAAATTTGGGTATTTCAGCCAAAACAAGCTGTTTCCAAGAGCAGGGCCAAGGAAAAAAAAAAAAAAATCTATTTCTGCCTTAGTCATCTTCCCTTTGGCAGTTCCAGTGCCCATTCTCTGGGGCATGGATTTCATGTCTGCCAGTAGAAATCTTATCACTACAGGATTTTCGCTGTCTTTCTGAGTATCTCCACAGGCATAAACCTTTCTGAGAAGCCTCGTTTGCTTCTTACTGAGATTTCAATTCCAAAAGCCTCATTTTCAAAAATCTGTCCAACACTGAGCTTTCCTGGTTGGATATTAAATATGAAGTTATTCTCTAACTGCAATAAAGGATTGTTGCAATTTTCAGTGAGGCCAAATGCAGTTTGAGCCCCAGGATGTGAAAGTTCTCACACTCTTCAGATGACTGTTACTTGACTTCAGAAGTGGAGGAAGGAAGACAAATGCAAGTGGAGGAAGAGAGATATTTACAGGAAAGATAAGAGAGAAGAATAACTTAAATCAGAAATGAAAGAAGGATATGTGATGGGTGGGAAATTGTGACTGAACAAACAAGGAAAAAAGGCCAGAAAGCTAGAAACAGGGGCAAGAAAAGGAAAAACAGATTCAACAAGAAACCAACATGTTGATAACACAAGGCTGGCTGGGAAAAGAAGTTGCAGGAGAACATGGAGATTGGTCAATTACTGGAGTCAGTCTGAAACTGGAAAAGAAGAGGAAGTGACTATAGATAAGGAAGGAAAAAGATATCAGGGTTGGGGGAAGAACAGGTGAGTTGGGGGAGAAAAAATAAATGGGAAGGGGCATTTAAAACTTTCAGGTGTGTCCTTTGTGTGAGGCTAAGGGCAAGGGAAAACAATGTCACTAGAATCTAAAAAAGACAGCCTGAAAGCCAAATTTACACCACAGCTCAAATGAAGCAAGAGTACTTGAAAATGCAAATAACTGACCAAATAACAAACACACTACAAGCACAATAACAAAGCAATTAACAAAGCTCTATGCAAAACAACTTCAGCACCTAGAGGAAAACATGCCGACTGGGAGACAGAAAAACATTACCACTTTTTAAGATTATTATCATTATACTATAGAAAAAAATGTGTCTGTTTATGAACTAGAGCATGCAATTAAAGATACAGAGAAAAGAGAACAGCATGCTGTGGTCTGTTTGGACAGGGCCTGCCAGACCACTTCATCCCACTGGCTATTGCTCAAGTATCTTGCTGCCTACTGCTTCCTACTTACGTATCTGAGTAAAACATCAAGGCTTGAATCCAGTTTATGTTTAAAAACAATCGCTTAATCCATGACTGGTAGAAGCAGACTCTGCATAACCAATATTAACAGTAATTATTAATAAGCCTAGTAATTACTGACTAGACACAGGAGGCAGTATCAGCTGCCTAGTTCTGGAAGTGACAAGAGTTGATAATGACGCCTACAGAACAAAAAGCTGCAACCAGGAGAGATGGATCTTGGAATGAAAAAGAAACTAGTAACAAAATCTGTTTGGCAAACATACCAGGACAATAAGGAGGGGCGGGTATGGAGAACTGCAAAAGAAAATACAAAACAGACAGAGATTGACAGGAGTTGAACAGATAAAAGCTCAGGACAGTAGCAGCAGAATCCCTTTGAAAAGAAAACCCTAAAGCTTTAAGCTATTCAGTTCCTTCCATCAGCAACAGCAGGGGAAGCACGGAGAAATCAGGCCACCCCCATCTTTTGCAAGGTTCTAAAGTGGAAGACAACCTACTGTTGCTTTCATTTAACCCGTCAGCTAGTCTGGCAGAAGTACGTTACATACTTGAAGGTGTAGCTCGGTGATGATTCAGTCAGCACAGTCCAATTTGATCTTTAAAAATTCTAAAGAATTATACGTCAACAAACATGCTCAAGAAATATTAAGGTTGTCATGTCAAGCAGTAAAACAAAAAAATGGCAGAATTAAGACTGGTTGTGCAAATTTAATGCAGCCCTCTCGGAATATATTTATGCATATATGTAAAAAAAAATAATCACTGTACGGTTTAACATGGCACTTTGTATCACCTAGTACCTAGGGATGGACTAGCTCTGGAATCAAAGGAGAGCTGACTACTGAAGGGTATTTACCTGTAAAGAATCAGACTCACTCTTGTAAAATTAAGCATGGAACAAGACAGGCAATTGCAACAGGAAGGGAAAACACGGCATCCTAGAGACAGCAGCAGCTGCTCTATGGAAGCCGATTCTGCCCCATCACTGAGTTGCACAAAGACAGTGGACAAAAATCAGTTAACAGCACTCCTTAGCACAGCATCCTCCTTCTGGCTGCTGGTGACTACTCAGCTTGAAATGCCAACGGGAGTGTTATTCTGAACGTACAAAACGCTATGTAATTGCAAGCACTCAAAAAATCTAAGCATCTCAAATCAGTGTCCTAAATGCAGAGGTTATTTTTACCCAAGTCTCTATCTCAGCTGCATTCTTGTAAACTGAGGGCTCTCCTCCCCTTTTCTCTGGTTCTGGATAAACATTATTTGTGAAGAAGATTTCAAGAGGTATTTGCTGATCCTGTGTTCAAGATCAGTCTTCAGTATCCAGTTATAAAACAGGCCAAGGTTAAACAACAATAAAAAAACAAACCTAAGTACCAGCTCATTCAGAAAGCACTGTCTACTCAGGTTTTCATGAATTTACCAAGTGTATTTAAACACTAAGTTTCATTTTATCAGTTGCAGGTATAAGCCATCAGGGATAGCAGTAATAAAAAAAATTACAGCAATAATTAGAAAAAAAATATCAAAATGAAAGACAAAAAAGATTTGGGAATTGAAAGTGCTAAAAAGTAATTGCTTCATTCTGAAATGAAGACTCAAGGGCCCTGAGGGAGTCTGGAAGCACACCAGACACTACGAGGAGAGAAGCCAGTGGCAACAGAAATGGTCTCCCTACTTGATTAATGGCAAACTCGAATGGGTCCTACTTGACATTATGAAGTAATTCCACCTACCCATTGATTTCACAGAGAAGGTAATTGTACAAAAGGCAGCTCTAACACCTTTTAGCTGGTGGTGAGCACCCTCCACTGAAAGCTACTCTGCAAGTGCAGTGTATTTTTGTGCTGGTGTGCTCTGTTTCTAGTCCTAACGCCAGCAACTCTCCTGCTAAGCTCAATACAGCAGGGAAGTGACATTCATAAAGATTTTACAGAGTTAGAAAGTCCTGGTAGGGACAGACCTTACTATACCTAAGGAAAGAGCTGCTCCTCTCCACTAGAACATGCCCAAATCTTTTCCAAGTTTTCAACTAGCCAACTTGCACGTCCATGGAGAAAAAGAATACGTGAAAGCACGAGGTAATAGGTTTATGATGATAGAGAAACCAAGGCTGCAGTCTAGTTACACATAAATTAATGCTTTTATTTTCACAGTCATTCTTGCTTGAACCCCTTAGCTAGATTTTCGAGGCAGTGTAAGATAATCTAGGTTTACTGATTAAATACGACTAAATCTATACATAAGCAGTTCTCTGATCATTACATACTATATGACCCTGCATACTTTTGAATGTGCATTTTAACTTTTACTGCAAGAATCTAGATAGAAACCAGGGAAGAGAGTACACTATATGCAGGTAAGAAAACATTTCTGAAAGAATCCTAGGAACTTCATACAATATTTAATAACTAATCTAAAAAAGTAAGCAACTGCATTTCTGTGGATTAACTGTAGAATTAATTTTATTACTGTAACTTCATTCCTAAAACATACAAAGTCTTAATTTTTGACTCATTGCTCTTCCAGTTATTGCCATATTTAAACATGTTTGCAAGAAAAATACCCAAACAGACCAGTCAGCCCAGTTAAATGTGTGTTTAGTAAATCCTTGGGAGAAGCACCAGAAGAAAGCTTGTTAGATGACAAATAAGGAAAAAGATAATTATTAAGAGGTACTCACCTGGTAAAAATACTAGCACACTTCCACGTTCTGATGTAACACTCAAGTTTTTTTCCTCCCTAACAAGAATATGCAGTTTCATTAGTTTTACCTCAGTCTACTTTATTACCCCAAGATATTTTATTTTGAAAGAACAGGCAGAACTGCATGTTTTTTGTAACGTATTATTTAAACTTCCTGAAGAAATTGAATTAAAAACATTATTTGGAGCTATGCTTTCTGAAAAACACAGTATATAAAAATTGGAACTAGATCATCAGGTTTAGTTTTGGCTTCAAAATTACGTTAAACCAGAAACACTCTTCCTTACCAATGAAATTAATCAAAATTAGGTTACCAAAGATCTTAAAATAAAAAGGCAGTATACTACTGCCGAATTCTATGCAAACTTATTCAGTTATTTCTCAGGTACATGTAATACTCTTGTATTCTAAAAATATCACTAGACACCTTTAACAAAAGCCTAGCACATAATAAAACTAACCATTATGAAGAACTACAGGTCATGACATTAATTGAAGACGTTTCCCTCTACGATTATCTGTTACGAGTCAAGAAGCTAAAATCACCTTAACATAATATAGAACTCATCTTTTTGGTAGTAATCAGTCCTGACACAAAGTATTTTCATCATCTTGAAAGAGGGCATTCAGTAAGACCTACAAACAGCCTTAGTATAACTAACCTAAGTAGAAACCACACAAATATATAAAATAAAAGCAGAGATGCATAGAAAACTAAGTTGCCACTAAGAACTGTAATACACGGGCTGCCGCTGTTCCTTAATTAGTGTCTCATTTCCCCAAAGAATGACTCATTCCAGATCTTGAACTGTATCTTACCTATTGCTCTTCATCTCCAATTCATCAAACGACTGAATCAAAGACACTGCTACTTCATACATTTCCTTTACTATCACTGGTTCCTCAATTGTTTGAGAAGGAAGCTGTGTGGAGGAGGAAGTATTGATGTTAACACAGTGTAACAAGCTAGAAGACTGTTGATCACCTAGGTGTGTTGAGTAGTCGAGTGCTTTTCAATTAAAACTGATCCAGCACAGATGCTGTACAAACAACTTAATCTGGAGCATCCATTACCTTCTGAACAGATATTTTCTTTTAAGCATCTTACCATTCTAATGCTGAAGAAATACTTCAGATATTTACCTACTTAAGATAAGCACTAGCCCACACACCATCCCCGAACATTTGCAGGACACACTCCTTTATCCAGAAGTGTTATGCACGTGAGATTAAGCGCAACCCATGGGGATAGGATGACAAGAAGATAAATTTGTGTAAGGCAGGCACGATCCTTCTCACAGGTGCTATAATACAGGTCTCTACCTGATTGCCAAATAAATCACATAACTGTCTTATTTAAATTATCTTTAAAGGCTCGTGTTTACCCTATCAGAGAACAATGGCCTGATATACACAATATACCCCCGATGAGTCATATCTACACTGTTTTCAAGTATTCTGTCACAAGCTCGGCTTTAATATTTATGAACACAAAACATCAAGTTTTCAGACCAAAGACAGTAACTTAATCACATTTTAGTTTTGAAAATTAAACAAACTAGAAATACTCTGGGAATGGTCTACAGTATTACATATCCTTTTCATTGTAGGGAAAATGGCTTTTGATCATTGCTTATCTTTCATTCTCAGGGTTTCTCCTCATTCTAGTGGAAACTCTTTACTTGACTAACTGCTATCTCTAACTTTTCTGTGTATCACAGTGTAATCTGCCCTCTACATACTTTACATGTTTAGAAATCCTCAAGTCAAGCTGAACCTTTCTACCTCATATTATGCCTTTGAAATTCTTTCCGCTTCCCTCCCTCCACCGTCAAGTGAAATATTTTATTCACTTTTATGCTGAAATCTAACAGTTTAAGTCATCCAAGATTTTGCCAAGAAAACCAATAGGTTCAAGTTATCAGCCTCTACATTCTTTCTCTGCTGGTTGTGTGTGTATGCGTATGTATGCTTTAAGAACTCATGTATTTCCTCACTAGTTAACAAACCTCCATTTTTACATTTATGGTCAACCAAGTATTTCTTTTAGCCTGTCAGTCACCTTCACCTGCTGCTTGATACACTACAATAGTACTTCATCATTAAAATACACCTTTATTTAGGCTTGATCGTCTCATTTTCACTTTTATGGAATGGCCCTATAATTGAAGTGACAGGGAAAACTGAGCATTTGGGCTTTAAGCATAACACTCCAGAAGAACCAGACTGCAGAGTAACAATACAAATGCAGTAGTCAGTAGTAATTGGTAAATACGTGCAGATAAATATCAACATAAGATGCAGCTGTAGCCACTGACTTCTAACAAAGATATGAAGTGTAAGGAAAAAGCCACCCCTGGAAAGAAATTTAAAATGGAAGCTGAATGGTGAAGAGTAATACTCGAAGGTTTCTACACACCAAACTAAGATATTCCAGCTTTCCCTGTAAAAGAAGCAGAAGGTAATTACCACATTGTTATTGCCCACATTTCACAGGGCTTAGATTTTAATCAAGAACAAAATTACAATTACACATTTGTTCCAATTCAGTTGTCATATAAGCAAGAGAAGATTCTGGAAAAAAAAAGCAATTGAATGATACACCGAAAGTTGGAATGCATCATATGTGTACTGATGAGTATCATTCATATAACGCGTCCTTCAACTGTCTGAAGTGAGATGAAACCCACTAGGACAACATGTAAACCTACATATCCGAGGATTACAAATTTTAGATAAAAGCAGATGGTGTACTGCTTGAAAATAAAGAACCACCTGGACCAGCTACTTTGATCATAAGAAAATAGCTGTCTTCAAATGGAATGCTGCTGAAAGGCAACCATGACCCTAGGACCAGGAAAGGTCATTCTAAGAGAGCATGTGTTGGTGATGCTGCACAGAACTGACCCTCATTCTGAAGAGATCCAAGTCCTGTCAAAGTTTTCAGCCAGCAACTTGCCAGCCTTTGAAGTAAAAGATCTCTTGAAGCCAATAGGTACTCAAGTTTGTGATGCCAGGGGAAACTGACAGGGACCAACAATAGATCTGCATTTCTTACCAAGTTTTAAAGGGATCAGCCGAAACTTGAACAAAAGCAAATTATGACTATTTGAATGACCAGAAGAATGAAGAGACTTTCTTGAAAAAGAAGAGCAAAGACTTACCTTATCTAACAAAATGAAAGCCAGAAAGAGGTATTACTACTACCTATAAGCCTATTCAAGAGTAAATAAGAAGGTGGAAAGGAGAAGAGTTATCTTAAAAAAAAAAAAAAAAAGACTCACAAAAAACCCCACACCCAAACAAAAAACCCAACAGCACTGGCTCTAATCTTTCAGTCTCCCCAAGTGTTCTTAGGAGAAAAGGCAGCAAGAAGCAGAAGTGTCCATTCGCTTGCTCCTTTCCCAGCTCCAGCACTGGGACTGCATATCCACATCAAGTTCAAGGTTCAGTACCAAGACAGTTTTAACCTGATCCAAAATCCTTTGCCTGCAACTGTACACATTTGACCAAGTAGAGATGTTTCAGAGAGCTAAAACCACAGAAAACTGAAGCTTTAAAATGAAGTTAGTTATTTTTCTACCAGCTTCCCTTTCTGAAGCAGCTCATGATGGAATCACAAAAGCAGCACTGCTAACATTAATTTGGCAACAGTGATTTAGATCAGCTTTTGCCACTGCAACCTCAGTCCTCAGCTTTTCAGCCCTTACCAGAACAACCAACCTGTAACACTACATCATGTCAACCCCAGGTTGCCTTGGACTCTGCAGAAAGACTCCTCTCTCAAAACCTTGACAAGATGATCCTACTTTGTTCTGGTAGACGATGGATTGGAGGATCAAAAAAAGCCAGCTGTAAGAACCTGACAATAGTCTTTCCACTTCTCTGACCCCCTTGGATCAACCAGCCAGGGAGACTTTTCAGGTGTACTACTCCGTTAATCCCAGAACTTCTTAACCCACTACAGTAATGCTTTTCCAATGAAGCTTGATTAGTCCCATGAAGCCAAAGACCACATTTCCAGTAGTTTTGATAAGTAGCAGTTTTTTTCCCCCCAATATATGTGATAAACTAAGGAATTTATCTTGTCTTGAACATAAGATTTTTGTTTTGACATTATCCCTGCTCAAGTAACTGTCAAATTTGTCTTTCCAATTTTGTTACCGATTGTACCTTCAGTATTCTTTAACATGACAAGACTGCCACATCACTCCTAATAAAAGGTAATGATGTGACAAACAGCAAGTCCAAAAGCCCAGTCAGACCTGACTGAAATAATACAACATAATTGGAATAGCTTTTGACAGCAGTTCAGTACCTTTCATCTGGACTCTGACTTCAGTTCCAGGGATACAGAGGAGTTTTTACATTTGAAAGCCAAAAAATGGGACTCTTTTTTGCCTTAGGTAAGAAGAAGAGACACAGCATTTCATAGATCTACTGCCAAAAACTAACATCTAGACCCCCTAGTTGATTACATCTTTAAAATGTGCTCACAGAATTAACTTTACAATTAGTGTGCATTTGGTATCTCCAATACTCTACTACTGCAATAGGTAAGCATTTACACAACTAGCTTTAAATTTGCCTATAGATAGAGCCTTCATGCATTTTTCACCAAAACTTGTATTTCACTAATTCCTTGGGGCTTAGGGGATGCTGATATGACAAAATAATGGTCCAGTTAAATATCCAGAACGACGTGCTTACAAAGGCCATTATGCCAAAAGAAAAAGAAACTACTTTTTATACATTCATCTATACAGTAACATGACCTTTTGAGAAGGGAACAAAAGGTTCATCTCTCACAGCAAACAAGGCAGTTAAAAAGGACTAAACTGATTCCAATCAAGATGCTTTAAGCAATGAGTTATGATTTACATGATCTGATTTTAGTCATTAATTTCAAGCTCAAGATGAAGCTTGGGGGAAAAAAAAAAATCTGTTTATCTAAAAAGCCAAGAATTTTTTTTAACTTCTGTATACTTTTATGTGAATTTTACAGACCTTTATAGGCAAAAATAAAATATTTAGAACTCAAGCCTGAAGCCTGTACCTCAGGCAGCTGATTTTGACTTTAGCGTGACAAAAGATGTGCCCCTGGCTTCCATATGGCAGCATTAACTTGTTAACTGCCTTAACACTCAGGCTCTGCTTTCATGTTTATTAAGACATTACATAGATCTTCTTAGACTGTTCCATGTTTTTAAGTACTTTTTAAAAATAAAACTACTATTCAGAGAAAATCACACATAGCTCCGTAAGAAACAAGATGAGAGATCAGAAATCAGTGCTTTCTGATTCAATTTCTTCTTTTCTTCATACGTATTTAAAAATAATATTAAAAAAAATCAGGAGTGCTTATATGCTTCTAGGTTGCCCTAAGATACAAATAACTTCTTGGACAATCATAGTCCTCTCCTACAAAATAAGTGAATGGCTATAAGTAGGACAACACATCATAACAAGATGACAACTTTAAAAAAAAGAATAATCAAAGTTAAATAGATATAGTTAATAGTTAAATAAAAAAATAGGAAAGCATAAGCACTGAAAGCAGTTCCTTTTGTTCATGATCTATGAGGTGAAAGGTGGCAGCTGACATATAGCTCAAAGTGCTATGACAAATGCAACCTGACTTTACAAGTAGACTTCTTACTGAATTTCTTGGTTATCTTTTTGTTGTCATCTATCATCAAACATCTTTTACAAAAATCATATATTGCATAATCTCCTTCATATTATCTGACTACCGTACTAATGTATCAAAACTGACAGGCCAATTACTATATGCATTTAGTTTAGTTTTTTGGCTGCACTAAAACTTCAACAGTCAACAACCTTGTATTTTAGCTTGCCTGTGTTGAGGCATAACCAATGCCTGTTCTGTGTACAGTATAAGCAATTATTTTCTTCTGGGTTTCCCAAAAACTACCTGTTTGTTTTATTTCTCTCATTTAGTTTCTGCAGAATTGAGGGATGGAACCTAAATTATAATTTGGGTTGGACTAGATGATCTTAAAGGTCCCTTCCAACCTAGACAATTCTAATAACAGTATGTTCACATACTGCTACTTTTTAAGTGCATCCCCTGTTTTCTTCATTGTATTAAGTGTTCTGAATTATCAAAATTGACCAATAATTACACTCATGCCCCAGTTATTTTTAGAGTAGTTGTCACTATTAAAGTCTGAGTGCATTTGTTTTATTTGCTTTCACCTGTTGATTTTGCCTCAGATTACAATAGTGAAATAGTTTAAACATTCAACTAAATTCCTACACAGCTGTTTTTCAACTGGAAAACAAACTCCTATTATAAAATCCTAGATTAATTCAAGCTTACATTTAATTCCTTCATTATCTGTTCTCAGTGCAGATACATGCTTTAAAATACCACACCAGAAGCTCTACAAACAAATACACTGTGCAGTTTATGAGCTAAAGATTGACACAGCAAATGAATCTTCAGCCATTACTACCCTCCTTAGGCATCAAAGAAGCAATTCTCTAGTGCAGCCATACAGGCTGTTAAGTGGCCAGCAGTGATTTGGTGAATATCTATTATTCTAACATATTTTGAGTTTTTCAGCTGTATTCAAAGACATCTATAAATCCTCATATGTTACCTCCTGCACAAACTTTTACATTGTTCATCTTGGATGAGAATTACCGAACAAAATGCCACATACTACTTAATATTCCCAGTCCTTTACATTCAGTTTCATAGAATCATAGAATTAGAGTTGGAAGGGACCGTAAAGATCACCGAGCTCCACCCCCCCTGCCATGGGCAGGAACACCTCCTACTAGACCAGGTTGCTCAAAGCCCCATCCAGCCTGGCCTTGAATACCTCCAGGGATGGGGCATCCACAGCTTCCCTGGGCAACCTGTTCCTGTGTCTCACCACCCTCACAGCAAAGAATTTCTTCCTGATATCTAATCCAAAACTCCCCTCTTTCAATTTAAAACCATTGCCCCTAAATTTCTATTACATGAAAGAAAAACTAGGCTGCTGGTAAGGAGACACCTGTTTTATCATCATACATTAATTCTTACGTATAAGTGCAATGTTAAATTGGTTATTTGTAGTTTTATTACACAGCTTTCCATTGACTATTCCAATTTCTTTCTTATTATGTCCAAAGAAATAAAGTTCTATCTACAATACCTTGAACTGAACAGTGTGCTGCAAATCATCAAGATAGTATTCTTCAACTGCATAAGGTTTGCCTTCCATCTTAAGTATATAGGCTGGATTCAGACCATTAGGAACTGGAAGTGCAAAGTAATCAGCAAATTCTTTACAGTTGATGGAAGCAGACATCAATATTACCTGTTAAAAAATTGCACAGCAAATATAAAACATTAGTTTTAACACAAAATGTCATGCTACGCTTGAATCTCCACTTTTTTTTTTTATGCAAAAATGGTCGAATTTGGTTACTACAGGTATGTATCCTAGGCATGTTTAAGAATTGAAGCTAAACACTTAAGATTCCCCAGGTAGCGTATGGAGAAAGGCGAGCACCTGTAAGAGAACAGCTCAGGCTAGAGGCAAGATGCTTAGGGCAGACAATGTGAAACACTTTTTCCTGTGGTAAAAGTTCAACCTAACAACATATAGTCCTCTTTCTTAAGCTTACGACCTGCAAGGATTCCTGCCATTGACACCAACCAGACATTCAGCATCAAGGGCAAACTTTACACCAACTGAGTATGATGAAATCGTTTGGCACTCGTGGGAGGCAGACCCAAGTGCTAAGAAAGGCTGAACGGCTTCACACCGTCTGTGAATTCAAAGGCACTCAGTTTGAATCAATGCAGTGGACTTCACAGAAGAACAGATTCCCTTCCAAGAGCCACAAAACCAGCCAATGTAGACTCAAGTTATGTCTGTTTTGACCAGAACAGTTTTCATTAACTGAACAATTAACTGAAGCACCTAAGGGACACGAACAGTCTCGCTAAGTTGCTGCAGTTCCAAATAGCTGCACAGAAATATCCCGAGTTAGCCTAAATCCACCGCCAGTATTTAAATTCCTTACAATTCAAGAGTCCGTTATTTTGAGACCACAGAAACTAAATATGTCATGCTAAATCTCTGTAAACTCCAATTTAGTATAAAGCATGATTTCCTGAGCTGCTGAGAAAAATCTCAGCCACATTTTATTCCCAGAAATTACAATATAGCATTTCTAGATATTGTTATTTTTCCAAATATGTGTCCCATTTGAAAAAAAGCTCAGCATTTTCAAGAGTTAATGCTACCATATTTAACCAAGGATATGCACTGCCCTCAATACCCAATATGTAATTCGAGTCAAATATCCATCTTGCATTTTTTAGCCTTAAGCAGACTTTAGAAACTAATGCATTTTAACATGAGGAAAAAAAAGTCGCTCAGAACACATTACTGCAGCCAGGAAAAGAATGCCCTTTAGCTTGCTTGCTTATGAAGAGTGGCAAACTAAATAATATTTTAGTAAAAAATGATGACATATTTTAAGGTAAGTTATTTAAAACACACCCTTTGTAGATCAAAAACATGTAAAAACTTATTCTTGCAAGAAAAAGAAGCAGAATATACTTTGAATCTACCTTTACAGATGGTGACGTTGTATGCAACAGCTTACGGATCATCAAGAGCAAGAAATCCATTTCTTCTGTACGCTCATGCACCTGGAAGACATTATCTACAACTTAGTTTTCATTAATTCATGCTCCTCTTTTTGACAATCTCTTCCTTTACTACTCCACTTCATGTTTTATTTTTGTAACTTGGACCAATACACTTTCAGAGAAGAAAACACACCTTTTAAGGTTACGCGTGTTAACCATATTTTAAAATCCCAACACAGCTCTTCAGACGACTACAGCACCCCTTGTGAAAATTATATGCCACTTAAGTCATGAAAATTGGAGAATAATGATAAGAAAACCAATGGTGAGCTCTAACTGCTAGTTCTGTTAGAGTTGACAATAATAGCTGAAGTGCTCCTGAAGTTGGGTAAGTCAATTGTACCGGTAAGATCGTAAAATGATCCAGGCAGGGACTATGATGGCTTGTCTCACAGGTTTTGAATAGATTTGAATAATTTTTGGAATAAATTGAATAGACTCTCCTTGTTCCCAGTGGCTTCTAGCTATGATCAAAATACACAACTGCTCTCTAAAACATTATTTTTCACTTAATTCTTTACATATCCTAGCACCTGACTTTTCTGGCTGCTCCTTTCTGGCAGTTCAATAAATACTTCTCATCAACATTACCAAGGAGAGAATATCCCTTTCTTGAATTTTTACTGTTTAAATATATTAAGTTCAGCAACTTTTTTCCAGAGCTCAACCGTCAAAGGTCAACATTCATTCTCTGTAAGGTAATTAGCATATTTTAACATAATGTAAAGATATATTTATATTCAGTTTTGCCCCAAAAAGATTTAGTTAAGGCAGTTTTCAGGCTGACAGCAAGGTCTTGCTGTGAGAAATCATGATTTCCAGACCTACGTTCGCTTAGGTATGTTCCCGAACACCTGCAGAAGCCTAACAGGGCTGAGACCTGCAATTAAGAATGAAGGGGAGAGCACCTGGTTGCTAAATCATAGAACAGTTCAGGTTGAAAAAGACCTTTAAAAGGTCACCTAGTCCAACCCCTCCAGCAATGAGCAGGGGGACATGTTCAAAAAATGGTTACTACTGGGTCAAGATCACAATTTGTGAAGTAAATGTGGGGAAAAAAGTGGCATATGGGGAACAGGAGGGAGTGGAATTTTGGCTGGGGAAGCAAAACACATGTACAGTCTTAAAAGCAAGGAGCTGCTAAAAGAAGTGGTACAAACTGATACCATCAGTTCAAATCATGGCACACAAGCAAACAAGGCTTTTCAAACCTCTGCATAAATGTGATCTCCAGCATAAGGGGCCACAAAACTTTACTCATTCATTTTCATACCTAATAAAGGAACAATCTAACACTTCTTTACATAAGCAGCTTCTACTGTTAAATTTCTGCATCTTACATCTACATCTCCATTTCCTTATCTTAGGCTTAAAAACGTTAAGGTTTGCAAGACCCTGCTAATATATTAGAGTGGTCTCAAATCTTCCCCATGACAAAAACGGGCACAGTTCTTTAACATTTGGGGGTGGCTTTTTTTGCTTTTTTTTGTCTGTTTGAATGAGGTCCTAAAGCTTCTCCACACAAAAGTGTAACTATTTGCTTAATCTTTTCCAGTTTTTTAATGTTGCATTTCAAGTGCAGTCATGACAGCCTTCAATATTGTTGTAATGATTGAATGGTACCAAGTACTGTCCCCCTGCTCCTCAAATATCCAAGAATGAAAGTCACTCTCAGCTACAATACTGTAATGGAATAAAAATGAATACCAGCATTAAAAGTCCCTTTCTGTGCCACTACATTCCAAGATTTAGTTCTACACCTTTCATGTGATTTACACCCGTGGTTTGTGAAAGCACAGTTTCACATCTGACTATATTTAACAGTTAAATAGCTCAGAAAATAAGCATAAAACCACATAAAAATACACAAACTTAAAAAAAAAATCCTACAAGTATATTTTCTTTAGCTTTTAGGGAAGTGACAGCAATAACGATGAATCCACACAAGAGGACTTTAAATCTGGCCAGAGGACAGAGAATTTTCAGAGGGCTCTCTTATTTTTCAGGACATCCCTGAACACTAAAGCCTCTTTCTAAGGACAGTAACAGCAAAGAGAATAAAAACCAGATGCCTCCTCCTCATAGCCCTAGCCAGAAAGGTTCTTGAAATCCAGGCAGTGGATTTCAGAAAACATTTCAAGGCGTTCTTACCAAAAGCTAAGCACTCCCACACATCACCCCCACGCTCTCAGTTTTAAACTTCACTGCTCAAAGGAACACCGAGACAGAACTGTTTGCTGGGAAAACTTCCACAAAGCATCTTTACAAATAGACGTCTGCATTTTTCTTTCTCGAGCATGGTAAGAGACAAAAAAAGAAGGTTTCCTTAACATGAATTTTAAATTTATTTCCACCAACTTACTTCATCAATGAAAATGTGTGTGAATACATCCAGGCTTTTGGCACCAGCTATTTTCTGCAGAAGAACTCCAGTTGTCATGTACAGCAACCTTGTATCCTTTGTGGAGACGTTCTCTAAGCTTACCTGACACAGTTGAGAAAATATAGATGGGAACCGATAGTTAATGTATTTACAGGAATTATGCATCTGAAAGAACTCCAAAATGAAAGACAATGTAAACCCATGAGAATTATTCATTCAAACTTGTAAAAGCCTCTGTACCAATGTATTTTTAAAGCTCAGAATCAGTTAACTCAGGAAGCAAACATTTTCTTCGGGAGACATGAAAAACCCCAGAAGTTTACAAAATAAAGGATGTATTCCTCCCAGCAAAGGATTCCAGAAGCACACAACTCTGCATAAACATCCTCTCGCCATCAACACCAGCATGAACCCACTGACCTTAGGACCCAGAGAAGCCAGTCCAGAGACAGCTATTGTCAAACTACCAGTGAAACAATGATCACAGCAGTTTATTGTGGTTACTGACAAAGAGCTGATTAAAGCACCAGTATCTGATTAAAAGATGAAAGTGGCATTAAGTTTATAAATGGAGGGATAGAACCGAGTTTGAAGCCGAGTTTGACAAAACAAAAGAAGGAGGTAGATTTACGAGGGAAAACCAGTTCAAGTTCTTCATATGCTAAGAAGAAACAGCAGAGCATTAACAAAACAGTCTGGCCATAATTGTATGAAAGTTTTGACACAACTGACTGGTAAATGCAGCAAAGTCAATCAAAACAAGTATGTTAATTTAAAGTTTAAAGGAGTTTAAAGGAAAAGTGACAAAATATATTTCTCCTGCAACAATTTCAATGATAATATAGATGTGTCCAATTACCAGAATGCAGACAAACATTTCTCTTGGAGTCTCACTAGCATTTATAGCTGTTCAACTTTAAACATTTAACTATGAATGTTTCACATGAAACAGCTAGAAACCTGCATTTCCACTTTAAAAGAAGATTCTCTAACATTTCTTCAGTATGCTAGATACGCTTAAAAGCAATCAAGAAAGAAGATACAGTACTTTTAAATGTATTTTTAAATACAATTTGAAGTTTTCTTTTACCTGGTATCCTACAAGTCCACCTAGAGTCCATGATCGTTGCTTGCTAACCCACTTGGCAATGCTGCTGGCACCAATTTTCCGAGGCTGGGTAACAGCGATGTTGCAGTAGATAGATCGCTTAATGCAATAATCCAAAATATATTGTGGAACCTGTGTACTCTTACCGCTGCCAGTTGCTCCGTGTATAATCACAACTGAATTGCTTTCTATCAGAGACACTATCTGAAACGATTTTTCAAGAAAACTTGTAAGTCTACAAAACAACTCAAAACAGATTTCAAAAAGATTTGAAATATCAATAGCTTCCAGGCCACACATCAAATCTCTGCAAAACGTTCTGCTATATTTTCTATCATCTCATAGGCATCTGTAGGTAACTGGACTCCTAAAACACATCAGAAGATCACAGAAATGAACATGGGCACACACTTCCTTACATACTTCCTGTTTACAGGTATTTATGTAACATATAATAGCAATCTTTCTTCCTTCATTGGATAAAAAGAATTTTTATACAATGATTTTGTACAATAAACCAAGGTTTTGTACAATACTTAAAACAGGAACAGAAGTCTCCTTCTGAAAAACAAACCAAACCAAAACAAAAACCCAACAAAATCAAACAGAATACAATTTTCAGCTTTATTCCATAATGAGAGAATGTACAATGAAATTACCTCTTCCCTGTGTTTGACTACAGGCATATCCATGCATTTCTGGTTCGCTAGTGGTATAGAAGTCAAATCACTTGATTCAGGCTGAGACAATGAAGTATCTAAGCATAAAAATAACCAAGAGGAAGTTATTTCAATACAGAAAGGGAAAGACCAGTAGGAGAATACGATCACAGTATTTGGAAGCCTAACTTCTACCAAATTTGAATCATATACTTATGAGTATTCATAGAATTAATACTTTTTAATATTAATAGATTGAAGAGATATTCTGTGTTTATGCACCTGCTGTTTCACTGGCAGCAGCTCTGGAAGACATTACTTCTGCTTATAAGTCACTGTCATTGTCAAGGATGTCTACAGTTCTATAATCCCATACGTTTTTCTCTTAAAAAAAATCCAGTATTTTTGCATAGTTTACATCACAGCTGTTAAATCTACCCGTTTCCAAGAACTTTTTTGACAATACTGAAAAAAAATCCTTCATTCACGTACCCATGTGTTGTTTTCCTTAAAGGCTATTGGATTCACAGTACAAAATAACCCATACTTTGATACAAAGACCACTATATTTCTAGCAATTGACATTTAAAACAAGTTTGGTAACTATCATGATGATCTTTCAATGCGATGCTACATTCTGCAGCCTCTTGGCAAGAGTTAGTCACCATTAGCACTGGGAAATACAAGACAAAAATTTTACAGTGCTTCCTAATCTAGTGGGAGGTGTCCCTGCCCATTGCAGGGGGGGTTGGAACTAGATGATCTTTAAGGTCCCTTTCCAACCCAAACCATTCTATGACTCCATGACCATGAATTTCTGCTCAGCAGCCTGCTCTCGGTTTGACCATGAAAAGCCTAAGAGCAGCTGAGCAGGTGTGGAGGCAGGTGTAGAAGGCAAAAACCAGGACAAGGCTTTGGTAAGCGACAATTTCGCCAGTTACAACTAAACAATTTGGCTAAAAAAAACCCCACTGTACTGAAATCAAAAGTGGAAATGCTTTTTATTTCAAATGGGTTTCACCATGTATTACAGTGAAATTTACTTATTTGCATAAAAATAATAAAAACTGTAAGAAATACATATGGTAGTGGGAAAAACATCTAGTATTCTTTTTATAAAGGAAATATTTCCTGTAAAATAAAGTCTATAAACTAAATAACTGAATACCAAGTTATAGCTTCCTTTTGGAGGGTTACTAAAAATCTTGTTCAGCAGTGAAGCAGAAGCAGGTGGAATAATTTCTTTTGTCTCTGTACCATACCTGAATGTGCTCTAATCCCCCAAACTGTTTTCAAGTGCCAAAGAACACAAAATGAGTTATTCCCACATTAAAACAAACCCCCAAAAGCTGAAGAGTTCATTAAGATAGTTTCATAAAGCACTAAAAAAAAAGCCACACTCTCCAACAGATTCTGTGTAACGCAACAGTTACAGGTTACCACTGCACAGTGATTTACTTTGCACTACTAAACACACACAAAACAGAATTTAATATCAGCATCCCTGGAAAATATTAACTGTCCTTTTTAAAAAACTTTTTGGTCAAGTTTCTAAATATATTCCCCAGGAAAATTCATATATAGCATTCTGTCACAGCAACACTGTACAAAGGCTGACTGGTTTCCCTCTGGCACAAACATGTCACTACTGAGACATCAGGAGCTTTGCATGATTTGACCAATGCTGGAAGAAATCTCAAGCTGCTGGGGAAAAGATCCTGGTGTCAGCATATTCCTGCTAAAGCACTAAAGCCTTCCCACCTTTAGCAGGTTTTCCATGTAACAGTTGCAATTTTGAAAAATGTCTTATACAACAGCAGACAGAAGCAGTCCTATAACAGTGCTTATAAAAAAGGAGGTATCAAAAATTAAAATGGTAGGATTCAAATTTAAGCTTCTCTAACTCAGTAAAACCCCAGTGTATTAATAAGAAATAATTAACCTAAAATTCAATTAAGAATTTTATTTAAAAAATACAAAGGAACAAACTGGAAACAAATAAACAACCACTGGTATTCATGTACCTGCTGAAGAATCAGACCAATTTAATGAATTCTGATATCTCTTTTTTTTCATTGATGAAGCATATCTTTTTTTGATATTGCTCTTCATATGATAGTTCTGTGACAGCAATAGCTTACCTTCTCCTAAGCACAAAAGTTTGGAAAAAAATTCTAGCGAAAGTAAACGGTTATCCAACATTAGCCACCATCAATAGGCAGAGCCTGAGACATGGCAGCCATATAACCATTGAGAAGATGCTGCAAGTACCAAGAACTACATGGTCTGGTTTTCTTCTCTGTGCTTAAACTGAAAGAAATATCACTGAGTTTGCCTGGGGAACTAACACCATGACAACTGTGAGACTTCTATCTAGAGCAGACAGTACAGTCATGGGCCGCAGAATAAACCTGCGACTTCAGACAAACACCGATGTGACCCAAGCAGCCATCAAAAGCCCCACTCTAACAAACTGAGGATACAACCTTTTTCTGAAATCCAGATTATTAGTGAAAAAACAAAACTGGGATCAGGAACTTGGGTAACCACCTTAGAAGAAATTAAGTTTTTGCCTTATTTTTTTTAATGCAAGGTGGGTTTTTTTGAACAATGAAGACTCACTGCAGAACAGAAATACTTGAATATACACCCCTATGAAAGTTCCAAGGTTATTCTACTCATTTAAATAACCATTCAACTGTGGACTCTATAATACACAGTGTAAATTACCTTTAACTGTTGTTTGGTTGGCTTTTTTAATATCTGTTTATGTAATGAATCCCAGAATGAGAACTGGTCTTCAGAAAAACAGGTCACTTCAGCAAATACAGAGACATCTAGAGATTGAAGGAGATACGGGACTACAGGCTGTTCAGCAAGAAAGGCACAAAGTTTCACTATTTCAATTGGTTCTGTTTTCTGGATAACATTATTAAGACTGGGACAACAAACCCAGCCAATGCACACCTTTGTAAGACCTGATGCTCAAACACACACCTTGGATTTTGGAGACATGGTTTAGTGATGGTTTTTATCAGAGTTAGGTTGATGGTTGGACCAGATGATCTTAAAGGTCCCTTCCAACCTAGAAAATTCTATGATTCTACGATTCTGACATACAGAGAACGCAGATCACTTCCCACTTAAAATGGTAAATTGAGGAAGCACGCATCTGGCTCACCATGCTGCTTTATAACAAGCAAAATATTTCTGTGTGTAAGAACCATTAATACAAATCCAGAATAAAAAATTATATTAATTTCTGTATTCAGAGTCTGAAAGAAACTGAAAGCTCAGTTATGGGAAAGATGAATTTGCCTGCACGCTTCCCTTTCAGTTATTATGAAAGTTCTAAATACATTGACTGCCCTGACTAAAACAGTCTACTTGCCCATGGAAAGAGCAATTTTCCAACATCTCCATTACTGTAGCCCATAGAGCAGATGTATTCCTGCTGGTACCTGTTTCCTCAATTGAATTTGAAGAGATGCTTTAAAACAAGATTTGATTTTTGTATTCACCAGTTCTGAGATTGTGCAGCTGGATCTTGGTATCTGCCACTATGCGAATTAAAATGAGATGCTTAAAAAAAAAAATAAATACTTGAAAGTACTGGTTAGGCGAGTCAGATGAGATGCTTACTACGTCACTGATCATCCTACTGCTGAGCTACAAACACATGAAGTGACTACAGTTAGCAAGGAAGTTCATGGGAAAGGAAAGCCCCAGGAAACAACCAGGCCCCTACCTAAGCCACAAAGCACAAGGACTTCACAGTAAGTCACACTACTACAGTCATAACACAAAGTACATGAAGTTGCTGCTGATTGAGCTCTGAAGAGCTTAATCCAGAGCCTGGGCAAAGCAATTATCCTTCCTGACTGGGGAGAACAGGCTGACAGTTTTCTGTGTCTTGAAGTGCTGACTGCTGAAGGATGCCCCCAGATAACATCAAAATTCCTAAGACAATACCGCAAATAATTAAGGCTGTACTCGTGAGGCTTCTCTTCTCCATTGCAATCCTCTTCAATTTGCACACATTTTGAACACAAAAGGTTTTTGGGTGAAAATCTGTGCTATGATTAATTTTCCTGGCATGTATCTCTTCTGAATCCCAAACATTTACGGAACTCTGTAACTTAAGGTTTTTTTGCATTTCAGAAATCTAATCAGAGACAATGTTTATATTGCTTCTTCTCTGTAAGCAATTACTTCAGTCGGGACCTGGAAGACCCTCAAAAGAGATCCATTTAATGGTGTGAAAATAATGAAGACAGAAGACCAAAAAAACCTGCCATCCACAAAGCTGCATGAAAATAACGGTATCCTTTAGGAAGGAAAAAAAAATAAAGAGGGGGCAGGGGAAAGTATTAAGGATTTTAGAAGTAAAACTCTTCAGTCATTTCTTGACTACAATTGTACTCCACACAGCTAGGAGTGGTGGGGCCTGGTCTAGATAAATTATCTAGATCATTCTGGTCTTGATCATTTATGCCAGTTTTTCATGTTCTTAAATAGAACATGGACTTCCAGATTGATACAGCCGACAGTCACAAATGGGTCTTGGAGCCCTCAAAATCTGCATGACGAACATACTGCCATTTGAGAAAACAGCAATCTCATTAACATACACACCTATAATCCATAAAATCAACACTACAAGTCTCATGCTCACTCACTGAGCTTCTTTATTGTATTATCCTAACATAATATTCATGAATCTGCCCAGAAGTCAAAGGTGACAGCAATAAGAACCAGGATTTTCTGAAGTTTCTGTGCTATTCTACAGCTACATGGGATTTGGCAGCTCAGCCTCAGAATGCCGCAGGGATCCTCCAGTCCCACCACTATCCAGTCTGCTGAGAGTCCCCCACTGGATCACACACAGCTGAGAGTGGAGTGTTGGCCAGAGGAGTCATCAAAACCACTCCGAACAGCTCCTGAAGCAACCGAGACTCCAGATCATGACACAGACAAAGAATAGGAAGAGTGGGGGGAAAACGGACTGAGGAAAGTATCTAATAGATTAGTAGATTAATAATAATAACAGAGTATATGTATACTAATATTTTAGTAATTTTTTTAGGTTGTTTGCTAAGTAGATGCTGTTTAAGTAAGTTACAACTGGAAGGCAAGAATAAATATTAGAAGCTATGAATTTAAAGGACAAACATTTTAGGGTAGACCAAGAGGAAACAGGAATTTATAAAATTAAGTACCGGGATGACTACGCAGAAATATTTATTAACAAGCCTAAAGTATAACCCTGTTTCTTTTCCAGGAAGAACACTGCTAACAATAGTTTCATCCAAAATCAAGTAGGCCACCAGCGCTGCTAAATTAAGTTGCTAGCCTACCTTCGGCAGAATTCCGATTTAATAGCTGAAGGACATTAAATTTTATGCTATTTCCTTGATTTAATCAATACCACTATACTTTTAAAGAAAGACCTAAGAAACTTACACTTAATCAAATCATTGCTGGCCTTCCTTCACTAGGAAAGCACATGGAAAACGAGGGAACACTACATTCCTGAACTACAACATTTGAAGCTTCTTCCAGTCCTTTTATTCACCCATTTTCATCTTTCAGTACCTCCTCCTTTCCCATAAATTTTGTGTAATGTCTAGTGAAGAAGAGATAGTATTTTGTAGTTACGACAGATGGTTGATGCGCTGCACATTCTGGATGAACCAATTGCATCTACTGCCTCTCAGCTGACGACAGACCCAACAAATGGCTCCAGCACCTACCTGAGTTCCAGAGGTCATACCATTTGCAGAAGCGTTGAAGGACAGTAATTCCTGGAATTTTTTTTTTGTTTGTCAAATTTTGGTATATCAGGCAAAGGGATACAAAAAACGTTACAGAGAATGACACACAGAACAGACAAAACACATAAATGTCCTTTTCTTGGGAAATCTGCTACATTAACAAATTTGGAAATTAAGAGGCACAGTAAGAGTTTGAAGCTGAGCTGTCCTGACAAGTGAGTCAGCCTCATACTGCTTTTACCAGAGCTCCTAGGAAAGAAGTGCAATCAAATTTCTCTCTAAAGGCAGTTCAAATCAACCATCAAGTATACACAGAAATAACATGTATAGAAAATGGGAAAACAGAATGAAAACATGAATCCAATTAGCAGCACCTTTTCCTTGCAGGCACATTTCAATCTTATATCTACAATAAACCAGATCTATGCACATATAACTATGCAACAGCATTATACATCGTGGTTTCCAGAAAATGAGGTGTTTACTTTTTAATACAAACGCACATACAGCATGAAACAAACAAGAAATACAGTATAAGGTTTCATAGTTTTGTTTCGGGGAGGAGACAGGTGGAAAGACCACAGGGTGGAAAAGGACAGGTATATTTGAGTTTATATAGTGGGAATATAAATAACTACATATATGTATTTATTTTTTACCTGGTTTATAGACAAGCTGATCATTTCCAACTACATCTAGCTCTTGGATCTCTGCTTGTCTGTATTTTTCAGCATATTCAGTCCCAACATTCTCTGTGAATGGCAGCCTGAAGAGGAAAGAAATGACAAATCAATAAATGTTTCCTAATCTAACAGTCATGGCTATCTCTGGGAATGACAGCATTCTACAGTAAGTTCAGAGTCTCTACGTCATGCAGTAACTACTTCAATGAACAAATTTCAGAAATACATTTTTTTTTCTCTACAGCTAGATACTGGCCTGAGGAAAGTGTCACATTAAATCTTTTTATTCAAAAAGATTGAGCTCCCAAAATAACATCCTTTAAGTTTTTAATAGCTAGGATTTTCTCTCCTAATGAAAGTCTACAATTTCTTCCAAACAAAGATGAAACAGCTCTGTTTCACCAAATCTTGACACAAAGCAATTAAGAAAACACATGCAATTCTTGCATAATTCTCTGGAGACAGGGGAAGTAGACATGAATAAACACAATCATCTCACTGCTTTAAGGAAAGAACTTTTGTCTTTGAGCCAAGAAATGATGGCGGCCAGGGGGAAAAAATTAACACAATCACCCCATCAGTGAATTTTATGGAAATTTATTACACACAAGACAAAGTCTATCCATGACATAAAAAGAATGAAATGGGATAAAAAAATTCCTCTTCTACATAAACTATGATCACTAGAGAATAAAGTGGCATATAGACAATGATTGTATGATTATTAAATCATAAACCAACTTGAACATAGGAGAGTTTTGGACACATCAAAAGTTCCCTTTTTTTTTTTGTAAACAAAATACAAACCACAAGTCAAAACTATGGGTTTGCACTTTGATTTAAGCTCTGTGCCCAGTGGAAGCTTTTGTTACACAGTGCAGAGCTAATCTGTTTCTCAGTAGCTGCATCTTTGAGACATTTTATAAAAGAATACTGCTGCAGAAGTATGTATTTCTTGACTGAAAGAATAAAGAACACTGACTCCAAAGACATTAAGCTGAAAACAACAAGAAATTTTTAACACGGCACTGTGTCACACAGCTCTCATCATAGATTAATTCACAGTATATTCATGCCACAGAGCACCCACCTTCTCTGACAAGCCAAACCCTGCACCAGCTTGGTTCTGCTACAGACTACTCATTCAGATCACTCCTTATTTCCTCTTTGTGGGAAATACCTATTTATCACCTACTTCTGGCAACAAACCAAGAAACAGCTTCTTATCCTATTTTAACAGTATTTTAGGCATAGAGCTATGGTGATTTTTCCCTGGATCTCAAGTATCTCTTAATGCGGGGTTCAACAGGACCGCAGGTATCTGCACAATCACCACGTGAGCACCAGCTGCCTACTTTCAGCAGGCAGAGTACAACAGATTTGTCACCCTAACTCTTTTGAAACACCCAGGATGGGGAACGCTCCACGACAGGCCTGAACCCGAGGTACAATTTGGAAAAGTTCATATCCATCATGTCCGACCACTTGCTAAGGAAGTTATTCCACGGACAGTATATTAAACACAAGTAAAACCCAAAACCACAATTATGGTATCAAAGTCAAGAATCCAGTAGCTGAAAATAACATAATTAAGCTTGGCTGCACAACCCCAATTTGGCAGCATTGTATGCACATACTATACAGGTTTTAGTGATACAACCAATTATTTTTTGTTTGCACAATTATTTTTTGTTTTGTCAGAGCCCTGAGAAAGACCAAGCAAATCACTTCCAATAAAAACCTTCCACTGAGGGGCAGGGGCTAAGGGTGAGAAAGGTAGGACTGTTTCCCTCATTTGCTGTAAAGACCTTGCAGAAGCATCAGATTTTAAGCAGCAGCTGAAGTCAGGTAAGAAACAGGTTTATCTAACACCAGATATATTCAACTAAACGCTCCTGGAGATGGAGCATTAAGCAGTTCAAAACTGGCTCACAGAAGTATGCACATGCTTTTGACCTTTGCCTGTACAGCTCCAGGAAAACCAGGACAGTATGACCTCGGTGATTTGTGAGAATACATTAATTTCTTTGGTTGGATATTTGGGTATTTTCTTTCAGATATTAGGTTTTCTGTCTTCAGAAAACAGAATGCAGTAAATAAACCTCAGGCTACACAATGAATAAAGAAAGTATTTAATAGCCAGTCATTAAGAATGAACATTGCTCACTCGATGCACTGAATTGGGCTACAGTCCTGGGGAAAATCAGATGCAATTAGGAAACTGCGTACGGGCATATGAAATGAACAAACAACCTTCATTACATCACTTCTCAATGTTTAAAAGCTGAACTTTGCAGCTTTAATAAAATAAAAAGCTTAAAGAGTAATGTTATTTTTTAAGCAAAATGTAAAAAAAAAAAAAAAAAAAAAATCATTATTTTGCACCCTCTGGCCCTTTCCCAAGTCATCAGAACAATATAAACCTTTCAAGTAATCATTAATAAACCATCAGTGGGAGATATCATCCTGTATATACCTGTACAAACAGAAACGGATGGAATATTTTTCTAATGAGTTTCAACAAACATTTGCTGACAGCAGAGGAATGACAAGATTGAGAAAATTCAAATCCATTCCAGGCTAGGAAAGGACAACACTAATGAAGGTGTTTTTCTGGATTCTACTTATGAAGCGTGTGTCTGCCCGATGCACCAGTTATTTCTTCCCCATTTCTATTCCCTCTGACACAGTGAAAACTCACGTTTCAGTACACCTGCCCTGTTATAGCTTTAGGCTTTCCAGATTCCAGCCTTGGTGCTCACCTACTTTTAGACTGCCCCAGGTCTTTCAATCCCCCAAATACATTAAAACATTGGCAAACAACAACTTTTCAGCTGCATATATGAAATGTTCAGAATTTTACCAAATTAAGAGGCAGTAAAAAGCATTTTTGTGACTCCAACACAATTGCTGAAAATTGAAACTCATCAATTTAAGGAAATGCAGGAGACTTTAGATGTTCTGGTTTTTCTTCCTTCCCCCTCATTTGAAAAAGGCGAGTTTGATGTTCAAGTCAAGAGCACGTTTCATCCTCAAAGATGGCCAGATTTCTGTGGCTGAACCTGCAAACGCATGACATTGTGCCACCATAAGTGGAGAAAGTCAGCCAAAATTCTAAAGCACTGAGAACACCATCAATCAGTAATACCTCTCAACAACAAGTAATTCTTAATACATCCTAGCATCTGTAAAACACAACACGTCAGCTGCCTATGAAGGTAAGACCTACCTATTTTGGAAAATACTCTCAGAAGTAGCAGACATGGGAACGTTGAGCCTGACAAGCAGTGGCAGTAGAAGCTTTCTACACAGGTAAAAAGGAGGTACAGGGCATGCCTCTTTTTGGAAGAGAATTAACACTGTTTTTTATGAGATAACGGGATGCTTTCCTTACTACATGGTTCAACTACTACAATATTTTTCTGAAGTGTGACTGACATTGGCACATATGACTACTTAAACTAATTTTGAGCACTTGATTTGGACAAATTTCTTAAAAAGTATTTCTTATTTGGGTTTAAATTCAGTGTGATAAACATAAAATTAAATACAGCTGCCACTTGAAGGGAATTACTAGAAGGGAAACGCAGTTTAACACCAAAAATTGTTCACACATCCAATTGTAAATGCTCTCAAATACACCGAGGGTGCTTTCTATAAATAAATTCAGCTAGAGAAAGGTCTTCCTTTTCTTCAAGCTATAGAATGACCTCTAACAAGTCAACAAGGCCATCATCACAGAGTACACTTGGGAAATTTTTGTATTTGAGCATTTGAAAAATTAACGAAAGCATTTTTGCATACGCTCAGTTATCAAAAATAGAATCAATTGCCCAATCTCAACCACAACTGTGACAAGTAATGTATGTGGCTCTTTTCAATCACGTATATGACAATGCCAATACATACACTGAAGACAGTCAATGTCTCTAGAAGCAATGCTCAAAAAAAGCCTTATTCAATAAACAGATACTGGCTTATTCCCTGGAAAAATAACACTGCTTACTCAGCAAACCTGATTATATAAAGAAAATATTCAGGTATGTAATGACATTCCAAGGACTAAAATGCTTGCTTACGCAATTTCAGATAATTTTCTATTAACTACCTTCATTTTGGAGTAGAAGCTCGTATTCAAGGCCATGAACATTTCCATCTTAGAGACAAACAACTGAAAAAGCAAAGTGTTCTGTCTTTTTAAAAAAAAAATCCTTATAGATGTACTTTTTGATTATTTATGTTCTGGTTCATTTGATATAAAAATCCCTGTTCACATGGGACTGGGAGTTGAACATAAGACTTGTGTCACTCATTTCACAGATCACAAGAGAAGAACTGCCCTAAGTCATGGCCTCTATCACACTCACAAGCTGTCCACCTACTTAGGGATTTTTGGGCCGGAATCCCTTGAAAAAGCACTTAGCCTTATAGCATACAGAACAATATTTTGCTGTACAATTTTAGTACGATATATACAGTAGAGTGTTTCAAAGCCTCTTCTCTGAAACTAAAATAATTTGACACTTTACATAACTGAACATTTGCCATGACAGTAAATAACCTTCCACTGGGTTTACTGAAGGACATACTAAAAATGACTTTCCTTTTAACTGGCAGCTGGTGTTCCATACTTTTAAGAAGACTGGTTTTACTTGCAGAAATACACTAACTTTAAAGAAATAATGTACTGCCATTCAAAAACCATGTTTCAGTCACAAAAACAGATCAGTAATTGAATTCAGAATAAGTGAAATCTATTAAATATTAAAACACAGATTTTATGAAGGGATTTACAGATTATTTTAAGAATCTAATAATCAATGAGGTGCATGCCTTTTTCCCACTCAAGAGAGGTGTTCTAAACAGGTAATTAGCTAAATTTAGTGATGAAGTCTTCATATATGGGCATCTTAAAGGCTCACACTGCTCTTCCTCACAGGAGTTATTCAGAGCTCCTGTTTTAAAACCTTAACTAGCTGGGAGAGAGAGAGGGAGCACACTAAAACTACTTTGCAAAATCCTGAAAAACTCAAATGCAAACATTTGAATTTTGATAGACTATGTAAACTCAACATCTCAGAAATACTTCTGTGTCAAACTAACAGCTCTGTAAGACCTTCCATCTTCCACCTTACCCACAGTTAAAACAACAACCGTAAATGGCAGGATTAAACATGCTCAAATTTACTGTCTACTGCTCTGGGACTTTATGCCAGTGGGGGAAACTGGGATGAACTGCTGGGCTTCAAAGCACTGGACTCCATGGCACATGAAGACAGGAGAGAGAACTGCTGTGCAGCATCAACAACTTCTCAAACTGGCTTTCTGACAACAAAAAAGTGTGCTGTCAACAGAACACTCAATCAGGGTCAGGAAGTATTGAATTTGTAGTTCTTGCAGACAGGTAAAGTAGTAGCTTCAGGACTAACTAAACCACTTTTTTATTATAGGACCTTGTTGTCAGTTTAGGAAATTACTTTGCGTATGTGATGTTAAGACACGTATGTTAAGACTAAAGTCTTCTTGCCGTACTTGGAACTGACTTGGATTTGCAGCTTTTTTCTCCCACAATACGGTTACAGAACAATACTTGTTTACAAGAAAACACTACACTGGAAGAACAGCTGATCCCTTGAGAACTTGTATTCCTTGTGGGAATTTCAGATTTTGCAAGAATGGTAACTCTGCTCTATTTCAAGAATATGCCTTCTGCATTACAGCAAATTATTTATTACAGTAGCATTGAAAGGTAATGTAAAATGTAAAATTTACTTAATGTAAACTTAAACTTAACTAGACATCATGCAAATAGCTAAGGTGCCTGTCTAAAGAGATTATTTTACTTACAGTTTTTTAAAAAAAAGCTTTCAAGAGATTTCAGAAAGCATCAGACAGGGTAAAATAAACATCTTCTGTCACCTCTTTTTAGCTAAGAAATATTACCTTGCCTTAAACAGCCCCATCTTCTAAAGTAGCTGGTATTAAGGTTAGTTATGATGATTTTCAAGTAAGAATCCACTTTTCTCTAATGCTACTGCTTATACTAGAGGGAGTTTTATATAAGCATCCACAAAACCACCTAACCCTTATTCTTCAAGAACTCCACTTTGGAGTTACGCCTCGCCATTGTATCAACAAATCTAAAATCCAGGTATATTCAGCACCCTCAGAACGTGCATCCCAGGTGTACTCATTCTGTTTCCCTGGCGTAAGTTTCAGCTATTTAAATCCCTGTGTTGTCTGTTGTACTTATATCAGAAGTGTACATAAATATTCTTACTCTGTACTTGTTTTATGGCTTCAACATAGAGCTGAGGTCTTCTAGTTGGGAACATAGAGAGCTGTAAGAGTATTAACAAGGAGAGATTCAGAGGTTTTAACCCTGAAGAACTTTAAAAGCAATCAATATTTCTAACTTAAGTAAATGCTAAATCTTTGCAGCCTCACACCAGTTAATTGATCCCAGAGTATCTTAATTGCCAAGTTCCCCCCTCACAATGGTAAGAGGCAAAAGAGGAACCACTAGAACAGATGAGGCATTTTGAGTACCAGCCACTTTCAGGTTAGAGATCAGAACCGTGAACTGGACTTCACACCTTCACACCAAGCCACACATGTGGCTGAATAAAACCACTTTGAAACAGAGGGTTCTCACAGAAAGCACCAGGTTTAGATACAACTCTTCAGGACAAAACATACCCAGAACGTAACTGCCACCATGGATGCAGCACTGCCTTCAGAAGAACTCTTTAAAGATGACACGTACTAATACCACACCAGATTGACACTCCTTTCCCCTCAAGTCAAGTAAGACCTAGTAACAGACTCCTTAAATATGCCTCCTACTAACCAGAATGAATCAAGCAGTAAATGGAACAGTGCCTCATATTTAATTTATTTTAAGAGCCAAAGAAAATAATAGAATAAACCAAGCACATTGCCCCAGTAGAAACTGTTCTGCCACATGCACTAGGGCATGCTCGTTATTCTCACTGGTGATCCACATAGTCATTATGAAGATCAGTTTCTAAATTAGAGATTGCATCTAAGTTTACTGAAGCCAGCAGGAAACCTCCATATTCATCTATTCTAGAGTAATTTAATGTAAATTATGCTTAGTCTGTATACTCAAATAACTATGGGAAAGTAAGTTAAGCTACCCCAATGATTCCTCACTGTGGTATTTGTAAGCCAAATATCATGAAACCACCCTAACCCATAAGAAATCCTCCCCACAGCAAAGCGGAGTCACTATTACAGAGATGCATTTAGATTGTTCCATCATTCCATGTGAGCTCTGCCATGCAAACTTCTACTTTAGGTTGCCCAGCTCTAGTCGACCACTCTTAAGGTGAAGCATTTATTCTTCATGTGGTCTGAAGGCAGAGGAGACACAAGTCAATACCTGTAGCTGCATGGCCACGCAATCAGAGCTTCTCCACAGGCCTCCATTACTATTGTTATTTCAGAAAAAGGCTTCCAAGAAGTACAGGAGTCTTTACATTACACAGCTAGAGTAATCTGTGGAAACCATACACATAGTGTAATACAATCATTTAGTTATTGCTTATGGGGTTGCTAGAAAAAGTATTTAGTACTCTCTTAAGAAAGAAGAAAAACAAGAAGTTCTTTTTTTCCTCCTCCCCTCCTCCAACATCTCCACAACCAGGTTATGCAGACTCCCAGCCAACTGCCTAAGTGAGAAACACCTTTGTAAACTGGTAGAATTGGTGATTAATTCAAGAAGTAAATCCGTTTGATGTTTCCCCCATCTGTATTTTCCCCCCGCTTACTTGGGACTGAGTGGAGAATAACGATTACGGGAGAAACAAGGAAGACACTGACAATTTGGAATACATATTTTTGGTACGAAGAAGTCTACAGGATGAAAACAAGCTATCACCAAGGTTTTTTAAAAGTCTGTTCTGTACCTAGCCATTTTAAAATAAAAATAAATAACCTGCATGTCTTACACAGGAATGCAAGGGAAGAGATCCCATTTTATCTACTGGCTACCACCCTTATTACTTACCCAATCAATTTATTATCAATTATTTACCCAATCAATTTTCAATTAGCATGTGCTCTTGTAAGGCTATTGTTTTGGAATAAGGCTCTTTGCTGATCAACCTGGACCTGCCATAGCAAGAAAGGAAAGACCACTAAAATTGTCTGAATTGATTTATAAAAGGAAATCTGCGCTTTGGCTCCAGCAACTCTTGATGCTCCCTCAGTTCAATTTAACAACAGCATCAGAAAACAAGCCCAAAATACGCTACAGAAAAAGGAATGGTTAACATAAGAGAAAGTATAAGAAATGTTTATGTGAAAATACACCCTGTTTTACCTAAATAAGAGGAGAAATGTCAAAGAAAATTACTAAGTTATAGAAGTAAACAGATGCATCAGGAATTCATTACATTCCTTGCCTCAAAAATTAGGAAAACAAAGTAAGATTGAAGGAAAGTTTAAAACAAGTTCAAAGGCTCTTCAATTTACATTTTATATTACACACACAATTAGGGTCAATTTACAGGAAAAAAATCAATTAGCAAACAACTGCTCTGCTGCAGTGGCAGAGTAAATTATGGCTTATTAAAAAAGGCAAAAATTACTCATCATTATAACACTAATGTTATGGTCTCATGCAAACATTATAATGTGTTTTAGTCACTAATACCAGCAAAGAAAAAAATCAGAAAAGGGAAATTAAAACTATAAAAACACTGTTTTGGTATGCTACAGTAAGAAAGCAAAAGTACTGGGACTGAAACTTCTAGAAAATTAACAGAAGTGAGTAATGAGATGAAGTGCCAAAGATATGAGAGATTCAGAAGCTTAAGACCATAAATCACTTTTAAAAACCCAGCATCTCCAAGTTACAAAAATTTACAGACCGAAGGAAGGTGCAAGATTGCTAGATGAATGTTGAGGAGAGAACATTAAAAAAAAGGAAAAAAAAAAAGGCAAGAACCTAAAGGTAGTAAAGACTTCATACCATTTGTAATTTTATTACTGTAATTTTAGGAACTGCCTAAAAATTAATGACGGGAATAAAAATATAGCCTCCCCATCCCCCCAGTTAACATAACAAATCATAACAATAACTCTAGTTACAAATAAAGACAAACTCAGTAATGCCTTCAGGGAGCAGACCCACTATCAGCCAAAGTCAAGCCCAAACTTTCATCCCGACACAGCACTGCAGAACCATGAGTATATTTAGGGATAGTTGGATGGAACTGTAACTCTCCCCAAAGTTTCCAGGATTAACCACTGGCAAGCAATTGCATAAAATACTGCTCTACGCTGAAGTTCTAGTTCCCAACACCAGCCTCACACGATCAGTCATCTCTTTGTGAATACAGATCTGAAGCGCATACAAAACCACAAGCAATACAAATTTTTAGCTTAAATTTTCTCCTCCCAACAGAAAGAAAAATATCAGTGTCCTGCCTCAGAAAATTTGATCACACAACCAAAGATTAGGTAAAAAAAACAACAACCACCAAACCAAACTGTTGTAGGTTTCTCACTTAATTAATTTGCACATCTTCCAGTATGCATCTCCTTAATTTGCAAAGACACTACAATAGCTTCATTCTGTACAGCAATTTACCTTCTGATTTGATACAGTGGAAAAAAAGTGATGACATGTTAACTGTGCTATAAAGGAGGTGGCAAGGGGCGTTTTAATTTCATCTGAAAATCTGTCAGGACACTTCTGTCATCATAAACCTAGCTCCCTTCCTTTTTCATAGTACCACATACAATGCAATGTGAAAACCTTCCAGTTGAAGAGGATTAATACTGACATTTGAATTTTTCCAATGTATAAGTAATATCAGCTTTAATAACGGCCACACACGTCATCCTTTATGTTGTATGACATCTAGAACAAATTTACAGAACCCTTGTTCTCCCAACAGTTCAACATGCCAGTGGAGGCAAAAACAGTAGGAATGAAAAATACTTACAGGAGGAAAGACAGTCATTAGAAGAAGGAAGAGCAGAAGAGAAGGCATTTCATATACCATGGCTACTGTTTAGATTAATAGGAAGAGACCAGATAACTGGAACGGAAAATGGCTGCTTCAGCGACCTTTAGCGTGCACAAGGCCATTCCTGAAAATGAATCTTAAAAACGGATATACTCAAAATACTCATCAAGGAAAGTCGGAGCAGGCAACTGACAGCCAGTTGAGATAGAAGCGAATTCTATGGTAAGACTTACAATTCTGGGCTTTTTAGATCAGTTTGACCTCAATTTGCATCTCTTTTTCATTCTGTTCCTTTAATTAGATTAATGTGTCTTTGATGGCACACCATAGGTGTTACAGCCTGGCTTCTTTAAACACATTTAAAATGTTAATTAAAAATGCCAAGAGCTATGCAAAATAATGAAGAAGTGTAGTTCCATGAGATTGATGAAATTCATCTGGAAGTATTTGATGAAATTCATCTGGAAGTATTTAATAGCAAGAAGTATTTAATATAGCAACAAAATCCTGAGCAACTGTCAAATAGCTCGTTTTTGTCAACACTCACTTAACAAAGGCTTTAGATGATCTTTACTAGAGAAAGACTATTCTTAGCTGTTTAAAATTGACAGTAGAACAGCCTGATCCCCCTCGAATGGGAGAAAAGTCTTCCAGCATCTCAACGGCCCGAAAGTTTAGTTTGATGATAAAAGCAACGTAGTTATTTTTAGCACTCTACAGGCATAAAAATACAGCTCTAAACCGTGACCTACAGCTATGCACAGCCAAGCATCACATCATACGACAGCCTTAACTTTAGCTAGAAGCACGTCTGTAGTTGCTTCAGACTATCATTATTCATCTCACTACCAACAATACCTTCGGATGGATTTAGCAACAAGCATTTGAAATTGTTACCATCTTTTTTTAAATTGCTGCCATCGGCAGAACTCAATTCAAAGGTAGGAGATCTTAATGGACTTTGTAGAAAGTATTTGAGAGACCATGTTAGGTTAAATGGATTACTAGTCCTCTCTGGTACAGAGGATGAAAAAGAACCTTAAAAGCAGAAAAACTTAAACTGTCATATTCGGTACAGAAAACCATTTTTCAAAGCACAGTTTGAGTAAATGAAAAAAAGAAAAAAAAAAGAAAAAAGAAAAAAACCTTGTTTTCTTCCAGCAGTAGTAACAGCCTGGAAACAGGATATGCGAGAATAAGAGACCTTCAAGCAAACTCACCTGAAACAACATTGTTCACAGAAAACTGCAAAGGTAATTTATGTTATTTTATTCCTATTGGTATGCTTGTGTCTGCATGATTTGTAACAAACTGCAATTTAAAAAGCCTATTCCACCAGCTTCTTGTTTCCAGGTTATGTAAACAAGAATTTATTTAACATAAAAATTTATACCGTAGTTTTAAAAACAGATGACTCAAAGTTCCAGCACTGAACTTTATTTCATCATTTTTTAAATGTATGGGTTAAGTCAATTTTTGGAGGTTTGGGGTTTTGTGTTTTGTTGGGGTTTTTTGATTTTGGGGTTTTTTGTTTATTTTTAAACCATAAATACTACCAGGATAAAAAAAAATAAATATTTCCAAGATGACAGATATGCACTTTTAAATGCTGTAAACTTCACATAGTTATGTTAACTCAGAAAGCAGACAACAAACACTATAAAAGGCAAGCCTTGTCAGATTTATTTACGGCTTGGCGATTATTGTTATCACTACTTATATTGTACTGCAAAATATTTTAGAATCATTTAGAAAGTTTCCTTTAAACATTCAGCTGCTAAGGAGAAAGTCTACAGGTATAAATACTATCAGTCAGACAGTATCTGGCTTAAGGAAATAAGCAGACAGAAATAAGGAAAACTTATTTTTTTTCTCTCCCCTCACAGCTTAAAAATGCCACTTTTTGGCTGGATGAAATGGTCAAAAAACGATTCCTACAAACCCACAAGATATCCTGGATCAGAAGTAGTTACAAAAACCCTGCTGAGGGAATTGAAATGGCACCTGAAAGAGCGTGAAAGATTAGTGCAAGAGATCGAAAATGAACAAAAAGTCCAAAAGACTGGCATGGATTACAACTGGCTGAAGAACTATCAAAATCCTCAAGCAACAATTCCAGCTACTGAGCAACGGCAGCTCGAAGTTCTGTGCTCACAAATCCAGCCTTGCCAAACAGGAACTGTTCTCAGCAGGTAATCATTTCACATTTCTCTAACTTTGAGTACTGTCATTAGTAAGACGTTTCTTCTACCTAATCCAAGTTAGTATTTGGCTCTGATCTTTCTTCCAAAGTAACAATGAGCAGCAACTGGAAAGCATTTTTACAGGTGTTTTAGAAATTACATCTTTACTTTAATATGTTGTACTTGAAGGAAGTTTTTTTATCAGGATTTTCCTGGTCTAATCCAAAACAAAGGAAGTCTTACATGCATAAACACACGACCTCTTATTACTTTCAGTTTTTCCTCTGTTATTTATCCTCAGTATTTATTAAATAGTAACTCAATAATCAAAAATCAAATTAAAGCACTAATGCAATGCACTGTTACACAGAAACCCAGCCCCACTGTCTAAAACACCCCCCATATTTTACAAAGAAAAATAATTTTATGCCTGCATTTTAAATACATTTTCTAGGGACACACAGAATAGTCAGAACAAGCCTATGCGTCTTTTAAAGCCCAGAATATACCTAAGGGCAAAGTCAGTTTAAATCAATTTACTCAGATGGGCCAAAAAAAAAAAAAAAAAAAAAGGGCATATCCAATAACAATAGCTTTCAAACCTCATAATAGCTGGACCACATCCAGTGTATTGTTAGAGCCCTTTTCCTCTTATAATCTTTGAGGGGAGGCGTGTGGGGAAATGTGGCAGCAAGGAATAAATGACACCAGAATGTAGTCATTTCCTCCTCCTTCCCCTTCCCTCAAAAGACCAGAGAGGAAAAGAAGAGTTTTTCAACGCTGATGATTAGATTCCAGTTTTTGTTTGTTTCTAGATTTCGTGAAGTTTTGGCAGAAAATGATGTTTTACCTTGGGAAATAGTCTACATATTTAAGCAAGTTTTAAAAGATTTTCTTACCACCATCGAGAGAGAAAACCAACAAGACCAGCTGGTAGATGCATGGAATACAAATTGCTCTGAACATTTCAGCCTGCGTGGAGATGGTTCTAACAACTCGGACAAAGATGAAATCCCCACAGTTTCAAGTTACGTCGACAAAAACACGCAAAGCATGTTTCCCACTTTCTCTCATAGAATCTGGAATCTACCCTATTACTACCCATCAAGTTAAGTTGGTTTGTGTTTCTTTCAAAGAGCTACGTAGACATTTAGATTCCTTTCTCGTGATTGCCATCCACAAATATAAGAAATGTGACATGTTCCCCTTTTTTCCAAGTTCAGAAATGAAAATGCTTGATTATAGCTAGTATGCAGCATACAAACTTTAAACTCTCCTTTTATCTTTATAGTATCTTAAATATGTTGTGTTTGAAGGCACCTTTTAACCAAAAATATAGATGTTTCTGGAAAAAAAAACTCTGAAGCATTTTGGGTTTTAGCCATATACGGCTAGATGTATTTAAACAAGAAAAGACTGTTTTCCATTTCAAAATAAAATAGCATCAATCCACAAAGTGTTAGGTGAAACTTCTGTATCTGTCACATAGCTTTTAGGCTTAGTGGGAACTTTATACTGTGCAAGATATATGATTTAATATAATATCAGTTATACCAAATAAGTTGATACATACTTTTTGGAGCTGAACAGTTATTTCTTAATGTCAAGAATAAATTCTAAATTGAAAACAATGTCAGAAATCATAACACGCAGCATGTACTCTTTCTGTATTTTTTCTAAACTGTGCTCTGCATGTGCTGAAATACTGTGAAGACAGACAACTAAATGAAAACATTGGATACTTACCAGCGTTTAACAACTAGCTCTCTGTTCTCTAACAAGTTAATGAATTATTTTATTTCAAATAGTTGTACTTCTTCACTTGGCTTACTGGAGGTTATCCCAAAATCCAGATTCTGCATTAAACCTAAACATTTTGACCAAATCAGACAGAACTTTTCTAGAACAGCAAGAGTCAAACAGATCATTTCCAAAGCAAGAGCTGATCTTTTTAAATTTAAAGTAAAACAAAAATTTCATGTTTTCAGTTGCTATTATTATGAACCCACAGTGATAGATGAAGTTTTACAAGACTTATTGGATATGTAGCAGTTGCCGTCACAGCAATTAGAGCAGAAAATCAATGAAAACATATGCCAGAACTCAGTTTGCTGCATTTCCAATTGTGCTCCCATCACTGTATCTAACAAGTTTTTACATGTCTTTTATGTAACCCTTCAACTCCAGATTTCCTTTTAATCTGTCTGCCACATTATTAAAAAAATGGGCAAGACACACAGCCCAATTCACAAAGAGCACTATTTTAAATACACGGAGGAAAACTGCTTCCTCCAATATTTTCTTCAAACACACCAAAGAAGACATTCAGATTTCCTCAAGTTGGTAACATAAAAGTGAAAGGTATTTCCTTATGCTCCACAGTTTTATCCCACACCCAAGAAAGAATTTACTAATAATGCAACATAAATTGGATCAAACAAACGGCACAATACCTACATAAAAGACAAAAATACTAGTTTAAAAAACCTTTGGAAATCTTATAATCTGGAGAACATTTCATGCAGGAGAGTGGAATATAATCTACACAGAAGGTGCAACAACATACACCTAACTGCATATACCTGACAAAGCACTAGAGGACTAGAGTAAATCAGTTCCTACAAGTTTAGAATAATAAAAAATTGCATCTCAAAACCAAAAATAACCAGCCCCTCCTCTTTCCATAAACTAAATACACAAAACTTCACAAACATGCGCAAACTCGTATCTGCACTCGGCTGGTACAAACTCTTTGCCCTCCTTTTGTGCAGCTCTCGGTTTGTGGATAAATAACGAAAGAGCTGATCTCAAATTACTCTTCCCTACTGATGCAGAATAAATAGTATCAGATTCTTTTCATGCAGTTCTAAACAAGCAAGACACGGATCCCTGCATGAGGGCAGGATGGTTTGAAAGAAAGGTTTTTCCTCAGTGATAAAGCTCCCCAAAGAGTTAAGCCTCAAGTACCTTTTCCATAGAAAGTAGGGTAACAGGTACTGAGCATATGAAAGACATTAACAGAATCAGTCCTACATTGAGAATTAACATCCACAATACTTGTTTCAGAAAATAACTTTCATTTAGTCAAACATGCAAGATTCCTGCCATATTAATTCATACAAATTAGTTTCTCAAAATGGTACCTTCACAGCTTTTTATTGGAAAACAGGCGAAAAAAGCCCTAAAAATTTAGCTTCCAAACTTTAGTTTATAGAAAACAGTAGGCCAGTAAACATGCACGGTCCACTTACCTTTATGATCATCAAAAACAGGTAGGGAAAAAAACCCATACAACCCTACAAGATGACCACAACTTATCCATTCTTCATAAATTTCACTTCAATTTCACTTTAATATAAGCAAAGGCAGTCTTCTAAGTCCAGAACCAAGGACCATAAACTACAACATATGCCAAAAGGTAGGCACTGAATAATAGTTTAAAAAATTATTTAGGCATTGTAGCCAATTCAATGATAAATCCAAACACAATGCTAAGGAAACAGACAAAAAGGCTCAACTACTTTTATATACGTTTTTTATTGACAAAACTGATACTAGGCTACTGCATCCAGTTCTTGTGTCCATACTTTGGGGGTTGGAAAGGAGGGGGAGAAACCAAACTGTGAACTGGAAAGGATACAGGGAAAATTTATCCGAAGGCTGAGAAAATGCTATCCACTGAAGACCTCATTTTGTCAAAAACAGAAATGACAGGTAAATTTTATAGAATATGAGGACTTTGACCTGATCAAAAGTACCTCATTATGTACTCTCTCTAGTCAAAAAGCAGAGAAAAGCACAGAAAAAGCAAAGGTGTAAGAGCAAGAAGACAAACTAAAAATCTTAAACATGCTTTAAAGAAATCTGCCAGGTTTACTGCAACATGCTACAAGGAGAATGCGTACCTCAGTCTGCCAGCTAAGACAAGCTATTTTCTGGAATTCAGCTTACACTTAGTTTTCAACTCTAGCAGATAGCAGTAACATTGCTGTAGGTCAGCCATTGTTTCCCTGCTGAAGATTACTGAGAACTCAACTGTTTCTTTAAGCACTTTTTATTTACGGCCTACATGATTTGCATGAGGTGACCTGAAACTGTATTATTCCTTACACTAACCCAGCTGACACTTCTGACACAGCTGACACAAGCCTCTCCGCAGACAGACTAGTGGTAATAATATCAAAAAGCAGCAATGGCTCCCACCTGCACAGATGTCAGGCAGAACACACAGCATGCAATTTTTTTTTAAGCCAAACAAGCTGGCTACAAAAAAGGCCTAACTTGATGAAAGCTACACCTATGAAATGCAAGAAATCAAAGAGAGAATAACTACCTTTTCCACACTTAAGCCTTTAAGTGATTTAATGAAAACCACATTTGTTTTGATAACAAGGAAGTATTTAAGGGTTTAAATTTCTTTTCATTCAGTTAAACATAATCAGAGGAATTAAAAAGTTAACTAATGAACTATTTAAGGATCAAAATTCCAACCACAGTTTCTGAGAACTATTATATTTCTCTAACAAGCTCAATTACTAATACTGCTATTCTAGAGGTAGTTCAGATAACAAGATAATCCCAAAAGCCTTGAAAAATGAGGAACCGTTGGTAAAGAAAGATAATGCACTCTACATCTCTCTTAAAGAGAGACATGAGGTTTTTAGATCCCGTTACAGTTTCAGTAACATTTTGGTAAGATTAATTATTACAAACACTCGTGTGCAATAACACACCTGAACCAATTTGGTATTAATCCTACACATTCTTACATAAAAATTTAGACAAAAGAGGTAGACAGAGAGTTTCCACCAACAATCGTGTATCCAGCTTGAAATAAATACAAATAAGTATTTGAAAAATTTGAAATAATCTTGGTTTTCATTTTCCCAAGAAACAAGCCAAGAATTTTGAAGGAAATATTAAAATGTACTATTATCTTACAAGCAGCCTCAACAAAAAGAAATTCTTTTGTTTTCAGCTCTACAAACCCTTTCTCAAGAAGAAATCTCTCTTTCTAAGCATTTCCTACTTGAATCTAAACCTCCTCAAGATTCTTCAAGATTTGTAAAAACTCCCTAAACATAAGCACATTCCCAGAATTGTGAAACAGAAGTGTATATGGAAACAAACCATGGCTAAACAAAACCACTTTCTTTTCATTTTGCAGCAGGACACGCAGCGACCCATACTGCTATACAGCATACAGGAAACAAAAGACACTCGCTCTAGGCTGTACCTCCACCTAATTTTGAAAAATACTTTAATATATTAGAGAGCATACAAAAGACTTTTTGAGACAGTAACGAAACCTGATCTAAATACTAAGGTTACTATGCACTGCCACAACACATTCCATTTTAGGCAGCATCCGGGGAAAAGGGGGTTTCTTTTTTTTTTTTTTTTTCCAATATCCAGGCACTAGTGAGAACCAAATGTACCTGGCTGCTACGCAAACATACATAGAGTTCTTCTCCTTGGCTGTAAACTCTGCCATCTGGGAAGAGTAAAGCACATCCAAGGAGTGACATGCCAACACACCTTGAACTAGCTTTATCCTGTTAATTTAAATGCTTCAGATAGATCCAAAGAGCAATGAATACACACAATTTAGTTAGAAAACACACAGCAGTAGATTCAGAAATACAGACTGTTAACTGCTGCTCAGATACAACAGAAGTTCCTACAGGGAAGCAAACGGATACAGTTTGAAGTAACTGAGAACATCTGCTGTAGGTAACATCAGTATGTTAACTGCTGGAAAACTTCTGGCTGGAAAGAACATTAGAGGAAGGAAGAAGAACAAGTAAGAAAAAAGCCAAATTTTCACAAATTTATAGCTTAACAAATTGAACTTGCCAACAAAATTATAGGGTAGGTAACACCTATTTATTATTAAAAATATTTGGTTATGAATTTTGGTATAAACAAAGGGCGAATCTATT
This sequence comes from Limnodromus scolopaceus, assembly GCA_028565335.1. Classification (NCBI taxonomy): domain Eukaryota; kingdom Metazoa; phylum Chordata; class Aves; order Charadriiformes; family Scolopacidae; genus Limnodromus; species Limnodromus scolopaceus. The sequence continues at coordinate 12,490,160 of JAOXNO010000041.1, read as the reverse complement.
CAAAAGAAAAGCACTTCGTTACAAACGATGTATGAAACACTACTGGTTAAAAAATTTACATCCTGTAAAATAATAATTCGACATTCAAGGACCAGCCACTGAAAACAACATGATAAAAGCCAGTAATACTGCTAAGGGACTATGAGGGGAAAACAAAGATCAGCTGCGTTGCTCATTGATTTAATAGCTAAACGCGTAAAAAGACACTCTGTGAGACCATTATTCCCTAATGAATAGGGAATTCAGGAGTTGACTCCTGAATCAAATTTTATTTACCGCTTGCCACTGCCAAAATTCTTAAGCTACACACCTGAACCAGAATAAACCTGGTCTTTTCTAACATTGCTCCAGTTTTTCAACAGCACTTGTCAGAATTACACACCAGCACTAATGTGCTTTAGAGAAAGCAAATCCTACACGTAGAATCATCTAGGGATGATTAAGACAACGGAGGTAAGTAGCAAATCAGGGAAAGCATTAAACCCACAAAAACACACCTATATACACCCGGACTACAGCCACAATGATGACTGAGGGCGTTGCTGGAATTCCACAACCACCCCACACTGAGCCCGGGCAGAGCGGGGGACTCTGAGGGGGCCATCCAGACCCTTTCGAAATGCCCTGCACACTCGTGGCCACGGGCACACACACCGGAGAAGGGAGGCCACCGGTGCCCTCACAGATGGCCCTTCACCTCACCCGTGAGGAGCACCTCCCAACCGCTAAGCGCGGAGACTGCCCCGCACTCACCCCGCAACCGTTACCGGCGAGCGGGCGGCGTGAGGGTGCGGAGGGCGGTGCGGGGGGCGACACGGGGGACTGCGGCGGGGGGCGGCCTGCGCTTCCTCCCCCAGGAACTCGACGGCAGTGACGGGTTTGCCGATGGTGAACCAGTCGTTGATCTGTTCCGCGGTGAGCTTCCGCAGCATGATGGCAGCGGCAGGCAGACTGCCGGCACGCGCTTCGCACGGCGAGTCCCCCCTCGCGCACGGCGCGCCTGCGCCCTTCCCCGTGCCCCACTCCCTGCCTGCACGTGACCCAGCCCCCCGCCCGGTGCCTCGCGCCTCAGCTGAGGGGAGGGGGCCGCCAGGGGCGGCTTCTCTCTCTCCTCCGCCTCCAGAGGTGCTGGGGCAGTCGGTTTCGCCCCCCTCGCGCCCACAGAACAATGGTCGAGAGCGGTTCTGGAATGCCAGTGGCCCGGAGGAAGCGGCCTGCAGGCACGTAGATGCCTCAGCCCTGCTGATTCTGATTCCCCGGGTGCCTCCCGGCCCTCCAGGACAAGCCGTTCTCTAAGCGACGCGCTGTGTAAGGACTCGCGACAAGCCCTTCCCGGCATTGTTCCTTGCGCAGGACCCTTGCTGCGCTCCTTTCTCAGGAGCGAGGTGCACATGGGCCAAAACACTGCGGTGAGACGGACCCTGGGCTTTTTTTTTTTTAAGAGCTTGGGCTTTTTCAGCGACAGGAAGTCTGTGAGGGGCGGGCAAGGCCCTGCAGCGGCTCAGGGAGTGGCAAGAGGTGATGGGACACGAGGAGTGGCAGCGGGGAGCGGAGCTGGGTCGCCGGCCGCAGGCTGGAGAGCGGGGAGCGCCCTGGTCCTCCGCAGCCATAGGGGGCGCTGCGCGGCGGCACCGCCTCTCTTTCGGCTGATGCCTTGGCTCGTTGGCGCCTCCTTTCCCAGCGTCCCCCGCGGCGGTAGCGGAGCCTGTCCCCGCTCGGTGACCTTCGCTGCCAGCTCGGGCCCTCCCCGCTCTTAACGGTGGGTTTCAGCAAAAGCAAAACCCTGCTGGGTTTTGGTGGGCGTCGCTCGGGTGGGGGGGGTCTCGGAGAGGCAGTTGTGGTTCAGGCCCCGAAAGAAGGCGGCGGGGGGTTGGAAGGGCGGCCTGAGGTGCTCGAGTTCCCCCGTTACCGACCTCGCCCGCCGTGCGGTAGTAGCTGTGTGGGTCAGGCCCCCGGCGGGCGGTAGGTTCCCCGGGCTGCGGTGGGGTCACGGCGGGGAGGTCAATGAGAAAGCAAATTCGGCGTCGTTCCGGATAGATTTCAGTTAAAAGGCCTGCACAGCGTCGCACCCACCGAGGCCCTGTGGAGAGGCCTCTGCTGGGTTTTAGCAGGGTGTTAATTGGAAATAGCATTGCTTATTCTCTGTGTTTTGTAGTGGTGGGAAAAATCCTTTCCTTGCTTTCTGTTCAGTCGCCCTCTATGTTAATATGTCTTTAAAATTTTGTTATAGCAGAATTATTGCTATTATGGCAATACTTGTCTGAAACTACAAATACTGGGATCTTTGGGGGAGGTGCAGTGTTCTAATTGTGTTGCTGAAAGCACAGCACTTTCAGGAAATCTGTCTGCAATAATAAATTTGATTGAAGTGTCTGTCCATAAAGAAGTAAAGTAATGTGTGGGTTTGTCTATAATTATACAATAATTGCCATGAAGATGCTTTCATTCTTTAAGAAGCACCTAGATTTTTCTAGTTGTTTTGACATTAGTTATCCTTGCATCCTTTTTGATGCTTGCCAAAGGATGCTTTACATTGAGTAATGGCAAATAAGTAAGCACTACCTCATAGAAGTTCAAATCCACTTTTCTTTCCTGGGACTTTCGTTTACCATATACTGTTCATATGTGTATATAACAGACTTTATTGGGTTGTAGTAAGTGTAAATAGTGACTTTATTGGGGTGAAGTGCTCTATGGAAGACAGAACATATAACATGGCAGTGCAATGTGATGCACATGTGTACTAACATGTTGTATGGGAGTTAGGGTAAACTTTATTTTTAAACAGCCTACGGTTTTCTGTTTGTCTAAAAAATCTGCATAGAAAGGAAAAAAAAAAACATTGATAGGCTTCTTGCTCTTGGGACATATTTTGAAAGTAAAATATTAATGATAAATCATTAATTCAGTAGCTTAGCTTCATTTATTTTGCTATTTTGAGTAGAAATTACCAGGTTGGGAGAGACAGCTGCGGGGGAGGGAGGGAAACTAACTTGGTAATACAAGGAAGGAGCTTCTCTAGTTTGTCTGGAATGAGGCTTTCCTCCTGAGACAATCTGGAAACATTAAAAAAAAAAAAAAGGTGTCACTGATAGGGAGAGGGGAGCCTAGCTATTGCTACTCTGTAAATGCTTTATTGAGTCATCTTTGAACCCTTTCATCAGCTGTAATTTATTATTTTTTATTGTCCTAGCCCATAAATTGTAACCTTAACTCTGAATTTTCATTGCTTTGCTTTAAGTACTTTTGCACGTTTGGGGATTACTCTTTTTAACCTGTAAACTGCTGTTCATACACATCAGGAGTGTGTGTATATACATAAATATATATATGTGTATATATATTAAAAATACAGCAGGTAAGAATACACTTGTAAAACTCACCATTGCAAAAACTTCTTATAATTTTCAGATGGTGCAGACCATGCTTCCAAAGTCATGGAGAGCCATGAAATTCTACTTCACTACTGTGTATCAAGAAATATGGGTTGGTGTAGCATTAACAGCTTATGCTTATTACAAAATTTCTTATGGTGGTAAGTTACACATTATAGTCGTCATTAGCTGTTACTCTATAGATAAGGTTATATTAGAAATTTAGTTATTGAAAATATCTAGCAAATAAGAAATTAACATGCTTACTAGGGCCAGGTCTTTGCCATAAAGATTTAAAAGTTTTAACATGCACAATGTAGAAGATTATACTAACAGAAATACTCAGATACTAGTGTAACTGTGCCTACATTATGAAAATGAGGTAACATAGGAATTGGTTTTAAAAATGCACAGCTAACTTGCAACGTATAGCCAGAGTCTTCTCTAGATTTGTGTTGAAGGGGAATGTAACACTTCTGAACTAGAACTTACTTTGATTCGAAGTTTTTTTTAGAATTGTTATGGTTTTGGGTTTTACTCAAGATCTGCAAAAAAAAACCCCAATAATAATGTTGATAAAAGATTTTCCCATGTGAACTTGTGAAAGCACTTAGTTTATTTTGGGCTGCTGCACCTCAAAATGTGAGGTATATCACTGAACATTAAAATGTGTGTTACTTGGTGATATTGCATCACTTTCTCAGAGGAAGAAACAAAACATCTAATGTAAAAATAATAAATTTGAGTGGCCAGGTTATGATCTCTCATGAACAGTGAAATGTTATAAACTGTAGACAGACTTGACAGGAAAAGGAACCCTTCACTATGGGAACAGTTGAGTGATGTTACCTCAACATTTCTCTAGCTTTGTCCAAATAAGTTGTAGCTTCTCTAAAACTGTTACACTACAGTTACAAGCTTAAGTAAATATAAGTAGTTGAACAGCCAGAGAGAAAAAAAAGCCCTAGTTTCATTTTTGCTTTAATTTCCAGGAGAATTCAAAATTGAAAGACTGTTTCAAGTTTGTGTTCATGTCATCCTACTTTTATTTTCATTTACGATTTAGAAAATAGATGTGGTGGTGTAAGATTTTGAGGGCCAAAATCTTGGTATAGAGCAGTATTATTTTAAAGTTAAAATAGCTTTTAATAGCTGTAGCCCTTTTTGCAGTTTGGGGAACAGTTTTGCAAACAATACATGAATTTATAAAAGAGTGTGTTGTAGAATAATTTAGATTGGAAGGGATTGAGCTCACCTGGTCCTAACCACTGCTTAAAGTAGTTAGATCAAAGTTAGATCAGGTTGCTTACAGCCTTATTCATAATTCAAAGTAGTATTTCCAAGGGTGGAGATTGCACAACGTCTTATGACTGTCTTCCTTATGAAGAATTTTTTCCATCTATTTTTGTCTGATCACTGTTTAGGAGAACAACTATAATGGGAATGTAAAATAAGCTATTTTCTTTACAAAGGAAGATTTTAAAGTTGTTTTTTTTTTTAAAGTGTATTCTTATCACTTCAGTTTACACCTGTATGCTGTGTGTATATGTGCCCATATAGTATATGTAAGATAGTACCATTCTGTGTATGTTTCTTTTGAATTACAGTAGGAGTCTCGAAGGCTATAATTTCTAAATGCATGGAGTCTTGCTTAATTAAAAACAAACAATGTATAAAAAATTAATAGAACTTTTACTGACACGTACCACGGAAAGTACACGTTGTGCACTTCTAAAACCTTGTTCAGGCTGAATTAGCAAATTGTAAGTGGTATAATCTAATTGAAGTTTACCTGCAAAAAATAAATAGGAAATATTTTTTTTTTGAAACTGTCATTGTTCATCTTGGTTTTTCTTTTTTTCCAGGCAAAAAAGCAGTGGCAGATAGTAAGTATAAATACATAATACCCTGTTGCATTTTTTTAAATGAGTGCAGTAAAAATTAGCTCAGCATATTTTGTTTAAGTTAGGGATTCAGAAAATGTTTAAAGACTACTTCAGAAGTTCTACTTCTGGTTGTATTGATGGTTTTATAACCTAGAAACATCTGTGAATCTGCACAGATGCTCTCTCTGTCTTGAAGTGTCCTTTGCATAGGTTTTAGTAGTAGAATGGAAGTTGTGTGCCTTGACTAGAGGGGGAGGAATTCTTTTAAATAATGGTAACAACCATTTAATGAAATTACTTGAATCAGAGGATCTCAGGAGTAGCTGCTGTTTTAGGTGTCAAGAAACTAGGAAGTTTAAACTTGTATTTTGAATTGTATTTTTATATGTTCCATAAAGTAGTGTTAAGATATTTGTGGACAGTTTCTTCTAAAATCACATTGGAATTTAATTTTTCATGAGCTGCTGTATCTCGGTTAACTTTCTGCACCATGACAGGCCATTTGCTCCCAGTTGAATTTGTATATGCAAATATTATTACAATTTTTAAGTGTTTAATTAGTGAAAATACTGCCCAGTAGACTTAAGGATAATAGCATAAATAAACTTTAATTTAGAAAGAACCAAACCAAAACTGAGGAAGAATGAATGCTTGCCAATAATAAGTGCTTTAATACTTGTGAAAGAGGATTTTTAGTACTGGCCAAGTTTATGTATGTATTTTGAGGGTTTTGTTTTATTTGACAGGGCAGTTGAATCTGCCAGTTCTTGTGTCATATGTACACACAGTTACCTGTTTTAGGTTCTGAACCATGTTCCTGAATTGATTTTGCTCTACTGTTTGAACAGTCTAAATCGTGTCTTTGTTTCAGAGTCCTCTGGTGCTGGCCATCATTAAAGACCTCTTCTGGGAGTATGAATTTGGTGTTTTGTCATCTTTACTGTAAATGAAGCAAGTTACAACCATAGGGAAATTAATTCTAAAACTGTACCTAATCCATCTGCTGTAATTAGAGAAAGAATAAATCCATTGAGCAATGAGGAATTAAACGTGTTGGACAAAGTATGCTGGAGTGTATTGTTAACCTAACTTTCACAATAAGTATTTTTTGTTTTCTACAGTTCTTCCAAGTTCCATGTTAAACTTTTTCAATAGTACTTTGAAAATGACCACGTTTCTATAACTAAACTTCTTAATAGAATTAACCAACGTTTCTTAGAATAGCATTAAGCTTTTTTTTTTAAATTATCTTTTCTGACTAGAACTTTTGACATACTCTATGTACTTTTAAAATGCTATTTAATAGTATGCCAAGTGTGAAGACTTAATTCTCAGCTTTTTGTCAACTTGTGGTACAATAATGAAGGGTATAAAAAGTTCTTTTTAAAACCTTAGATTTTTTGTTTTTAAAGAGTTCTTAGTTCTGCAAGGTTTACAAGCAAAAGCTGTATTGTTATTTAAACACTATGCAAAATATTTCCAGAGGTTTTTTAAAAGTACTTTATTCACAACTATCTTTTTTTGTTCTTCATAGTCAGTAGAGCTAAGGAATTGCTCTGAAAGGCTCTTCCTTTAGTCACAAATTTTACAAAGGAGTAAATAATAATATGCCCATATTATATGAGGAAAATTGATATTACATGGGCCCTCATCTGCCATTTGGTCTTATGAAAATCTCAGAATTTAAAGGGAATAATGAAATCCCACACTGTGGCAACAGCTCATATGAACATAAACACTCACCTGACTTCAAAGATTTTTCCTTTTTTCTGAAAATGTAGAAGTAATATATGTATTACTAGGATGGGTCATTAGTGGTTTTTGCAGATAACTATTAAAGTAACCCCATAGCTAGTAGTATATTTTGGAGACTCTAGTAACCTATGAGTTCTTCGACAAATCAGTTTTCAGAACTGTACATACTGAATTCTGTACTGAGGATACACTGTATAAAACCAGAGTTGGACTTAATGTCATGTTTTGTTTAAATTTAGCCTAATCTGCTTTTGAGAAGATTAAGAGGCTTAAGTCATCTTAATGACTTAATGCTTACGTACATCTTTTTAACTACTTCATTGAAACATCTTAAATCTTTTCAGCTTGATTAAAGTTTGCTTTTCAATCTCTCTGACTGCAGAATCTGACCATAACTTAAATATCTTGTATTTGAATACTCAGGAGCTTGGTAACTTTACCTGCTGATGGTAAACATTCCAAACACTGTGTTGCCTTTAATTTCTTCAAAACTTATACTTCTGCTTACACTAAATAGCTATACCTACTATGGGTAGAGTTACCAGTCATATTTCTCTGAAAGCTTTTTTTAAAGGTAGTATAGCATTACTCAGTTTGGAAAGAATAGGTGACATCTATCTTTCATGTATTCTTGACATTTTTTCCACTAGCCACAGTTCCACAGTGTCCACTATCCTTGTTGTTGCATCTTCCCTTGATACGTTTTAGCTGATTCTTTCATCACTTTCATCATTTCTGTATGGGTTTTTCAGTGTTTCCTCACTACAGAAAAAGTAATGAGAAAGAAGTCACTATTTGTTTCTTTACATAAAACCAAAAGCATTCAGAAGAAGGGAATAGAGAATAAAAACTAGAAGAAAATGGAGCTTCAAATGAACAGATATTAGGCCAGTGGTGATTACAGGGTGGGTCAGAGTTGTGGTATAGTTAATAAGTGGTTCAGATTGAAAATTTATGCCAGGTAAGGAGCTATAAGTGTATTTGTAATGCAAATTTATGATCACTAAGTTAGAGTTCCTAAGTTATAGTTCCTAAGATACCACACATACTTCAAATGACCTGCTTTAGCAATTTTCAATTACAGAGCTGAGGAAAACAAGCTAAGGAAAAAACATTAATCACTACAGGATTTGCTTCACCTTAGCTAGAACCTAGCACACTAGGACTGAGCTACACCAATGTGCTGTCTGATCTAGATGTTAATTGAAAAGAAAGGAGCTTCTGCTAACCTACCCTTGGAGCACAGTTAACTGCATTTTGAGGTAAATTTAATCTACTTCAACTTTTAATGCTTCGTGATATATGACTTGCTTGATTTTCTCATAGGGAAAGAAGGGACATACAGGCAGCAGTGTCTGGGTTACAAAAACTACAAATTCTACTAAAATAATCTATCTGCAACTGATTCTTTCATTAGTGGATGTCTGTCAAAAATTTCTATGAAGGTTGCAGAATATTCTTTCCTGATTGTGATTCTTAACACAGAAATCTCTGCAAAAGATAAGGAAAGTAAGAATGGTATTTGTGTTTCAATAGATTTTTTTTGATTTTTTTTTTTTTTCCACTTGAGAAGGATATAGAAGGAGGCAATTAACTTCCAGTCAGTGGCTTGACTCAAAAGCAGAAATCAACACACCCGTAATATGTAACACCTGTAGTACTATCTATACACTTTCTGCTCCTCTCTGCTGAAGCATACCGGGCAGTATAAAAGACAATAGAGGAAAGTTAGTGGAGGCATTTCTTACTTATGGTGAGGTGTGGAAGGAGTAGTCAGTTTTCTTTGGAGCACTAGCATCTGAAGTGTAGCCCTAGGTACAGAAGCATTGCAAAGGAATAACCTTAAGGTGAATTATTTTAGAACACATGCTTTTTTTTTTTTCTAATGTAATTAGGGTGATTTTTGAAGTTAACTTAAAACAAAAAGGTTTTCTTGTTCCAGGTAAGTGTCTATATAGACAAGCCTCATCTTCGGAACTAACTCATTTTCTATGCAAATGACTATTTAAGATCAGGACTTTAATCCATGGAGGTTAATATTCATTATGATACACAATTAAACACTGGTGGGGGAAGTGCTTACTGCTTATTGGTGGATCATGCTGTTCCCATTTAGCTGCTGCCTCCTTATATTGCCAACATTTCTAAAGCAAGGGGATTGCATTTAAACTTTGTATAGTAAAATAGTACAGGGACTGCATTTTTCATTTGTTGCCTGTGATAAGGCATCAGCAATGACAAAAAGCGATTGTTTACTACCTCTGCAGTGTTAGTGGAACAGCAAACTATAGGGATTGAAAAGCCTCATCCAGTTACTGTAGCACCATCTTGACCGAGTTTTGCTCTGGCACTGGTAATTGTTTGTTTATTTTTTTAAATCAATACAGAACATGAAAACTCAGCAGTAGCGAGCTGTATCAATAATGACAACATTAATGCAAGGTGTGGGCTTTTTATAGTACAAGTACTCATTGCGGAGCTCTGACATTTCTAGAACATTTTCAAGTGTTGTCCTACAATTAGGAATCTCCGAGTATCCCCTGCACGCTAATGAAGTATTATGGAATACTCTAGGGGAGAAGCAAAATACAGTCAGAGCCAAGGAAACATTAGTCACAGGGCCCAACCTACTTAACCTCTTTAATGGGTAACTTGGAAAAAAACCCCGAATGTGTATTCATGTTAATTGTGAGGATGAGTAAAGTCGCAGGAAATGATCTAAAATAACTAAAACAGCTGAACTAGTCTCCCATTTATCTGAATCATGATAGCAAACCACTGTGTGTAGTACAAATACAGCCTGATACAGAGCTGGTATGTATACATGTATTGTACTTTCAGTCCCCAAGGAAGGAAAACTATCAGGTGCTTGTTAGACACAGGTGATTATATGTGACATCACCTCCAGATGGCTGAAATGAAACTGAGGAAATCAATGTGCAGAATCGCTATTGTTTCATTCACGGAAATCTGTAAAGCTAATAGGAAGGAAAGAATAGTAAGATGGAGATTCCCTGAGGCATTAAATATGTTGGTTAACAATTCTGTAAATGAGGAACAAGAAGTGACAAGATAGTGCTTGAACAGCAGTCTCTTCATACTATAATTCCATGACCTTTAGCAACTAATGTTTAGCAGCTAGTAATGTCTTTAAGAATATAAAGGCGTGTGACTCTGATTTGGTAATTTATGAGGAACTCGTAAACAAGAAATTCCTGTAGTCTACTCCACTGCTGCAGGCAAACTACTTGGAAACAATTACTCTCCCCTACCTCAAAATGAAGTGACCACCACAAGAATGGGCTATTTGGAAGATTTAATTAAATTCTGCTAAGGGTACTGTGATTTCTTTGGTTGTGGTTTTAACAGTACGAGTACTCTGGCAGCTACACCAGCTTGTGGAGTTTCCACCCTTATACCACAGTGCCATGTTCCTCGTTGTTGTTCTGATACAATTACTTGTGAGACAGCTTGGGCAATTTTTCATAGTTTTGGGGTTTTTTTCTGTTTTAATTTGGATCCATCTCCAGATGCTGTTTACAGCAAAGCTGCTTTATAACTTGCATTACACCACAACAGCATAATTTTTTTGCAGAAAAGGGGCAGAAGAATTAGAATTTCTATTTTCCCACTTACCCAGCTTTCCTAAGTCATTGTGTCCCTTAGTAATTTAATGCAAGTTTCTTCCTCGTACTCAGCTACGTACACGATCAAAGGACTGTCTCTCCCATAAGAACTGTCATCACCATCAACACTCACAGGAATAATAAGAATGCAGAACTCCACCCTGTATACTAATCAGGAATGTCAGCTTGTGCTTCAGCAAAAAGGCAGAACCTTGCTTCCTTCTTCTGTGACAGCACATCGCTTTATCAGGTTTATAGTATCACTTAATTAATTGGGACAAATGAACAAGTAGGGAACAGGGAGAACAACTGTACCACAATATCCTAATGCTCAATACTTGCAAGAAGAATAATAATAATTCTTCAGTAATAAAGGATAAATTTGAGAGGGGTTCTGCAACACAAATTATATTAGTGGTTGTCATCAAATGAAAATACGCTTTTAATTATGACCTTCAAGAACCTAAAATAACTTTTTTTTTTTTATTTATTTTACATGACCTTTAACTATTTTCTACCCATATCATCACAGAAAAGACAATAGAGATTTCTTCACAGCTAATGAAGTGTGTTTGTTAGAAAATGGTAATAGGGATTCTGTGGGTGGTAGAATTAACAGCAATATACTGAATGAATCCCATCTGTGATGACTACTTCTGCCTACACAGATTTTTCCTGCAGTATCAGTTGTAGTCTTTATTTCTTGTTTTAACCTGTTGTGTTTAGCATGCTTTTGATAATACTAAGAATTGCTGCAATTAAGGGGGAATTCTTTAGGTACGAAGTAGAAACTGTTGTGAGATATTTCATATGGAATGCTATATAAACAAGCAAAATGGCAACAAGTAAACTGAATACAACCAGAGCATTATGGGAGGAGAAAGGGGGTTTTAATAAAATGGATTAGAATGTGAACAGGCATTTGATACAGGACCAAGAACACAGAGAAGGCTACCCTTTTTTTGGGGTCTAAACAAAAGCTTTTCCACTTTTATAATTAACTCCATTATTCTTCTTGAGGATAGATACAGCAGTCTCAAGCTATACTTTTTTGCGGCACTGACTCTTTACTCTTGGTGCTTCAGGTATACCTTTTCATTTAATGTACTTGTATAGAATAAATAGCCTTGTTTAAATTCTTTACCTGACATTACAGTTTTCTCCTTATACTCTGTGTTGCATTCCTCATATCATATCACATACAGGCTGAAAGGAAAAATCTTTTGGTCCCAGTTTGGACCTCAAAACACTTTAAAATAATTAGCAAAAATTTAAATTATGCATTTCTTTCAGTAAGCTAAGGATTAGAGTCATACCAGTTTTAACAAAGGATCTGACTCTTGTTTTAGTAAACACCAAGACATAAATACTTTTCAGCATACTTTGATTTAGTTAATTCTTTTGGAGTAATGCAAGGAATCTTGCCAAAAATATTTTTACTTTGCTTTCAACTTATATATTCTTATTAATGCTAACTATCACACCTCTTTTTAAATTAAGGCTATTAATTTAAACACGTATTCAGGCCTGTCTAGAAGGACAAAAACAGAAGGCAAGAAAAAATAATTATGTGGAACTTTCACATAACAATTGGGAAAAAAAGGGAAAAGATTCAAGTTATTTTACCTTGTCCTTTTATAGAACAGAAATACTGGTTTTGTATTTGAGACATAAGTAAGAGACAAACCTTTAAAGTAGCATCTAATCGTCCTCAAGCAAGTAGGCTACTACTGTGTATGCTCCTCCATGATGAACACATTGCAGTCTTTCAAATCTTCTGAGGTTCAGCTGTATATTATGACATCCTCTTTAACTAAATCAGTCTAAAACAGATTGTAAACACATACCGGTGATGCATTTTCTACTGTCACTATCTGTAGGCCTATCCATCAGTGCCCTATCCAATTCTTCTCCCTTTACTGTTGACATTCTGTTTATGCAGCTAAGAATTGCAGTAAACAGTGTTGGAGGATCATAACAGTAAAATAAAAATTATTCAGAAATATGTATCTGAAAGACTAAAACCCATGGCACTTAGAGACAAAATTAGCTTATCTCACTGATGTTCCCAGGACTAGAGTATCATTGCTTTACCTGGAAAAGCAATATTTATACAAACAGTTAGAAAAGATGAACCTTAAGAATCAGAAAGGGATAATACCAGGATTTTTGTCTCTCCCAGGACGTTTCAGGTGGTGCTTTCTCCACCCCTTCAACCATAGTTAATATTTTCATCATTATAAATTACAGGGAAGCAGAACAAGCTTTTCCATCTGTGAAAACAATGGTATGTAATGTGTCTTACACAGCTGTATCTTCTGTAGCTTCAACATAAAAAATTACAAATTACCTATTAGTGTTAAAAATTTTATGAGAGTCTATAGCAACACACTCCCGATGAGGCCACAGCATTCTCCACTAAGTACGCTCTTTTGCCTTGTGTATTGGATTAAAGCATACAATTTATGTTATTCTTTAAAGAAATTACATCTCTAATCCACCAAGTGCAGGGCTGAAACGCGTGACATATCAGACACTCAAATCCCTAGGAAGTGCACACAGCTATGCTATATACAGCTCCTATGGCTTCACTCCTGCTTTAATTATTATCCTCCTTTTCGGAATGATGCACTGGGTGGATTGTGCTATGGAAACTTTAGAACATTAGTCATCTAGTCCAGCATATATTACTTTAGAATATTACAAGGTAGTGAGGAAAAAGTATCTTTCTCCTGTTCACGTGTCTCAAATAGTGTATACAAAACAGACATCAAAGTCTTTCCTTTAGGTTATTATTTATAGTTTATCTCTGAACAGGTTTGGTGGAGTTTAAAATGCATTTAAAATGCATTGGCTGCGTATGAATTCAAACATGGCAGCGTATCACTGTTGTTCAGTATTAATTCCTTATTGTTGCAGCCTTAGGAGGTCAGCTTGATTCTGTAAGAAGAGGTTACTTAAGGCCACAGTAACAAATTAAAATACCTTTCCTTTAAATATACACACTTAAGGCTACCTGCTGTGAAACTCCCCTTGAAATACTTAGGGTTTTTTGTTTGTATTATCTGTTACCTACCACTGCACCTGAATGTTAACTGCCTGGCAAGTTAGAAATACTTCCCTGTCTCAACTTCTAAAATTGCTTACCCACTTATGGCCAGTTCTTCCTGCATTACAGCAACTGCTAGATGTAGTTTTTGAAAGGAAAGTTGTATCCTGTAATAAAGTAATCCACTCATTCATTTAGAAAGGACACATTGATTTTGTTGTAATACACATACACAGGAAACCCCAACGCTCCTACCCATACTCACCTTTTAGAGATTTTATTCTGTCAGTTGTGAGGAAACCCATCCTAACTGCAACCATCCAGAAGTGCTCTCTAATCTGAGCTAGTCATCCAGGCTCCGTCTTTAATCAATAGAGAGATAGGCACCTTCAAAGCCCGAGAGATGGAGATAGTGGGATGAGTATCTCAGCACGGAATGAATTTTCTGCAGAGCGGCCTCTCTCCTTTCCCTCCCCAGCCCCATTTATCTCCAGCAGGAGCCCAGGTGACTGATGGAGACGACACGCCTGACTTCTAGACTACTGAAGTTTGATAAGATGGATCCCACCCTAAATGTTTGACCTCTGAGACTGTTTCTGGCTATAAATAGTTATTTAAAATAATACCACATGAAAAGAAAAAGTGTTAAGTTAATTAAAAATAAGCACTTACTTTCCTGTGACACCTCCAAAGCCTGAAAACATTTTCTTATGCTCCAGAAAAGCATCTTAACAAGTTAATGCAAAACTGAAAAATATTTGGATCTGAGAAGATAGGGATGGCTCATTTTCCATCTTTTGTCTATGCATAAAAAGAAATAGGAGAGATTCAGACCTGGTAGTTTTAAAAACTTTAAAAAACATCTACATTTGAAAATCTGGCTAGAAGATACTTAAAAAACAGAAGTAGGAATTGGAACTTAGCAGTGTTCCTGAAAATCTCATTAGTCTCCCACCTGTATCTTTGGGAATCTCTTCCCAAAGAGTTAATACTGCAGTTTTACCCCTTTTTTTCAATAAATCTGGATTAATACAAAACATATTTTGATAATTTTTCTCTATGCACCTATAAATTACAAGTATTTTACAAAAACAGTAAAATGCTAGTTTATACATTTCAATCAAATTTCAGTTTTCTAGCTAAACATGAGCTCAGCACAAATCTTGAAAACTAACCCTACCATAGCTAATAAACAGTAATTCTTCAATTTTTTTATGTTTTCAGTTGAATAAATGTCTGTTAAGCTATAATGCCTTCAATTTGTAAAGTTAAATAGTATTGCTTTGGTTTTTTTAAGAACCAAGAGAAGCATAAAAGGCATTTGCATATGTTTTAATACTGACACCAACAAATAAGCACAAACACTTTCCTCTAGAGCACCTCTCACAAAGAGAACACATTTGGAAGCAAATAATTTGGGTTCTGTATCTGGCTTGATCTGCTTCTGTAACCAAATTCTCTGACCTTATCTTCTTAGGTATTCCCCAAATCACAACTGCTTTCACACAACCTCACTTACCTACGAGAGGTGACTAACTTGTAGGTATCACTGGCCCCTTTGGCCAAGCGACGTAATTTCTACAAAGTCAGAGCAGTCATTCGGCATGGAAATGGGGAAATTTTTCCCATGGGCAATGGGGAAAAAAAAAATCTACATTATTACACACGACCATCTTCCTGCTCACAGTAACTAAAGCATTTGTAGATATTGTAAGTTGGATTGGATTTTAAAACGCCTGCTCTGTTCCTTGACAGATAAAACAGTGGATCACAAAAAGATTCTTCTTTGGGAGACGAGAGGTTAATTAATTTACCACACTGCAGGCAGAGTTGAGTCTATGCTTTGTAAAGATTAATTTTTTTCTTTCTTTCCTCATTTCTGTAAGAAAATGGAGATGGAAAAGGTTTTTTCAAGGGAAGCAGGAATAGGAGTAGGAAGAGACTTGCATATAGAGAACATACTCTACCTTTTGAAGGTATTTCCTCTTAGTCCAAGGTATCCGGTCTGTCCGGTTGTTGCATCGGCTGAACCTGCATCTGCCAAAAGCAAGGCAAGGTCGGCAAACGTTTGTCCTGGAGGCCATTATCCCCCCAGAGGCGCTGCACGGAGGAGGGCCTGCCTCCCCAGCACCAACCCTCTGCACCGTGTTCTCCCACTCCTCCCTCTCTCCGCGTTCTGCTGCTGCAGCAGAAAAGTAGTAGTGGGGTAATATTTATAGTATTTTAGTTTTTATTTTCAGTCACTGAAAATGGGGAGAACTCAGCTATAAATTATACCTGCAAAAAAATTATGTACCATCATTTAAGAATCACCGGCAAAAAATCTAACCTGGTTAATGAGAAAGACAATATTTTTCAAAGAGCAAGGGTGACAAAAGGTGCCCAATTCCCCTGCTGTTAAAATCAGAATTTCACCACAAATAGTAAGACCAGTACATTTCGCTGCTATTCTTTTGTTCACTCAAGTTTGGTATGAATTTGAAGATGATAAACTCCCTTTTCTTAAGATACATAACTATGAGCACGTTTTAGCCTGTTTCATTTCAGGTCAGTCTCGTTGCAGGGTTAATATTGTTCTATGATTCTATTCCTGAGTAGATCTTAAAGTTCTCTGTTGAGTCAGAAGTATCAGAATCTTACGCATTTCCAAAGCTGCGTGTGCGAGGTAGAATCACAGTTTACATGAAAACGTCTATGACAATAGTGTTTTGTCAGCAAGTAGCGCTCCAAAGAATACTTGCAAAATAATTTTAAACTGACAAAGCCTTATCTTGTGATGCCGATAGCTTTTTCTTATAGGGCCAGTTTATTATAAGAAGCTTTGACCTATCACAAAGCTGACACCAGAGCTTGCAAATACACTGAGATACACAATGAAATTTGAGTCATGTATATATTAATTTACACAATTACCTGGTATAGAACCTTACATTAATAGCTTACGTTTAACGTACAAGCTCGTGTTTGATATTAAGATGCTATTATCACTTACCCTCCAAGACTTACACAAACGGTATCTAAGCTCCTCTCAAAAACTACCCGAGTTTTCACTCCCAGCTGAGATCTGTCACGGTGTTCTACAAATAAAAGGCTGGAAACCAGCCATTTCCAAGAAGAGTTGAAGCGTTGGGTGGGTCCATGTATTTTGTAGATTGGGATTTAAGCCTCCCAGCAATATGAGATTTGTCTACATCCCATGTGTTGCAGCACTAACATATGGTGATGTTTTGACTTCTAGTCGAGCTTGGCTTCTTCCAAGCTGTTAACTTTCATCTTGCTGTTGTAGCTCTACAGAACGAAGAAATTAAACCTTACTTTCAGACACGAGACCAAACCTAGGAGCCTGACGTCAGGGCCCTGGACACAAACACCTCTCCTGCCGTTAAGGGGAAGTTTTGTACATCGGGTTTCACAAGTAACCCACGGGTGAAGGGACGCTACAACCAGGGTGACGCTAGAGGTGACGGAGAGCAGCCCCGCACCGAGCCGCGCTGCGGTAGTCCCAGCCGAGCTGTCGGGAAGCCCCCTGCCCACCAGCGGGGGGGTGACACCGTGCCGCGACACTCTGCCCGCGGGAGACCGACAGCCCACGCGTTACTCCCCCCCAGCTCCCCGCAACACCGGAGGGTCACGCCTCGCCCCACCGCATTCCCCGCATTCCGGGGCTGGAAAGCGCCCGGGGCCGCTCCCCCGGAGGAAGCAACGTCCCCCAGGGGCTCAGCCCGAGGGAGGAGGAGAAGGAGGAGGCCAGGCCCGGAGCGGGGCCCACGCGAAACACGGCGGGAGGGCGAGGATAATACCCCCCCCGCGACGAGGGCGAGAAGGGGACGCAACTCCCGGCCCCCCGCGGTCACGTGCGACGCCGAAGCGCGCTCCCGGGCCGCGTACCCGCGCCTCCCGCCAGCGCCCCGCCCCGGCCCTTCCCGCCTCGGCCAATGAGGGCGCCGCGGCGGTTAACCCCTGGCTGGGCGGCGCGGCGCGGGCGGAGCGGATCAGGAAGCGCCGAGGGAAGGCAGGGAGGCCGCCGCCGCGCTGAGGAGGAGGGGGGTTGGGAGCCCGGCTGCCGTCGCCGCCGCCTTCGCCTCTTCCTTCCGCCTGCTGCGGGGAGCGAGGCGCGCGGGAGGCACCTGTCACAGCCGCCAGGGCGAGCGCGGCGTCCTCCGCGGTAAGAGGAGGAGGAGGAGGCGGCGGCGACGGCGGCAGGAGAGGCCCGGCACGGCACGGCGGCTGCTTCGGCGGGGCTGGCTGGGGGACGGCTGCGGAGATGATGCCGGTGAGTGGGAAGGGGTTGATTTCGCCTCGTCGCCTTCCCGGCCTGACGCCGCTCTGCCGGGCGGTGGGACGGCTTGTCTTTTTCCTGCGGGGCCGGCGGCGGCGGATGGGAGTGTGCGGCGGGGCCGTCACCCCCTGCCTGTGCGCCCGGCCGGCCGGGGCAGAGGGCGACGGTGCTGCGGAGACACCGTCGGGTTCCCCGCCGGGGGTGGGGCCGCCGGTCACCGCTGTCCCTGGCTTCTTGACGGGGGGGGACGCGACCTACTCCCGTTCCTCCCCTCAGCGAGGGGCTGCCGCTCCCCCCCACCTCCGCCCGCCCAGCCGCTCTCGGCGTTGCACCGGCCGTGACAGGTCGAGGGCCGCGTCCCCCCAGGCACTGCCCTCGCGTCCGCCTGACGGGGCTCCTTCCCCGCCTCCCGGCGCCCTCCCGCGCCCGCGGCGGTTTCGGCGGGGGGCAGCGGGGAGCGCAGGTTTCGCCGTCCGGGTATCGGTGTGTGCCGGCCGCCCAGGCCCGATGTGAGGGGGATTGAGGGGGGTGGGTTTTCTGCGTGAGTGGGTGTTCGGGGGGGGGAGGGGAAGGTATGTTTGTTTGTTTATTTGGGGTTTTTTTCCTTCCAAACACCTCATTTTTCGCCTCCCGGAGTGCGGGGAAGGGTTAAGCGGTCCCGGGGCAGGCGGCTCCGGCCCTTGGGCCGCTTTTTGGGGCGAGCTCAGGTGGCAGCTTCACCTCAGCCCCGCCGCCTCGGAGGGAAAGGCGGTCTTCTTCTCCTTCCTGGGTTTCTGCCACCTCCTTTGTGAAATCGTCGCGTATTTACCGAGGATAAAACCTTTCATTTCCCTGCAAACAACCTTGATTGTCTCCTGTGACAGAATCTCTCCCCGTTTCCTTCCCCTCTCCCTCCCTCCCCCTTTGGCTGGTGCAGTGGTCAGAAGAGAGTTGTTCTTGATGACTGTTCCTTTTATGACAGGATCCTCTCGAGACTGAGTAATAAACAATTACATTCTCTTTGTTGATTTCTTTTCAAACTCTGTTTGATCTCAAATGTGGGTTTATGAGATACTCCCTTATATGGAGCATCTCCCCTGTTTTCTCTAATTCCGAGAGAAATGAGCTTTTTATTTACAGTTCCTCTGCAGTGTTTGCAAGCGAAGCACTGCAGCAGAGTGCTTTTCCAGTATTAAAGACATCTTTTGCAAAATTTCATCGCTCTACCTTTGTTTCATGAGGAGGAAATAAATAGCTCAAGCTAAATGTAAAATTTCAGATTGAAGAGTACAGGTAGTGTTTAAAAAACAGGTATTGTGACTGGCTTTTTAATATGACAGGCTTTTTAACTCCCAGCTACTGGGTACCAAAATATTCAGGATTTCAGTGGACTGGGTACACTAGAAACCAGCAATAAAGTTCATTGAGTTACAGGCTTGTTCCATAAGTGTCTGGATGTTAGCTTGTAAAAACAAAACCAAGGTGACTGTCAGCTTTTTCAGCTTCCGTTACAACTTGGGTTATGCTTTACGTTCATAAAATTTTTATTGAAAACCTACCATGCCAATGACAGGCTAAGTCAGAACAAATTAGCATGCTGTTACTATCCTGTGTGTGGGTTTCAGGCTAATATCATAATTTCTGTAGTGCAGGGATCAACTTCTTATAAAAAGTTGGGTTTGTTGTTTTTTGGTTTTTTTTAACGTATTTGAGTGTTTCTGCCAGTGTCTAGAGTTGCCTTCATGGTTGTTGAAATGTAGCAGTTGTTTAGAAGGTGTTATAAGATTCAGAGGTTTGGTTATGTTTTTGAAAGATACTTCAAAGCATTTTTAATACTGACGGCTGAATTTTAATAAAAACATATTACCTTGCTACAATGATGGTAATGTTGCAGATTAGAGCTTACTGAGTCTGAGTCCTAAAATAATAAGTATTTTACTTTTCTGAAGAGCTTTTAGATGCTGTTATGGACAGTCTGTCATAAGGTAGACTGGAATATTTCTATTTAAATGGACACTGTGACAGCACCTTTAGTCTTCCAGTTTTTCATCCCAGCTCTTTTATTTCTGGACTGCAAGGATGAAAAAAACCCAGCCCCATTTACTGGAATAATCAACATACAATATCAAAACAATGGTAACATATGGCTGTAGAACTGGACCAAATGTTTTGGGTTTTTTTACTTGAGCTTTTGTATTCTGAAAAGGGAAGAGCTAGTGATCTAACTTGTTAAGTAAGGTAATTCCATGAATACGTATTTATTAGAAGCGTTTTTCTTCCCTGATCCTGGGTGTTTTGTGGTTTTGTTGCTTTTTTTTTAATAATTAACAAAAGTATGTAATAGCAAGGGGAGGTACTTTGATACTACTAGACTTCAACTGTTGTAGCAAATGTGTATCGCTACAGTTTTGATAATATTTCAATTTGTTAACACAAACTTTTTCCTAGTTTCTTATGATTTGCATGTATCGTATTTGAAGTAATTCATTGAGGCCATTTTTCAGTTGGTAATTATTTTTTACATTCTGTACAACCATTTTAAAGAATGAAGCCATATCTGAAGCATAGAAAGTGGAATGATGTGTTTTCCTCACTTCCTGTGTTTTGTTGGTGGCGATTATTTTTTTTTCTCCACATGGAGAACAGGGTTACTTCTGAGAGGTTTTCATCAGTTACAATTTCTTTTGTGACCAGGATACCTCTTCCTCTGTTCTTTTGTGTCCTTTCCATATAAGTTCATATTCAAGAAGTTATAATGGTGTGGACTGTGCTTTTCTCACCCATTGTTTTTTGCTTTGCTGACGAGGCACATCCGTCATAAACTCTTTCATTGCCTTCAGGACACAAGGGCTATGTGTACGATGAGCTTATGATGCTCACTGAGTATCACCTCTGCTAAGGAACTTACTAAAAGAGTTGCTATAAGTAAGCCTTGAGAATAATGAAGGTTTTTTTTACAGAAAAAAAAAAAAGGTTTGTATTTATTAGTATTATTCTTAAAATAAAACATGCAAACCCAGGACTATATGATGTCCTTTCAAACAGGAAATCTTTTGAGTTAAAACAGCCACGGTTGTATTTTAGTTACAAAATATTGTGTGTAGCTCCTCTTTCAGCCATATAATCTCTAACTTGTTTGGAGGAGCCTTTTTCCTCCCACCCTCTCCTTTTCTTTTCTTAGGTTTGGTGTTTTGTTTTTTTTTTTTTGGTGGGACTTTAGATTTTGGTTTTGGAAGAGTGTTGGAAATTTTTCCTTAAAGAATACAATTAATGCTTTTTCTTCTTGGATGGTAGTTCCAAAATTACCTCTGTGACAAGTATGAGCCATATTCCTTGAGCACTAGGGTGTGGGCAAGAAAAGGCCACTTACGAGGAGCACTGTTTTCCTACTTAAGAAGAGTTACAGTGGAAGAAGGAACTGCAACAGTTGAGAAGTATATAACGCTTCCTATTTCTTACCTAAGTTTTGGCTATCGTTCTTTTACAGCTTATGTGAGGTAACATATCGTGCCAAAGGCATGGAACTATGCTGAGTCTGTACACCATCAGTGAGGTGATAGGAGAGGCGATGGTGGATGCTGTGTAAGAAATTGCAATGGACTGAATCCCTTAGGAGGAATAGTATTGAGTATTCCCCTAGCACCTAGTGCTGCAGAACTTTAACTTAATTGGGAGAAATTACTATCAGCGAGGTTGCAGCCGGCATTCACATTCTTGAACACGTCTAGGAGAAACCTCGTGGGACTTTGTGTGAGGCTTGGAGTCAAAGAGTTGTTGGATGCATCTGGTTTTATGTGTAGGATCGGGTGGTTGTGTTTGTTTTAATAGAAGTGAGAGTGAAAAATCTGGACAGTGTTTAGTGATTCCTTTTTCTTTGTCTAGTTAATTTTGTGTGATGCTAACTTTTCTCCGAAGATGAACATGACTGATGTCTATTTTGTGTTGGGCTAGACAATATACAAGTGGATCTTGAGTATTACAGTGTTCATTAATATCTTAATTGCTACATATGAGCCTATGAAGACAGATAATGTGGCTGATAAAACACAAACCAAAGATGGGGATCTGCAGTAGTACTTTTGAATTAAGCATTAATTCCAGGTGAATCTAGAGAAAGGGGGCTTTTGTTGTTGTTGTTTTGTTTGTTTGTTTGTTTGTTTTTGTTTGTGGGTTGTTTTTTTTCAAATGAGTAGACATTTGTCATGTATTTAGTCTAAAACCTTTCCCCAAAAGTCCAAGGCGGGCATTGCTTATTCCTAATTTAAAACTAAAATATTTTCAAATCAGTGTACACTGTTTTCCTCCCTTAGGAAGGTCACTACTAATACAATTCTGTGTTGTAGGGGTCTGAAGGAAGATGTGTCGCTTTAATACACTTAAATTAATATTAGGAACTTTCAGTGATGTTGGGATAAAATACATTGCATTTAATTCAGATCTGTATAGTTATCAGCAATACTAATATCATCCCTGTTTGCTGAATAAATCTGAACTGACTGTAGAGAATAATTTGCAAGCTTATCAGCCATTATTAATGGAGTTATTTATTGCAACAAAGCTTAAAGGCCATTTCATGTTTTTTGGATCATGTCACTGTTTTTTTTAGGATGACAGAATATGGCCTATTTTGTGGTAAAAGTAAGTTCATCAGCTTCACCATGTCAACAAAAAGTACTATTCATAGGCTACTCTGATAATAGAATATTTAAATATATTTGATAGATGCATCTGGATTCTAATGGAACACATGAGAAAATTTTGAGGGAAAGGGTGCTCCATTAGTTTCTCTTCATAGGTTATTGTAGATGAGATTGTTGCCCATTGCAGACTTTAGAGAGAACAGGTATTTATTTAACAACAAAATTCCATTCCACCAAATCGGGTTATGTTAATCTAACAAATCCAAGTTTGATGTGAAATGTATCAAAAAAAAAAAAAATCTAGCTTATTCTTTTATTTATATTAAGATCACATACAGCTGTGAAATACCCTGTGTTATTCTACGAATTGTCTGGACATAGAATAAAGACAGTCCCTTTTTTGAAGAATGTGCAGTTTAATGCTTGGTAGCATAATCAAAGCTCACGTTT
>JAOXNO010000041.1:12440712-12459278 GCA_028565335.1 Limnodromus scolopaceus | reverse complement strand
ACTGATAAAAAGCGTTAAGGGAGAGGACAGTACTATTTCTGAATGCTGAAGCAGGCTAAATACGGTATCTTACTGACAACTTCTCTGCTGCTGCTTGTAGAGAAAGGAAACGTAACGATCCTGTGGATCACAAACGAAGCTGGGAGCCCCTTACTTTTCCCTTCCTGCAGTTAATGTGTAAGGTGCTACACAGAAAACATAGCTCATAGCTCTGAGAGGTGGGTTGTGCAAGTTCTGGTAATCTTTTACAGTATGAGTTGGATTTTTCTTTTCTTTTTTTTAACCCCCTTGGGCCGCTTGCTCACTCTTTCTCTCCATGTTCTCTATTAAGGGAATGGGCCAGGCTGGAGAATACGCTTTGCTCCTGCAAGCATAGAGTAGGAGCTGAATGCACTGTTGGTGCCATCTCTCTCTCTGTTCCCCACTCTGGATCCTGTATAGTGTTGACAGGAATGATGATAAACAGTCACTGTCCCTTGACATGAAGAGGCAATCAGAAACGTAGTTTACCGTTTGATATTCTCTGCTGCTTGAATTGCGTCCAGCAAGAAGGCAGACTTTGCCAAGAATGGAGCAGTGCTTGAACTGTAGTATTTTTAGGCATAAATACGTGGTGTATTTGTTGTTGCTGTTTAGTTTTATTTTTAAGGCGGCTTGTCTTTTTTAAATGTTTTCATGATCTAAAAATATGTGTCATGGAAATGTTGGTTGATATTCATTAAGATCGGTTGCTCTTGGAACTTCTGCTCATACCATTGTCCCCTTCAGCAGGAAAATCACTTCCTTCTCTTTTGAGACAGTCAGAGCCTTATATGTAAATTTATTTAAGATGAATACTTACTGTTTGTCATTATTATAATAGCGAACAAAGATGACTGCTGCCCTACGAGAGGATGGCAGAGCTCTTCTACTGCAACCTTGCCTAATTAGGTGAAACTTGATCTAGCCTATCTTGTTCCTGTCACAACTGGGGCCTGTCTTATTTCTTTAGAACATCTTATCACTGCTCGTCATTACTGCTTGAATTCGTATGCCAGTAGACCAAAAATACTCCATTTAAGTAGTTTTTCACTGTAGTTGTTGCACAGGATCTCTTCTTAGGTTTTAGCTCTACACAATATTTTTATATTCACCGCTATTTGCAACTGTCCTCATGAAGAATATTTTAAGGATGGTTCTTCAGAATATTATAAAAACATCAAAAGACAAATCCTGGCTACCAGAAAAGACTGGACTTAACTCTAAAAACTGGACAAAGGACAGAATTATAAAAAAGAAGGTGGGATTACTTTGCTTTTTCTTTATTTGCTGTAAAATTAAGCGTTTGAGATTTCTTTTTGTAAAACCAAACAGTATATCCTTATAATGGGTTAGAGTGTATGTGGGATTTTTACTGGACGATCAGAGATTATTACCTTATGTGTGTTTCTTCTGTATGCGAAATGTCTGAATTTTTTCATTTTACCTTGCATAAGTAGTTTGATTTTTTTAAAAAATTTCTATTATTTATTGCTTTTGATTCAGCCAAAGTGGCGATCTGAGAGTAAAACTGAACAGCTTTTAATTTTTAAACCTGCCATTTAAAAACTAAAGAAATGCGCTGCAAAGAGTTATTTTCTATTATGTCCAATTTCCACTCTGATGGAAGGGAAGCTCTGCAGGCTGCCTGTTGAATCCCAAAGGACATATTCACTTCTTGCTTTTTATATTTTTGCCAAGCCAGCTAACATAGCATCTAACATCGAATGGTTGGTATTCCCTGAAAGCGATACACTAAACAATCAGTATTTTGTTAATGCTTTCCGCTCAGAGGGAGAAAGCCGTGGCAGTCCCTTCTTGTTTCACTCTCTTGAAAATAAAAGGAAAGAGCAGCGCTGGTTCCACTTACATATGGGTGTGTGGCTGTTGATTTCCTTGTTTCTGAAATGAAAAAGTGACCTTTGGTGCTGCAAATCACCTTAATTCATTGACAAAAAGCACAGCGTCTTTAGTTAAAATTCTATGTTAGTTGGTTGGGTGTTTTTTTTGTGGTTTTGCCTTTTTTGTTTGCTTGTCTTTTATCGTGTTGAAAAGTTGTAAAAGACAAGACACAAATATCTGTATCCTATACTTTTTTTTGATGAGATTATTTTCAATGCGGTAGGTAGGCCAGGCTTTTCTGGAATTCAGTGGATTTTGGATGACTTTGCTGTAGCTGTTGACAAGGTCGAACACAAGACTGTAGAAACACCAGCACCTCCCTTTTTTTAGCCTTGGCCAAAATATTTTCAATAATTTGAGAACACGCAGTTCTGTGTTACAGATTCTGTGGGACACTTTTGTTGCATGTGGAGTTTGAAGACTAAGTTGTCTTTCAGGAAAATTAACCCAAAACCTTGTGCTTAACCCTGCTCTACAGCTTTGTCTACTGTTGTCAGAATAAGCTTTCTTTCAAAGTAACTTACAGTACTGCTAATCCCAGTGTGCAAAAACCTTGAATATGACTTTTCTTGGTCACTGGTTCTTGAGGCTTTGAGGGGCTGTCCTGGTTTGTATGGTTTGGTGTTTTAGAGGTTTTTGTTTGTGTGGTGTATGTTTTTTTGGTTTGGGTTTGTGTATGATTTTTTTAAATTTTGTTCTGCTTTTTTTTTTTTTTAAACCTTTCCTTTTGGTGAAAATGACATTTTTCCTGACTGGAAAGCTGAAATTCTTATGTAATAAAATGACCCCTGAAGCTGAGTCATCTTGGATTCATTTAGTTTTGTTTTAATTTATTGCCAGTTCACCTGAGTTTACTGCAGATTGTACAGTACTATAGTTGCCTTCTTCAGCAACACGTCTTCCCTAATGATCACGAAAGTAAAACGTTTAATAGTATTTTTTAACATGTTATTCATATCTCGTCAGCTGATGAAATGAAATGGGCAGTTAATGTTTGAGGACTGTTGTTTCAAGCTTGTCGTGCATTTGATGCATGATGTGCTGGTTACCTTGACAGGTAGGAAGGATTTAGACCTCTGAAGCTGTGTTTGTGATCTTGTATGATGAAATGTGGTTGTAGTGCCGCAGGGTTTCCTCCCTCCTTTTCCCTGGGGTCTATGGGGCCACGCCTGACCCTGGACTGGGGGTACCCCTTAACTCTCTGAACCATTTGGAGGACGCAGGGTTGGAGATGTGAAGAATAGTAGAAATGTGGACATTGTGTTTATATTTTAATACAATAGAGCTGTCAGAGTGTATGGACAAACGGGCTTCAGGGAAGATGACTGCACCTTGTAGCTATTGTTTTGATCTGGAGTCTTGCTGTCCCCTGAACTTGTGACTTTTCCTGCATGATACTGGTGTTCCATGCGTTTGCAAATACAGTCTCTGCTGCAGGTTTCTAAAAAGAATTTGGCAAGAATCCATTGTTTAAGGAATTCTGATATTAATATGCCTAAACAACTATTAAAATATTTAGTTATAGCAGGGGTATTTGCTAGATTCTTAAATAGATTAGCAATTTATTTTATTTTTTTATTTAATAAGCAGCACAAGATTGATGTGCCTGCTGGTGTTTGGTTTTTGTTTTTTCAAGGTGCTCTGGATAAATCTCATTGACATCAAGCAGGCAGTACTAGATGAGATTTGTCATCCTAAGATTCACAGACAAAAAATAATCTAAAAGATAAAAAGGAGTATCCTTAATGAAACCAGCAAGTGTCTGAAAAAGTGTCAGGGACTTCTTCAGAGATGCTTGGTTTGAAGGTGGGTTTTCTGTTCTTGGTTGATAGATGGCGAAGACTCACTTGCAATAGTCCTCCAACAAATCAGAGAGTACTAATTTGCAAGGTGAAAATACTTCTATGTATTGAGCTGTCATGAATTTCATAAGGGGTTTAGGAAATCCAGCATCAACTGATTAGAGCAGAGAGTCTTTCAAGAAGAGTCTCCAACTTCCACCTTTTAATAGTAGTTGTGTACATCATGAAAGATGGCATCTGGCCCACAGTCTCTTAGGGAGTGGAACAAAACAAAATTTCAAAGCCTTGTTCTGGAAAGAATAAAAATCTCTCCATTTGTAAGGTATGTTGCCTAACAGAGAAATGTGCTCAGCGAGAGCTTGTCAGTGTACCTAGAATTATCCCTGTGTTCCAAAGTCTCTTACGTGGTAACTAGTGTCTTGACAGTCCTTTAGTAGAATTATTTGCGTCAAGGAGCAACAACAAGATCTCTTGCTGTTTCTCCAGATGTAGCAATTTAGGAATCAAGCCAACAGATAATACGATGCAGGGATGTTGAACTCATTCTGTAGCAAGTGCCAAATTGCATTTTCCACTAGAAAACATCACAAAAGGCATGTTTTATAGATTTCTCTAACTTCAGGCTGTGTTCCTTTAGCTAACGATGTTAAATATTGCACTTGGACAGATTTGTTCTTAAATTAACAGTTTATTTGTAATGCAGCTTCTGTTATTTTTTTTTTTAACTTGCCCCTTTTCAGCTATAACCATTTTCCTTTCTGTAGCCGTGTGTTTACAGCCCATCTTTTAAAGTAATTTAACCAAATCTCAGCTCCTGGTTGCTTTCAACAGAACCACCTTCTAAAAGAAGGCATTCCAATGTCACAAGCAGCTTCTGCAATGTCTGGAGAGCTGGCAGTGATTTAGTACCATAGATTGGCTCTGACTTCTAATATAACAAAGTATAGTCTAAAATCTGTTATAGGATTATCATGGAATAACTTTAAAATTTGTTGGGGCAGTTGTTTTTGGTTGTTTGGGGTTTTTTTTTTAGCCCTATTGCTATCTTGCTTCTCTCAGCCTTCAGAACACCCATTGGAGTCCGGGTGTTGCTTGTGTTGTTTACACAAGTGAACTTTGAGTTGCTATTGTTTTCATTAAGTATTGTTTTCCTAGAGCTCTGGAAGGCTTTCAGTTAACTACTGCAATACCTGCCATTTAATAATCTGTGGCTCTATCTTGCTTAGTTGAAAATATCTAAATACATGATGATAGTTGCTGTTT
This sequence comes from Limnodromus scolopaceus, assembly GCA_028565335.1. NCBI lineage: Eukaryota > Metazoa > Chordata > Aves > Charadriiformes > Scolopacidae > Limnodromus > Limnodromus scolopaceus. The sequence goes on along the minus strand of JAOXNO010000041.1, from coordinate 12,454,293 downwards.
CCTTCCTGTAGCAAAAATGTTGGCTTGTTTCTGTGCCCTACAAAGTCTGCTGCTGAAAGAGCAAGAGGCTTTAAATTCCAGATCTACAACTGATGCTGTAGCATTTTATCTTTCAGTAACAAAAAGCAAGACTGTCCTAAGTGCTCCTTCAGCAAATAAATATCAAATACGTGTAGGTTTTTTGAAATAGTCTGAATTCCGTTGAATACCTGCTGTCCCGTATGAAAGCTCCCTTAGTGAAGAGGCAAAGGCAACAGTTCTCAAAGTCCTGAGAGGAAATGTCTTGTGTTTTTTGTCAGGTATTTAAGCCATTGCATACATGTAGGCCTTATAAAAATGTAGGAAACTCTTGTTTAAGCATTTCTTTTAATGCTATGCTTCTGCATTTCTATAAAAGGAGTTAAATACCTTTTTTTTTTTTTTAAGTGATTTGTAGAAGTAATTTTATACCCCATCACTAAGTCTGTTGATAAAAGTATTGTTTGGCAAGACTATTTTTTTTTTCCTCCTGGTTCTGTTTTCTGTGGCCAGATTGTCTTGTGCAGAGTCTGATGAAGGTGGATCAATTTATAATTTTTTTTTTTTATTCTGTGATTGCAAAATGGCAAGTTAATGAAACTAGCATATAAGCTTAGGCAAAAAATGCTTTTGTGAGCTAGGTATAGTTAAAGTACACTTAAACAATATTAAATTTTCTATCAAAATAGAAAATGTTATCCAAGAATAATGTTAGCTTGTTCGTATTTTTGAGTAACCTTATAAATGCTTATGTTTATCCATAGTGAAAGTTATGGTTTAAACGTTTGTTAGTAGCCCATAGCTGAATGCTATACGTTTTTAGTGTCTGAGACTTGCTCCCAATTTTGCGAATCCTTTGCAGGCCATATGGAGGCGGTTGGCTTCCAATTTGAAAGTGTAGTAGGAAACATACTATTGGTTTCACAAGTCTGCACTTTGGCAGAAAACTTGACTCATTTTTGTATTCTTTGCAAACTGAAGTCTGTTGGTTGCACTACCTGTGTGAATTTTACTACTCCAGTCAAAAGGCATCGCTGGGCTTTAAATTTTGGCTTGAAATTGAAGCTTGTTACAGCCTGGCTGTGAGGAGGACATGAGGAAATGTGTTCAGAAATACGGATATTGAACGAAGTTATTTCTCACCTCGGATACAGAGAAGGGGAAAAGATGTTAAAGGAAAGAACTCTCCTGATGAAACAGAGTAATCAATAATAAATTTGCTGTGTGTCTTGATGCTCTTATTTGTAATAAGACTCGTAAACGTACTGTGTAAAATTCTTCAACAGATCCGGTTTTAAAAAGAATGGTTTCATTCTGAAAGTAAAAAAATTATCGGAATGGAGCATGGTGGATAACTTGTTTATTAGACTTCAAATGTTTTTTTTCTAATATAGGGAAGTGAAATTTTTTAATCTTATTGTTTTTCTGAAGTTTACAAATAATAGTCAACATCATAGATTTATTTGGGATTTGTTTGTTCTGAAATCTCAATAATATAAGGAAACACTCATGACAGGTCAAGACTGGACTTTAGATGGCTTTAATTAAAACAGTTTTGTGGTTATAATTTTGTAGTCTGGTTTCTTTTAAAATTTAATTGCTCAGAGCTTCATCTGATTAAGTCTATAATCTTAAAAAGGGGCAGCGTTCGTACTGCAAATAAAGTTAAAATTCTGCTTTAGTGCTTGAATAATGCAAGTAGAATTTCTACAGCTGTAGCTGATACGGGATTTATGTAATGGCATGAATTCCAGGCAAGCAAACTTGCATGAGATTAATTGATAATTTGTAACCCTGACCATTCTATATGTAGGGTTCTGCGTATTAATATGCCTCATCACTGAAAGGATGATTTTTCATCTCTTCACAATTTGCTTGCGTCTCATTCTGTACTTTTTCAAGTAAGTCAAAACCTCAGTCTTAATTAAAGTTCATATTTGATTGGTGGGGCTTTGACATTTCAGTAAGATACGGGTTTGCATGTTTCAGTTAAAACTATTGTAGTAGCACCTTAAATATAGCAAGCTCCTGGGAGTCCCAAGTCAGCAAAATCAAGGGTGAAAGTTATTAGAACTTCTTGGGAGATGTTGAGATCTCTACTGTGGAAGAGAGATCTACTTTGAAGAAGTCCCTCTTCTTTGCTGATTTTCTCATCCTGGAACTGTAGGCACCACTAAATGCTCTGAAATGGCAAAGCACAGGATCATGAAGGGATTTTTTTGGAACCCCTTATTAGGGGAAAATGCATTGTGAGAAGATAATACCTTCCAATTCCAAACAGAAGGAATGAAGTTGGTCTTTCTATCATGAATGTGTTTTGTGCTTTAAGTTCATTGTGTGCCAGCCTTTTAATAATAAACATTTCCTATATTTGAAGTGTCTGATCACTCTTTGGCTGGAAGAGTTACCCATATTAAATATCCGGTATATTTTTAACTCAAAATCTTATGCTTGATAATTCTTGAGTTGGCAGAAGGCAACACAAAAAGTTCTGTCATCCACTGTACCTTTAATATCAGGTAGGCATTCCTATATCTAGATGTGGGTAATGAGAGCGATGAATAGCACAAAGGTGAAAATGAATGGTTTTCATTTTCTTGGGATGTGGGTTTTTTTCTTCACCTTTCTTGACTGCTTGAATGATCTTACTTCTAATCTTTCATAGACGTGGCTTCTCTAAATTATTTTGTTGTTGTGGACATAAAATAGGCTATCTGCGGGAAAAGGAATGATCATCTGATCCATTTTTGCCAGGAATCCTGATTTTGAGTGGAAATGTGAGGTTTAGTTAAAAAAACAGTTAGAAGTAAAGAGCCAGCTGAGTAATTTCCTGTCTTCATCTCCAGAACTCACTCTGTCTGTTTTTCTAGTTGAATATGTTACTATTGCTGTCAGAAAATAATCTCAGACTTGTTTTAAATTCTAATGTTTCGGCATGTCCTGAAACAGTACTTGTCTGATTGCTTTCTGATAGCTTAAATAATTCAATTTTCTTTGAGTAGGGTATCAGGGAATATGTACTTACAGGAGCTGTTAGCTTGAAATGCCACTATTTATTGTTTCAGCTGTTGGAGTTAGTAAATTAACTTGGGTGTAAGGCAGTAGAGGTGGAGGTGTACAATTCATTTTTTTTTTTCTCAAATCCCAGTGTTTCAAGACTTGGTACCATAAGATAATACTCAAGTTATATTTCTTTAACACAAAATTGTGTTAAAGAATATCTGTTCTTAACGAAGAAAAAACATACTACATCAGCTGTCGTCTTCTGGTTTTATAGTGGTGGTCTAGTTTTATTCCAGTCGTAAGTAATTGCATTGTAGGGGAGTGCAGTTAGACTGTTAGATAAGTTTAAGTAGAGAAACCAATATTTTATTAGCTTGATTGGCAGAGCTTTTCAGCATATTGACAGCTTATTCGTGTCTGTTTTGTAGCCAGAGAAATGAGTGAGATGACAAGAGTAGTTTTGAAGGCAGTTTGTAGTGTTTGTTGTAACTTCTCTGACTTGGAAAAGACCTGAACTGTGAAGAGAGATGCAGGAGGTTGGGAGGAAGTTAAAAGGAAGAGAAGAGGAGGTGAGAATTGATGGAAGTTGGAATAAAGCCATTGGTTTGGTAGCAGGAGTAGTAGAGGAGAGCAACAGCTTTGAGGAGAAGTGTAACATTTGGAGCTTGGTGTTCATTGTGGAAGCAATATACGATTTAGAAGCACTGATGTGAGCTCATGAGTGTTGGGTTGATCACCTTGATGATCATTGTGTCCATGTATTAAAAGTTTTGAATGAGTGAATTGGGAGATTATCAACTAAATGCTACAATGGTTATGATCTCATTTTAAAGAATATGGGTTTTAACAAGATGGGTCTTTACAGTTGTTCCCATTTATGAATTCATTTAAAATGAGAAATCAAAGGATTTACCAGTTCTCTTGTGTCCTAATCTTTGGAGAAGAATATTTTTTTCATAAAGCTGATTTAGTATTGTGGGTGTAATGTGCATTTCATGTGTATGCTTCACTCATATCCTTCAGCAGCAAATTTCCAGGCTCCATCAATGCATCTTTGTATTGTATCACTATGAAACACCTCTAATTCTTATTCCGCCCCCACCACAAATAGGGACAGCTATGACACTGACTTGAAAATCTAATTAATATTGTAATATATTAATAACGTTCAATATTTTGAGTCTTCCTGTGTATGTTTCAGGACATCTGTTTTCACAGCACGGTGTTTTGGTTCCTTTGGTGTTACTCAGACAACCTGTTAAAAATAAACCCTTACTTAACCAAGTTTGCTTGAGGAGTGGTGTGACAATAGTTGGCTACAAGCACCTTGCCTCCTCATTAGTGGAGGAGCCTTTCCCCGGGCTGTCTGGCAGATGATATTGTGAGTGACGCCCAGCTTTGGAGAAGACAGTATTGGTGCAGTTGGAGCTGTGAGAAGAAAGCGGCGTGCTTGAGGTACACGAAATTTTGGCCTGGTCTTGCGAAGGAGACTGTGAGTTCATATAGTGGTTGAGGTCTGAATTTACGGAGAACTGGCTGAGATGTATGGGATAACTCACATCTCCAAGGCTTTTCTTTCTTTTTCATCCTGTCTGCAGGTTCAGGCAGATAATCTCGAGTACATGAAAAAACGTTTCCTGGGTCAATGTTATCTTTACAGCAATAAAAAAATTGAAATTTGGAAACCATGTAAAACCACATGATGTCAAGTCATTCTATTTATCCTTTCACAAAAAGGTAACAGGTCTTTCAGACAAATTGTAAAGACACAGTATACGTCATAGCATGACTTCAGTAAAGCCAGAGTCTCCTGGCATTCTCATAAAGTTTAGCAAACTTGGATGTTATTTTGAAATCACGATCAAGTGTTACAGGGAAACTGTACTTAGAATATTGGCATTGATAATTCTCTGTTAAACTGGTGGTGTTTAATTTAACTTATTTAATTTAATCACTTATTATGTATTCTTTAAATTTAACTTCAGGGAAAAAAGGTGTTTTCTATCACCCCTGTGGGTAGGATAAGAACTAGTGGGTTTAAATAGTGGCAAGGAAAGCTTTGACTAGACTTTCAGAAACTTCTTGGAATAGGAGTCCTGGGTTTCTGGGGTGGATGGTTCAGGGACATGGTGGAATTTCCATCATGAAAGGCTTTGCAGAACAGGTTAAACAAGCATCTCTGCAGAGTAATGTGGGTACAGTTGATCCTGCCTAAGGCCAAGAGACTGCATTAGATGACCTCTTAAGATTTCTTCTAAGCCTATGGTTTTATATTCATATATATGACTCTTTCTTCTTAAATATGAGGTCAAATTCCACTACTAGATTCCACATCAGATATTTATTCTGTTAAAGATCCCACAGTCACTGAATATTGAGGCGATGTTGGAATCTTCTACGGGGAAAAATAACATTGTGAGCTGTCAACAGTAGATGGTTACAGGCACTTTAATTATTATCTGTGGCTGCATCCTGTAGCTTCCTCTGAGCTTGTGTTGTGGCTGTTACTGTAGCCTCCTTTAATGCTGCCCTTGGAGAAACTCAGGGGTGAATTCTAGTGTATTTACGGCCATGGATGACTCCTGCTTGTGTTGAAGTGTAGTTACTTGAAAACTTCAGGATACAGCGTACAAACTTGGCAGGCTGAGGGAGAGTAGGAACATGGACTTAAAATAGCCTGGAGGACTGACAAGGAGACGGAGAGCTTGAAGCCTGGGCTTTCTTGGAATTTGTCCTGCGCCTACTCCTGAAGTAGATAGACTGCTCTCGCTCAGCATTTAGCAGTTATTAATGCAAATCTCCAGTTTGGTACGTGTATATGTCCCACAGATAAAAGTGTTATGAATGTTTTTAAGAATTGCGTATGCAAATTGAGGCACAACTTTGTTTAAGTGGAGAGTGCTCATTTAATGAAGAGCTTTTAAATAATTAGGTTTAATCTTTGTGGTTCAATATGTGATGCCATGCTTCATTTACTGGAAAGATCTGAAAGAACTTTCTTTGCAGACAAAATTGCTAATTTTGTCACATTCTTTAGGGACATTATTATTACAGTATCTGTGTCTTTTAGACATCACTTTATCTCTGCTCTATCCCCATGAGTTTACAGAACAGTAGTGTGACTACAGATGGGAAATGGCAGTGCAGAGAGAGAGAACGGCTAAAAGTATCTGTTTAATTTTTAAGCAGGAGCTTAGGGTCAAGTATGTTTCAGAGGATTTAGTGTAACATAGGAATACTTGTCTTTGAGTGCAACCTTCATTGGTCCTCGACCAGTCTCACTCAGGGAAAAATTGAATCCCTTCAGCATCATTGTATTAGGACGTTGTTTCTTGGTAGAATGTTTTTTATCTTTTCCTTCTTACAAGCCCCTCAGCTGTTAACTATGTTAGTTTTTGCAGTAAACTACATGAGGGCCTATAGAACAAATCCTTTGAGAATATTGTATAAGGCGGAACTCGTTAATAGGGGGAATGTAGCAAATGAACATATTATTAATGATCATATAATACACATGCACCAAGAGGGTGAGGTGGGTTAAGTTAACGTGCACAGTTTTCGAGTGTTTGACTTTTGAGCGATTTACACCTGCTAATGTGAAGAAGTATGGGAGTATCTCCGGATATATGTATTTCTGCACACACTTATTTAAGGTGGAGCAAGGAATTTGAACAGAAGTTTACATTGACCCAGTTTAGTACTAGCTCTTAGTGTTAGGCTTTTTCCTTTATAGATTTCATCCCACTCTTTCTCTTCTTGTTTTCCTTGATGTCAAGTCATCTTGAATGTTGTTAAGGTGGGGAGGGGAAGAAAAGCTATTTTCTGTTTTGTGGCTACTTTCCAACTGGAATAGCAGGGATCAGCTACTAGAGGAAAAGGAGTCTGTTCACATTGTAACTTTGAGTGAAGAGAGCACTCTTAGTACCGCCGTGGGAAGGCTGCACGTACAGTCTGATCAACACAGCAAGCTTGGGGCTGGGGCTAAAGTAGTACAAAAAGAACAGACTTCTCAGAGGTTTTTAGCTCTAGCAAGTGTACTAAGCAAATGTAATCCCTTGAAAAATGTTGGTGGTGGTTTTTTTTTTTTTGAGGCTTACCATTTAACCAAAGGCTTACAGTTCAACCAAATATAACTGTATCTTCAGACAAATCGCAAAAATGACATCCATCATGCAAAGGGTTGCCCACCTGTGAAGCTTCAGGTTACTTTGCAAAAGTATGTATTTATTTACATATTAAATGCTATGATTTCAAGCATCTAACATAGCCAAAACCTGTTCCTTCCCTCCTGGCTTTATTTTCAGACAGAACTAAACCATTTCTAGTGAAGCTTTTAAAAAAAAATTGTCAATTCAATGCACTGTCAAAAAAAATCAACACAAAAGACTAAAGCTTTGGCAAAGTTACAAGAAACTGAAAACTAATTTGATGGATTGTGGTAACCAACCATAAGCATACTTTTCCACTTACAGGGGGATTATAAATCTTACCCATACTCTTATTCTTGTAAATTATTTTTTTTTAATATTCTGCTACTTTTTGTTTTTTCTTTCAGATGATATTAACTGTGTTTTTGAGCAACAATGAACAGATTTTGACAGAAGTTCCAATTACACCAGAAACAACCTGTCGTGATGTAGTAGAGTTCTGCAAAGAGCCTGGAGAAGGAAGCTGCCATCTGGCTGAAGTATGGCGTGGGAACGGTAAGTAAAATGTTCAGTAGAAATTGATTTTTAAATATACGTGCCACTTTATAAAAAAGGGTAACAGTGACTTTTCAGCATTAATGATTTCAAATTGTACATTTTTTCTAGCAAACTTTGATTCAAAGCATGATAATTGAATATCTGTAGAGATTAATGCAATTCTTTACTTTTTTTCCCTCTATTTATTCCTCAGCATGAAGCATTGGATAAAATGCACGTGTAAGATATGTTAGAGTTCTGTATTTCAGTTTTTCAAATTACATAAACAAAGTCTTCAGTATCCCCATCTTTAAGGAGAAAAAAATGGGGGGATATTTTCACTTCTAGAAGCCATTTATTTCAAATAGGCAAACAGCATATATAGGATGGAGGATGTTTAAATAACAATATGGAATCTCGGTGATCTTCTCTTATAGTAAGTGGGTGCATACCACTGCCTGCATTCTTTCCAATCCAGTCTCCTCACTATTAGGTGTGTGAAAACAACCTGAAATTTAAGAATGGCTATAGATTTATTTTTTTCTTTCTCTATTGTGAATAGCAGATGTTTTGCAGACAGGATTGTGCCAGAACTGGACGTGGTATCTCCAGCTTCTTCATGAACATTTCAAATATTTGACAGCCTCCCTTAGGGCAGGTAGTAGTGCCTGTACCCTATTTGTGTTGCAGTTATTATTTCACAGAATAACGGGGTGGGCATTTCTTTTCAGCAGTGTGTCAAAACATGCTATTGTGGATTCTGTTTCTAGCTGGATTTTTACAACTGTGGGTAGTGCAAGCCCTCTAGGTTATAGTATGTCAATGTATGGATGTGAGTAGAATTGGTGGATGGGTGAGGATAGCAGGTTCTTATCCCTCAGTTACTAAGGTCACCCCTGTTTAAGCTGTTTGTCATCTGTATTGGATACAGAGTGATAAGGTCATAATTTAATATTGAATTCTTAAATTTTTCATAGAGGGGTTTTGTTTTGGTCAGGGGCTTTTTGTCTAATGGACAAAACAGGCATTATTCAGATGCCTTTGGAGCTTTTAAGTATTAGCTATCTAGAATGTTTTCCTGCTGGAGAAACTGTTCCTTCTCTTTTTTCTAAGACTTTGTAACGGGAAAAGGTGCCTCAAGAAGTCATTTCCTAACTGGATGGGAACTCACAGAGTTCAGGCAAGAGTGAGCAGGAGAGAGGTTAAGCATGTCTGCGGTTCTAGGAATACAAATTCAGTTCATACTGAGAAAACTGTCTACAAGGATAAAACTTATAGGAGGGTTAAGACTTTTACAAGATGGAGAGTCTATGCTGCCAAGTGCATTGCATAAATTCCTAAAATGGATCTGCAGACTGTGTTTAACAGCACTCGGATATCCCTAATATTTTATAATCATTTGTCTGTGAAAGTAACATCTATAGTGTTATTTTTTCTTCTGCTTTCACAATGCTTTGAGGGTGTACTACGTAAAATACTGCAGACAATGTTGTCAACTACCTTCAAAGGGTAACTGGAAACTGGCCAGTGATCCACAGCATCTTTCTGGGGCACTTATGCTTTGCAACCCTGGCAAGTGCAAGCACACATTTTCTATTACTTCTAAGAATGAAAAAATATTTTATTTGTGGATGTAATACATAATTTCTCAAAGTGTTAGATATCTAATGCCAAAAACTTCTACAAGGTGGAAAATAAAACTTATCCAGGAAGTTGTGATGGAGAGACTAAGGCTAAATTTGGGTATCTACCCTGTGAATTATGCTTCTTTGTTCAGATTATAGTCAATGGAGACCTAGATACTACCATGAGTAGAACATGGTGATCACTGATTTCAACTAGTTGTGATCTATTCGATTTTGAGCATAGAAGCTCTTCAGTTTTCTGAAGTAGACGTCTACATACAGACACCTAAGTTCAGGAGCAGATTCCTGCCTAAGGCTTCTACCTAGAGTCAGAGAATTGCCGACGTTGGAAGGGACCTTTCATACCATGGAGTCCAACCATCAGCCTAACATGGACAAAACCCATCACTAAACCATATCTCTAAGCAGTATGTCTGCCCATCTTTTAAATACCTCCAGGGATGGTTACTCAACCACTTCCCTGGGCAGCCTGTCCCAATGCTTAATAACTCAGTGTAAAAAAATTTTCCTAATATCCAATCTAAACCTCCCCTTGAGCAGTTTCCTCTTGCCCTATCAGTTGTCACTTGGGAGAAGAGACTGACCCCTACCTCTCTACAGCCTCCTTTCAGTAGTTGTAGAGAGCGATAAGGTCTCCCCTCAGCCTCCATTTATCCAGGCTAAACAACCCCAGCTCCCTCAGCCTCTCCTCATAAGACTTATTATCCAGACCCCTCACCAGCTTCGTTGCCCTTCTCTGGACCCGCTTCAGCACCTCAATGTCTTTTTTGTGGTAAGGGGCCCAAAGCTGGACACAGCACTCGAGGTGGGGCCTCACCAGTGCCGAGTACAGGAGGATGATCCACTGCCCTAGTTCTGCTGGCCACACTGTTCCTGATACAGGCCAGGATGCTGTTGGCCTTCTTGGCCACCTGGGCACACTGCCGGCTCGTATTCAGCTGGCTATTGTTCAACACCCCCAGTTCCTTTTCTTCTGGACAGGTTTCCAGCCACTCTTCCCCAAGCCTGTAGCAGTGCATGGGGTTATTTTGACCCAACCTGTTGAATGGGTCTGTCAAACTTGGCAAAATGTGCCTGTGGCTCAGAGTTTCTTTTAAAACTCACCTGAAGGTGCTTTCACAAATCTGACTTCAGTAGTTAAATACCCAATGTGATAACTGTATCATTCTGTTCCATTGGAAGTGCGGAACCAAAAAGACTAGAGAGAATAAAAGGAAAAATGAAACCCTCACGTATGTTTCTGTATGTCTCGAACAGGCCTGTACTGTCAGCAAAAAACAATGTTCTGCTTGCTGCTTTTAAGTCTCTATGACAGGAATTTCAGCACAAGCATTTTGTTTGTTGTTCTTAAATGTAGGATACTGTTACAGAATCTGTGTGTTGGTGGCCTCAACTTCCTGCCCCAAAGTCTGGGGTACCTGTATTTCTCGGTGAAACAACCTCAGTCCTTTTATAACAGGGCATAAATATGGTATTTTGTCCTACAGCTGCTCCTGAGAGCTAAATTGAACTCCTTCCTCTGAAGTTTTAAAAAATAATTTTGCCTGGAGCAGAGATCTGATGTAGAAAAGAAGGGTCTAAACAGTTACATGCAACAGTTACAACAACAAACAAACTGATTCTGAGTGGGAAGTGTGAAGCAATTCGCAATGAAACTGGCATGTTGTGCCAGTGGAAGAGTATTTTTTTCTCTTCTATTACACTGTCTCTGACCCCCTCTCTTATCCTCAAGTGGGGTCTACAAATGTTCTTTCAGAAGACATTTTGGAAAGTTAAATTCAAAACAAAATTAATACAGAAAATGATGGGTTGAATAAACTCATTAGGTTTTGTCATGCTCCAGAAGTGGTCTGTTTTCTTGGTAGTCTCTCCATGTTGCACAGGTGACAATTCACAGCTCTTTCCATAAGAGAGGGCTGTCATACATCCCCTCTTGTGCATGTGCTTAACTCCTCTGTTGTACAGGTAGCCACAGCCTCTTTTAGGTAGCCCAGCTGAATAATACATGTCTACTCAAATTTAAAGCAATGGGGCTTGTGGATTTTACTCTTATTCCTAGATACAAAAAAACAGTTTGTGTGCCCAAAACGATGTCCATTTCCTAAACTGTATTGATCTAACAAAATACTATTTCTTCTAATAATCTTCCTCCTCTGAATGTGTCTGTACAAATAAATACTTCATTTTATTTTTAGATGGTGACAGAGACCATTTGTCTTCCAGAAAAATGCTATTAAAATCCATGCGAATTTGGCCTCAAAAATTATGTAAGATTTCTAGAGTTCAGAGGAGGATTACAGTAGCTTAGCTGTTGGAAAACACATTTGTTTATTATGTTAATTTTTCTCTGTTTGCTTTTGTGTGCCGAAAAGAAGGTTGAGGAGTTTCCCAAGAGTTGTAAAATAGTTTAGGTATTGTCTGTATTAGAGTTAAGAAACTGATTCTTCTCAGAGCTGCATGGCATCAGCATTTGGTTTATTCACATTTGATTTTTGTATTTCATTCTCTGTTTCCCCTCCTTTCTAGTTTCTTGAGATGAGTAATAGTTGAAAAAGTCAATCGCGTTCGTGCCTGATACATCAGGACATTTTGTACCACCTTGTGCTTTGTCATTTTGAATCTTCCTCTTTTTGCATGGATGTCTCAGGCTATAACAGGAGAAGAAAGAACACCACCAAATATTCTCCTCATTCCCCAGCTATTGCGAATAGCAGTGGGTGAGGAGGTTGAAAGACAGGTGTGAGTGACACCAGGAACTTGTAGTATTTTTCAAGGGAGAATGGATTTCAACAATTCAATCTGCCCAGTGCTCAATTATTCACTTCATTTACATCTGGAAGGCCCTTCCACAACTGGTATTAATTGGTCTTCCTGAATTTAGTGGCAACACAGAGGCAAGTGACTGTGAAAGAAATAGTTGTTTACTACAAGTGCTCTTCTGCAAACCTGAGGGGGAAAAGAGTCATTCCTGGTCTTGCAATGAACTCCCCAGCTATGGAGATAAGCCATTTACTTTGTGTTCTGGTTTCATATATAGCAGGCATAAACGTGTTTATTACAAACAGTGAGATACTTGTCATCAGTATAAAACCAGATTGTGAAGTCTGAAACTTTATTTTGTTTTCCAACAGAAAGATTTTGGCAATTGTCTTCTAAAGCGTTGACGCGGTATCTGTGTTTGTTTTGGTCTTTCAGAATAGTTAAAACTAGTAGAAAGTAGTAGAAATTCTCTTTCCTGTTTCTCTCCGTGGTCATGTCTGGAAAATTTTAGCCTTGATCCTTCAAGGTACATTATGTAAATGAAACATTTTATTTTTAATAGCTCCTAGGATCAGGGCCTTACTTTTAATGGGAGACCAGCCCAACCAGAAGCGATGCTGCAGCCACTCCTCACCGTTCCAGAATTAGCCCAACCCTGTTCATCATTCAGTTTCTTCGTATTTTGTTATCAAGCTTCAGTTCTTGCTAGGTTTATCTAGCAACTTCTTTATTTGAGAGAAATTCCTGAAGATTCTTAACTTCTGTGTCATAAAGTCTCTGAACTAAACCATTTAAATATCCTTATATTCTGCAATCTTTAGGAGACACATGCTGCAATTTAGTGGATATGCTTCAAAGCACTTGAAATCTTACCTTACTTTGAAGTTGAAAAACCTGAAAATCATGTTTATAAAATTCCTTTTCAAGAACTGAGTTGTAATAAGCCACTGACCTTATTCTTGTGTGCATAAACACTATTGACAATGTTTCTTGGAGTCCACCTGAGTGAGGAAAAAGAAAACATCTATTTTTTTTTAAATCCATGTATTGTGATTTTTTTTGTTGTGTGTTTTAGGTTTTTGGTGGTTTGTTTTTTAGGTTTGTGGTTTTTTTTTAGGAAGCTAGGTAACCAGTCAGCTGATTAATATAATTAGCTGGTGGCTTAAATGACCCCTCCCTGGGAAAGCTGCTAGATCTGTGTCTAGAACTGTGGCTAAGCTGCGTTAATCACTGCACCTGTTTGATGTGACAGATTTTGACAAGACGCTTTATTGTGTTAAATGCATTGTGAGTCAATGATAAAAATGTATTGTTCTTTAAATATTACAATGAAGTATCCTAAAAGTATCAACATATATATACATGTATATACTTCATAATGCGTATAAATTTAGGTAAATTCCATTGTAAAAAGGTGTATTTGTGATCACTGTGAAAAGGTATGTTTGTGATGTGATTTCCCCCCCCCC
>JAOXNO010000041.1:12413227-12440612 GCA_028565335.1 Limnodromus scolopaceus | reverse complement strand
CCCCCCCCAAGCTTTCCCCAGGATATCTGATATATCTTTGAATCATTTTGTCTTCTCGTTTTTGTCAAATGGGTTAAGGATGAAATTGATAATGAATTGTTAGTGGTGCTCTCCCTGGTGGGACGTACTTTGGTTTGGGTTTTGAGGGCAGAGAACATCCTACTTTTGACAATGATCAACCCAAACTCCACCTTTTAGTTTCCATCCAGGCCTGATTTTCTGGAGTAATCTTGGTTTGGTATGGTGCTGCATGTAGGAAAGCTAATTGAATATCTTCTAGTATAATTTTATTATGATTAGAAGATGCTTTCTAATACTATGCTTACTACTAGATTTTAAAAGGGAGACTTTATTACCTTAATGAAAACATTTAAAAATAAATGCAAGTCTAATTATGGAAACAGTGAAAACTTTGCTTTTGAATTGTATTTTCATTTTGAAATACTAAATATATAGTGTGCAGCCTCTTAGTAATAATATTTGATGTATTATTATTATTATATATATAATGATTAATAATATATTTGATCAGTCTGGAAGAAATAACTACACTATGAGAATGTTTTACATTTCTTTGGGGGAAAACAGACTGACTGCTGCATAAAATTTAGCCTTTATTTGTTCAGAGATTTGCCAGTAATTCCACATATACTGGAAGCTTATGTCTGGCATGGTGTATTGGAGTGGGAGCACCTGCTCAAGTTCTTAGGAGATGAAATGTCAATATAACAATAAGGCTTTTAGCCTGAGTAGAAACCTGGACGTTCAAATTGAATGAATCACTTTAATAATAGAAGAAAGTATCCATCTGGTGGTGATGGGGAGCAAAGGTGCAAAGAATCAGCATCAGGGAAAAGGTTGTGATGAACAATTCCTAAATTTGAGTTTCTAAACACTGATGTTTTTTGTATGGTTTTGCAAACTGGTTACATACTGCTATTAAGCACTGAGCTACGTTACAGTAAGAGGCTCGCTTTTAATACAGTGCAACTATTGTCTGTTGGTGCCTGTTTCCTTGACTTTGCGTAAGATAAAATACATTGGATAGATTGAATTGCTACCAGAAAGGTCGTTCTGTTTCTTAATGAGAGTTCTATAAAACTTTGCCTAATTTAAAATAGTTGTGAAAAGGTTTTTTCATCTTGTACTTCTAGAACGTCCCATACCCTTTGACCACATGATGTATGACCACCTACAGAAATGGGGGCCCCGCAGGGAAGAGGTGAAATTTTTTCTTCGTCATGAGGAGTCACCGGCCGAAAGTAATGAACAGAGTAAGTATGTTTATCCTGTAGTGTTGTTACCTAAACATGTTTAAAAGATTTCTGAAGTGAGTTTATCAGTTCTTTCAGTGAACTACATAAATCTACTGACGTACAACTTCCTTGTACCAGATCAATTTTGAACCTTCCTCAGTGGCATGTTTATTCATGTCCCAAATTCCCTTCTCTAGAATAATTTCTACCAGTCTGTTGAGTAATACTTTTGTAGTAATATCAGTTTCTATTCTAGTTAATACTGATCCAAAAATGTTGGTGGCTGTTAGAGGCTTAATGCATTATTTTTTTTCTTGTTGAGAGAAAGTCTCCCTACTTTTTGAGAGGGTGGGATTGTTCTTTATGACCTCCTGTTCTTACAGTTGCCCCAGAGAGAAGACTCAGTAAACTACTTTGCCTCCTTTAGAAACTGAAATCTATTTTACAGGTATCATTAGCAGAAGTCACAGTGGCTTTAATTTCTCAGTACTTCATGTAGATATATTTAATAGTGGTGATAATTCGCTCCTTGAAAATTCACTGGTCTGCTTGGTTCTACAGGAAAAGTGTTTATATAAAACATTGCCATATTAAATGGGGCTTTCTTAAAAGACTGGAATAAAAAAAATAGATCAGAAACCTGAAATCCTTCTAACTAGTATATACTGTATTTTATGGGAAGTCTTTTGAGGCTGTGCATTACATACTTAATGGCTGTCAGACTGAAGGATAGGAAAGGTATCTCAAAGCGAGATGTATATTTGCATGCTCAGATTATCCTTACTCATTTAACTAATCTGATTACTTCTAACAACCGAATTTCAGGTCTTGGCTGAGTCCTTATTGCTTTGAGCTGGGGCTTCTTTTCATATTTTTAAGTGATTCCTGGTTGCTTTGAATGTCAGAAGTAGCAGGCCAAATAATCTATGAGGGACTTTAGTATTAATTAGGTACTTTGTAAAATACGCAGTCAACATTTGGACAATACAAACTTAAAGTATGTTAAATTTAAGATATACCTGAAGCCACAGTGTTTTGTGTACTAGCAAAATGTTGCTTCTGAACCATGCATGCAAGGCATTTTAATTAATTATTGACCTATGGATCAATTTGTAGATGAAAATTGTTTATAAGGCATTACAAAAGCTTCCTCTGATATATTCATTTATGATATATTCAACTGAAGCTACTGCTTCAGAAATACGAAACCTTACACAGAAATATGAAACTTCAGTAGTCACGCTCATTACATTCCCTTTCATGACATCATTGCCTAAATGCAGGTCAGAAAAGTAAAATACTTTTAACAGAGGAAGTCTGAAATAAATGCTTTATTTCTTCTGACTCCACTGCTTAAATAAAAGAACCTAAGAATGAGTTGGAACTAGCAGAATATAAAATTCACAGGTAAAAAAAGCTTTATATTAAAATTCTTTAAAAGAAGAGATTCAACCATTTGTGTTGAAAAATGAACTTTGCATTAAGAGTGATACTTTACTTCTAGGTGGACGTCAAGCCCCAAATCAAAGAAATGGCATAAATATACCTGTGGAAAAGCGTACAGAGAATGGGGTATGTAATGAATCCTAAAGGTTTTGGATCAATTCCATTCAAATACTTAATGTTTTTAAAATTCTCATTTTTCAAGAGCTGCTATGGTGGAAAATGATCTTGTTCTGGTTTTGTTGCTTGTTTGCTTTTATTATAAAGTTAATGGGAGAGTACAGCTTTTTCATGAACGACTTTAAATTTTCTGTCTAGAAAGAAATTCATTTATGTGAGAAGAGAAGTGCCCGGCGTCTCTGCATTTTCTAATTTGTCTTCCTCTGTCTTACTCATCCTGTGTGAAGAAAAAAACAGATATATTATACTTTTTTACTACTATTGTCTGCCCAGACATCTTTTCTTGTTTGATTTATCTTACTGTTACTGATTCATGACATAGCCTCATTTGTTAAAACATGAGAATGTACCTATGGATTGGGATGTTTTCAGATGGTCGTAGAAGAGGTTGCGTGTCCCTCAGAGCCACCTCTTTGTACTGTTTTTTTATGCACTTGGTTCATTTATATTTTCTTTTACTAAAATATTACGAGGTTTCTAATTTAAAAATACATATTACATAACATAGGCAAACTGTTTGGTGGAATTCAGTGAATCTTGACTTGAAGATTCTCTTTTATAAGTGAAACGTAGTACGTCTCTTTCAAAATTACCATGTCTTAAAAACCTACTCCTGAGCTGAAACTCACTTTGCTTTCTTCTCTCTCTTCTCATCCTCAATACTAATGAAGGCTCTGCAGAACATACTCTGCTCATTTGCTCAGAGCCATTCTGCTGCCCTTACTGAGGCACTATAGCTATAGTTGACTATTTTGAAACATTTTTGAATGTCAATAAAAATATTTGAGCTCACCAATTCATGGTTGTATTGTCTCTGCGAAGCACTGTGAGTTTCCTAATATGCGTAGGGCTCTTTCTCAGGGTAAAATAGTGCTTGAAGAAGTTTAAAAGGAAACAAGGAAATCAAGCTGAGATTGATTAAAAAAACCAAAAACTAAAACTTTAAAAATAATTGTGCAGATTAAACAACTCTGTGTTTGTATATTGCCTGATAATTGGTATCTAAAATTCACACAGACACAAATATGCAGCAACAAAGTTGTTCACTCAGTGTGCAGCTCTTCCCAACTTGTTTTGTGCATGGCATGTGGGCCTGGTGGAAGGAATTTTTTTTCCCTATTCAAAACAGTTAATCATGGATTGCTTTCTACGTTCCTTTTCTGTAGAGAACAGTAGCTGATGTCCTCTGCTGTACGGCTCCCGTTTATCCTGCTTCCATTGTCACACTGACAATGTAGTGAGATCATAGCACTGTAATGTGCTGGGGGAACATAACTCTTTAATGCCTTCCCCTTATCTATTCCTCCATGTAAGTAGTAGCACATATATTTCATTTGAGACATAATATCTTTGGAAATTAGGACTGGCATGTGCAGTGGCACTAGTTATGACAGCATGGCTTTGTATTTAGTTCAATTTGCTGTTAATATTTATGGGTAAATCTCAAACCTGGCAACTTGAATAACCTTTGTGCCATTCAGTATATATTTTTTTAAAAAAAAACCTCAAAAGTTATTCCACAAAATTAAAATTCATTACAGAACAGATCACTTTAAAATGGGCTTTCACCAGGTTTAGGAAATTATTAAAATATAATACACATTAAAACCTGAAGGGGTTATATTAATGTAATTCATGGTGGGCTTTATGCTAAAAATGGTACAAATGAGGTTTTGAAAGTGTATAAAACTAAGATTTTCAGTTGTGCCAAGTTTTAAATCGGAGGGGGAGGGGAAAAAAGAGGTGGCTTCAGGATCAAGGGTTTAATCAGCTTACACTTACATAATGCATTAGGCTTATTCGTTGTTACTGGCATGCTGAATGTTAGACTAGCCCTAAAATCAATACAAACCCAGGGAACACTGAAGACAGCTCAAATCTTACCAAATATTCTACGTTCAGGTATATTTTTATGACGTGTACTGCTTTAATGATGAAATAATTGATTTTTACTTAATATCTGGGTAGAGCTCAAAGTGTGGCGTGCATAGAGAACTTTTAGATGAATGCTTTTAATGTTTGAGTCAATAGTCTTGGAAAAAATGATGGGCAGTCTGTCTGGAATTCAATTTAGATAATTCTATTATTTGGCATTTTGTGATATGCAGCAGGATTTTTTTTTTTGGTCTTTGAAAATATATGTGCTTTATATGCTATATATGATCAGCAATTATTTAAATAATGGTTAGCTTAAAACCACATTATATAAAATGCTTAAATTTCATTAGACTATCTTCCAAATAAGGATTTAATGTTAAAAATAGAGTAGAGTAGGTATCTTCAAAGAGTGAAATGTGCGTTGTTGTAAAAAGAATATTTATCTGTGAGTGCTCATCTGAAACCTTTGCATCCTGCGTAACAAAGTCGGAAGGAAAAGCTATGTGATATTTTGTAAATTGACAAATTCTCTTAACTCCTGAGGTGACCTTTTGGGGTTTGCTTTTGTTTACAACTTTCCTTCTTGGAAGTGGAATTCTGCTGTGATCGGGGCCTGATCTCTTTCCGCCAGCACACAGAGGTAGAGAGATGTGGAGATAAGACTGACACAATTTCCCTTTGCCGGGGATATTGGACAGAGTCTCGGGAGGGATTCTCCTCTCCGAGAACAGCTGCTGCTTCCTCCTCTGCCTGCCTTTGCACGTGTAACTGAGCCAGTTGGATTCAGATACAGGTTGTAGCAAGGGAAATTCTAATTAAACATTGGGAAAAAATGTGTTCTCAGTGCGAGTAACAGGCACTGGAAGAGGCTGTCTGGAGCCTGTGGAATTTCTATCTAGCTGAATAAAGCCCCGAGCAGTCTGAAATACTCCGAGCGGGGGTTATTGAACCGGGTGACTTCCAGAGGCTCTTTTCTACCTGAATTATCCTTTGACTCTGTGATCAGTGGCCATGAAACAGCCATCATACAACGTTGGGTCTTGTTTTGCTTCCGGATGTCCTAGCATGATCCAAGCTTCATTCCGTAGAAGCAGTAACCAGTGAGACAGAGCAAAGACAGCTGTAGCCACTGGGGGTCAGTGGTAGACAGGAGAGGGACTGGGAGCCACCCATCGTGGTGCCGGCACCAGTTGCCAACAGGAAAAGTGGATCAGAGATGTACGTAAAGGAAGGCCCGGGAAGAGGACTGACCGGATGATGACAGTTGTCCAGATGAAAAGGTAATCAGATAATTGATAAACTTCTTGGAGAGGAGAAAACAAGAAAGCAGATGCATCTCAGGAGGAAAAAAAGGATGGGGTGCAGGAATGTGATGGAAGTAAAATGTATTGGACTGAATAGAAGTAGATTAGCATAACGAAAACAGTCTGTGTATGAAGACCATTCATACTGTATGAAGACAATTCATTTGCTGTTGTTGCTTGGTTTAAATTATTTTTCTACATAATGTCCTTAGGGACAATAAAAAGTCAGTTTACAGTCTCCTGTTCTATTCTCTCTTTAACTTATTTTTGCTCTTTCTAATATTAAAATTGCTACCCCAATTTAGAGAGGCTGGTATCGATAAGGGTTTTTTATTGATAAATATTGGCTGAAGCCTTTGCCAAGAAATATGGAATGGAACCTGATTTTCTCTCTCACTATGAAATTTGTGTTAGCTTTAGTGTAAAAGAAATTAATGTACAGGGAAACAACTTCACCATCATCCTAAACTGGAGAATCACTCATGTAAATTTTTTTAGTCTTGAAGCTGTGACAAATAGAAAAAGTTGAGAAAACTTTATGCTGATGAGATAACAGAAATAGAGAAGCTCAGTTCTGTTAAAGTGGCTCAGATCAGGTTTTTACAACAGGTAGTCCAACTGTTTTAGCATTAGGAGACTCTTATACTTTCATGCTGAGGGAAAGCTGGCAAAAAGATGTGTGAGGAAAAAAGCAAACAAGTTAAATTTTTTACAGTAATAGTAACCTCAAGATGAGAAACACATTGTATGTACATGCTTGAAGTTTCTCACTTGAAATGTTGAAGGATAACAAGCTTAGTCTGGAATAGAAATTGTTCTTCAAACCTGAGCTGCAAATTCAATTTAATGTAAGCTTGTAAGTATTAAGTACTTTCTGTTTGTAACATTTAACAATTTACTTGGGAGTGGCTGCTGTTCACATAAGACAGATTTTAATCAAATTTGTTTAAAATGAACAAATAATGACATCAGTCTTGGAAATCTAGATTCTTTTAGGGGTCTCATAGCAAATAACTCCCATTAAAAGATGATAAAAAGAAATTTAGGCATAAGGAATTTTAACAGTTTGCAGAGAAGAACTTTTCTTGTAGGCTTCCTGGAATGTTTTGGCCATGTAAAAAAAAAAAATCCAAGTTTTATTAATTTTCTGCTGCAGCTTTCTCTCTTGCTTTTTTGGAAGAGACAAAAATGATTGTACCTGATGCTTTTAGAGTCAAGGGTGTTCCCTTGTCTAAGACATACATTCCTAAGATTATTTTTCCCTGTCGGAGAGGGGAGCCTTGCTGCACCTCCAGCAGCCTTTTTGCACCGTCAGATTTCTATTTCAAGCCCTGGGTCAGCTTAATAAAGTGTGGATTCTCCTCAGACTGGCACAGTTCTTTGTCAAGTCTGTCTGAAGCATTTTCCAGGCAGCTGGCAGTATCTTGCTCTTCAAAAAATAGAAAAAACCTAATCCAGCTAAAGGGCTTAGGGGAAAAAAAATGAATTTAGGAAGTAAAAAAAAAAAAAAATAAATTACAGTCTAAAGCTAATTTTAATGCATACAAATAGCTCTTGAATTCTTGCTGGACTAGAAATCCCAGTCTCTTGACTCCTCACTAAAGGATAGTTATGTAGGGTAACACATCTACAAGACTAATAACTAGGTCTCATAGAAAGTACTTCTGTGAAACTGTAGGGAATTCAAATGGTCTTGACCTCATACCTCACTCTGAGGCCTCTTGTAAACTTATTAGGCAGAATTACATCATTCTTGGATTTGAAAGTTATGAATGATGTTCTGACATGTCCTGTTCAATCTCAAATGTATTTCAATCCATAATGGACAAAGTGACAAGATTCTTACGTTTTATGAGAACCATTTGATAAGTTTCATCACACTTATTCTGTGCTCATTTTCCTGTTACAATTTAGACTATGATGGTGTTAGTTTTTGAGTAATATTAGCTCTTAATATCTGACTTCATGGGTTTTGAGGACTATAAAGATTACTGGATCAAATGTGAACAGCAAACATTCTTGGAACCCACTTGAAACACTGTGAAATGACCATTTTCCTCCATGTCTTCTCCATGTATTTACATAATTTTTAATTTCTGTCACTCTAGATACCAAATTTCTATCTAGATGGCTATGGATATGAGAGATACAGTATACAGACTTGTAGAATACAGACACTTTTACACACTCACTTGTAGTATACAGACTTCTTAGTTTTGCTACTCTTCTCTACTCAAAGGTAGTTCTGCTTAACAAGTTACAGGGAACAAAGATGTGGTTTACTAGTCCATTTATTTACCATTTATTCAAGCCTACACGTTCATTTCCCACTTTTCCAGGTCTGCCTTTGCTTCTCCTCAGGCTTTGCAGTTTTACAGCAATGCTTAGTTGCAGATGTCCATGGAAGGAGGAGTATGAAAAGTCCTGTCTGTTTGTTTAACCTCTAACTATGGTACTTATTTTCATATATCTGTATTGTGAATTGTATTGCTCCATGTTCACTCTTTTTTCCCTAGATTTCTAATTAAATGAAGCGTGTGGAGAATTGCCTCCAGTTGTCACTGCGCGTAGAGATCCCGAGTTGCTTGGCCCTTATATAAAGGTAGAATAGTTTAGAATAAATGACTGCTTCAGCTGAGGCATAACATTATACACATTAGCTCATAAAGTAAACGTTACTTATAGAGCTCATTTGTTATTTTTCACAAAGTATTGCTGTGCTTTCGCAGTCTTTGCACTGGCACTGTGAACTTCAATGCCTTTAGTCACAGTTGGATCCTTTTGCAGTCATATTAGTATCATATTTAGTTAAGCCAAATATTTTAATATTAAATTATTGTAAGGAAGATGTGACTTGTCCTTTCCTTTATTTCTGTAGTTCTTACAGGAGACAGATTGCGAAATTCACTGTGTCAGCGCGGAGCTCTGACAACTGTGAAAGCTTGAGAGTTCAGGCTGTCCCTCTGTCTCTCTGAGCAGGAGGCTCATCTGGTACTTGCAAGGCCACCTATTGCTCTTCAGGCCACCTTTTAGAGTTCTGTCTTTTATGTAGCCGTGTCATCTGCAGATTAATGTTCCCTCTCATTTTTTCCACAGACTCTGTGGTTTTTCTTGTGCAGTGCTGCTGTGGCCTCCTTTCTCTGACACACCTTTCCATATTCATTGCCTTGTTCATTTAGTTTCCCATCCAGCCAGCCTTTGGACACCTGGCAAACCAATTTCCCACCCATATGTTTTTCCCAGGGAAGAGAACCTTTCCATTTCTCTGTCTGTGTAGCTGTTAGGTTTGTTCCCCCTGCAGTCTTCCTCAGATCAAAGCAGAGAAAATGAAAGTCCCTCTGGCTAATTTAAGAGCAAGGGAGTTGAACTTGTTTTTCTTCTCTTATTCCTACTGGATGATCTTACTCTACAGCTCATACCTTTTCTCGCTTACTAAAAATAAGCCTATTCTTTATGCAGCTGGAATATTCACTGTATTGTGCTTGGCCGCACAGTTCTTCAGTGTCCTTATGGAGACCCATTTGACTGGATCTCTTGTGTAAGTGCACTGAATCATGCTTGAATTACTTTCTTGAAAGAACGAAGAGAGGGTGAACTTGCATGTACTTCGTGAGTTTGACAAGGTAAATGACAGCTTTTTGTATTTTTTATGATTCCAAATATCATAATTTTTAGATACATAAGAAATTGTTAACGGGATTTAGTATTTTCTTTAATGTTTACTATTTAAAAATCCTCAGATCTAGGTTTTGGCTTGCTGCAGTCTTGTCTGACTTGCAGCCTCTTGATTTATGCTATTACACACATGCTTTAGCTTTATTGCTGGCTCATGTGTTCATCTTTTTGCATGCAAGATTTAAGAAAAAGCTGAAGTACATAGGGAAAAGCATGTAGCGAACACTGGAACGGTTATTTGCATAAGATTGTGGCATCTGTTCTGACTGTACTGTTTGCCTTTTATCTTGGGCAGTCTCTGTTAATAAAGAGTTTATTAAATTTCAGTTGGTATGGATTTCTGTCACTTTATACATTAGAATTAAATACAAGAAGTAGTGCCTTTTCTGATCGTTTCGGTATTCAGCTTTTGCACTGAGTTGGTAATACTACAAAAATACAAAAGGAACAAATAATTCATGTGTTTTTAAGGCTAAATTGTCTGTATTCTTACAGTTTCAATTTAACCTGATACCTCTGAAAGAACTGCGTATTGCTCAACATTTTCCGTTGAATATGAAAAATGCAATGAATCAAGCTGATTGTAGCTGACAGCTGGCTTGATCTTGCTGTGATTAGGTCTTTTACTGCTGGCAAAATCCACTAGCCTTTTCCGTTAGCTGATTGTTGATGAACACAGAGAGACAGCTTTTCGTATTGATAAAGAATTTGGGGAAACCTTTATTACATATGGAATAAGATTAAAAAAATATCCTACTTCTTATTGATTGCACTGAGCCAAAAAGCCATGCAAGAACTCATGAGATGTGCTTAGTTGTTGTTGATTTGTTCACAAGAAACAGTTAAACAATTAGTGTAGACAGAAAATAATAGAAACATGGAGTTGAAGCACGTTGAAGCAACACAAATGTTTACAGCCGATGGGCAATGCCGCAAAATAAAGATGCACTCTCTTACAATTACATGGGAAAATAGTGAACAGGTAATGAATTACTTCTCGAAATTTGTTAGTTTTACACTTTAGTGGACATGTTACTTAAATACATTAAAAATACATAATAAAAATACATAAAAAAAAATGTGTAGCTTTTGCACTTTAGTTTAAATGATTGTGGGGTTTGTTGTCACATGACCGGAGCACAGACCAGTTTGGCTCTTTGTAACATATTAACTAAGAATCTCAAATCATAGATAATCAGATTTTGTTAGATGCATTTACTATCATTTTTAATTTTGAAGACATTATCAAAAGCTCATTACTTCAAAATGTCAATGTCGACTTTTGCTTTTAATAACCTACGTTTTATGGGAATTGCAAGTCATATGGTAAGTTTCACAACATATCTTTCAATTACAGGATACTTATTTTCAGTACTTTTGTGTTTTGGAAATGTTTTAATGTACTATTCTAATGAATAATATTACATCACCAGAAAAACTTCACATTGAAACAATTAAGGGGAGAATAAACACCCATTTGATGCTAAACATGATATTCAAGTAGTGATAAGTGCATCTTAACCATACTTAGCCATCCTATCAAAATAAGACGTTGCTTTTCTAAAAGTTCCGGGAAAATACAGTTCCAAGGCTATTTTTGAAAGCACTTGTATTTTCAACCTGTCTATTACTCAAAATGTCTCTGAGTGAAAAGATTAGTGTTGTAAACAGGTCTGAAGTTTTGTGTACAGCTGGTCTGTTATTTCTATAAGAATGCATAATTTCTTTTAAGATAATTTGCTTTTGTTAGGAGTTTGAGGCTGATATTTTGATTCAAACCAGCTAGTGGGTATTTTTGCTGACACTAAAGTTAATATAAACATGCTTAGGATTTCTGTGGCTGTTTAAAAGTGTCTGCAAGGACAAGGAAGGCAGGCAGTAGTATTTTAAATAAATGAGTTCCAGATACTAGTTTCCTATATTGTAGAAGTGATTTATAAGCAGCTTATTTCATATGTAGCAGATGTTCAATATATGCTTAAATCCATTCCTAATTTTGAAAATCTATTTTAACATGGTTTTGATATTTTTTTTTTTTTGTTAAGTTCTGCCTTTTCTTAGCTCTTCTGTGCAAAATAGACGCCAGCCTCACTTGTGGGATTTCTAAGAAAGCAATATGGGAAAACAGGAAATCTGGAATCTGTGGCTTACGCTGAATAGATTTCAAATGTTTTATTACATAGAGTGACTTATTAGTATCAGCAGGTTGGAGGAATTGCTAATAAGGTAGTGTAGTTTATGGGAGATGTTAAGATTTTATCAAATATAGATAATGTGAGACTTTTCAGCAAACTGTGATACAGTTCAAGTGTGTTTATTCTAAGAAACTGTTAATGCACTTACTGGCACAAATAAAATAACATTATTATGAGTTTGAGTAAAGTTACCAGATTCTGTTTGTAATGTTAATTTCATGATTATTTGATTATCAGGAGATAGCACATGCTAGATGTATTTTCCTTTAATTCCCAATATTCTGGCTGCCTTTTCTGGGTTTAACTAGCTTGCTCGTTTCCATTAAGCTAAAAAAGGCACGTGCTTTTGTCATTGGATTCTTTAAAATGGATTTCTGCTATCGGCATGTTTCTGACCCAATTAAAAAAACATGCAACGCGGAGCTGTGGATAAAGCTATTAAACTGGAAATAATGTCATCCATGTCAAGATCAGCAAAACCTCTGGTTTAGTTTAAATAAAACTGGATATTTTCTTTTGTCATTGTTATATATGAGTTTTCACATAAAATTTTCAAGTTTTCTTCATTGTGTATGGCGCTAAGATCAGTTTTTATGGAAAATTTGCTCAAAATCTATCAGAATTCTTAAATTTGATGATATATAGCAACTCAGTATGTTTCAGAAATGTGAGGAGGTCAGAATCAATAATCTTCAGCAGGTGCTGCATCCCATGTTCTCCTCTCATAGTCCTCAGATAGCACAAGGAGGCCACCTGCATTTCATATAAGAGCTATTTGATACAGAACTGATATAATAAACTCCTGTATCTTCCGTTTCCCCATTGCTGCTCTTGTGCTGAAGACAAGTACCCAAAGTGTGTGCTGATTATTCTTATCAGCAACCTGTGAAGCCCTGTTGCCAACTGGGCCGCTTAAAGCATCCCCTAAACCATGTTACTTTGAATGAGACTTAAAGCAGAAAAGTTGTGTGAGACTGATGGGCTTCTGCTGCTCGTGTCCAAGTTAACAGGGGAGAATTAGGAAATCTTTTGCTAGATTCAGAAAGCAAAACAAGCTCTTCCTTTTTTTTTTTTTTTCTCTAATGTGGTAGTTGTGCAGCCAGAGCTGTAGTTCTTTCTTTGCCCTAACTGTGGCACAGAAGAGGAAAACGGAGGGATGGCCTGCTGAGATGAGAGCTCCTGCTTTGGGGAGGCTGAGAATTGTCAGAGCCCTGATTCCTGTCTGGAATTCACTGGCTCTGACCTACCCCCATTCATTTTACGGTTGTCAGTCTGCTTTGTTCTGGGAAAATGCACATTTATGTAATATACTTCACTTCCTTTGTCCACGTACTCGTATACCTAGTCCCAGACCTGTCAGTTCTCTGTTTGTCATGTAGCTATAGAGATTTCTGGGCTTTGACAGCTCTGTAAAAGTAAATTCCTATTCTAGAGGTAAGTTTTGTATTCCCTCATTTGCCCTAGGAAGGAACAACGACTTAAAACTGCTATAGGTTATGGAAAACTTGAATTTTTAAGTATGTGCAGTAAAATCAGAATATTTACTTTGCATTTCTATGTAGGCATTTTAGGCCTTCTCAGGAGCAGCTCTTGGTACTTTTTTGGCCTTTGCTGTTATGTCCTATTAGGCTGGTGAAGATGATGTTAGCTTTTTTGCCATGGCAAAATTGTGTGCCTTACTAATGAATCCCACATGGGGGAGTAAATTCTTTAAATCATGAGCCCAGAGGAGGAGTTCTTGGATTTCTCTCTCTCTGCTGGAGTTCTTGCCTCTGTCCCTACCCCACCAGCCTTTGTTAGGCCTTTGTTAGGCTGGTGTTGTCCCAACCTTGATAAAGAGTGTTATCTATCACATACATTCTGGCTGAGGATATGGTTAGCTTTACTATCACAAACATTCTTGGGAGGGGTGATATGGAGGACTTCAGAAAAGGCTTGCCTTTCTTTCTTTAAAAAAAAAATCTAAAAAGCCCATTTGGCCAAAATGTATGTGTACTACAATATTAGAGTGCCAGCCTATGGAAAGAATAAAGAGTGTACTGGGTTGTGGGTGGGATATATGCTGCATTACCTTTAGTACCTGCTCTGGATTGGATTGTGGTTGAAAGTAGTGGGGTACAAGCAGAAAAACTTTCTGGGTAGCCTTTTTGCTGACCAAAGTCAGAACCAGCCATTCTGGGCTCCAAGACAAAAGCCAAGATGCAGAGTTTCTTGCCTCCCTGCACACTGGGTGATTACATCTTATCTAGATTATGTTGGAACCATGGCAATGGGTGGTTTAACCTCAGAATCATCTCTGACTGTGACGAGAGAGAAGGGTGGACCAAAGTACTTAAAGAGAAGTAGTAAACAAGGGAGTAAAGATAGAGGTGATGGAGGTGAATGATAGCAAAAAGACTAGAAAACATGTGAGAGAGTTCATTGTACGTGATTCATTGTACAAGAATATGCAGAGGAGAAGGTGGAGCATGGCCAGTTTCAGGAGGCTTGAGGTACTTGAACCTACACTTTCTAGTGCAGGGCGTTGGGAAGGGAACTGAGGAAGAACTGTGTGGGAGATGGGTGTGAACACCTATCTTAAAAAGAAGGAAGGAATAGATAAAGGAAGTTAATGACATGGTGGCTCTTGCAAACCTAGAAAAAGATCTGAAGAGATAGCGTGCAGGAAATGATTAGTAAATTCTTGTACTGCTCAGGTTTTCTTTTTCAATTAATTGGTTATATTCTGCTTTACACTGGCTATTTGAGTACCCAGGCATTGCTGGACCTGAACATGACATTGCCAGTCATTATGGTGACCTGTAAAGTTTTTGAATATTTGTTGTTTTCCTTCAAAGCTCTTATTTCTGAAATCATAACAGTTGCAGGTGTGGGTTTGGTGTGTGTCTTGTTATTCTTTTCAAAGTAACTTTCTGTTCTTACTAGTGGAAACTTAGAAAATGATCAAAAATAAGTATCTTCATGGCTTAGACATGAACACAAAGAAATGCATGCAATCAAACCACATCCTAATTACCATCCTCTAAAAAATAATCTATCTCAAAAGGTCAGTCTCACGGGGTTTTTTTATTTTAATGTTGACATAATTAGATTCCTCTTAAAGATAGTGTTCTGATGGGAATAAAGGAGAAAAACCACTGGAATCTGCTCTTATTTCTGACATGTCTTGACTGCAGTACCCTCTGGTTGTCAAAGAAATATTTCGAGTTCAGGTGCAATTTTTCATTTACTGTTGTGGGTTGCCAATGAGTAAGGCATTTCATAATAGCTCAGAAACATGTAGACTGAGGAGTCTGTGATGACCAACAGAACAGCATAGTGTGAGGGGAGAAAGAAAGGAAGGAGGAATCAGAAAATGAATTTTCAGAGTGACAAGACTAATGTGCAGAAATAAATATTAAAGGAGATTCCTTTTCTTAATTAAATGCCTAAGGTATGACTTGTTTTGAGGCTGTTTGTAAACTGGTTCCCAAACTATTTAATTACTACTGTGCCATTCATCTCACCTGTCTCAAAAATATTAATCATCAAATGGTAAAATATTAGCTTGTAGTAGGAGGGTAATGCCAGAAGCTGAAACTCCAGTTCATTACAAATTCTGTCTCTCATCATGACCTTTCAAAGAGCATGCTAAACAACATAAATACAATTTTTTTAAGATTCTTGTCAATATTAAGAAATACGGGGATATAGGTGTAAAGCATTATCGTGTGTGACATACGTACACATCCATAATTCTTCCTAACAATGCAGGGATTGCTCTACAGCATTTCATTTAGGAGTCCATCTCTATGTGTAAATGCTTCTGTGAATCAATGAGAAGAAATTTACAATTCAGCAAAACTGTCTGCTTTGATGTATCACCGTGTAGCAAATGAATCTTCGGAATCTGGAGGGGTAGGTACTTGTAGTGGCTTTTTAGTGCCTCCTTCAGAAGGCAGTTCTGTAGGAGGTAGGTTTCTCTTGCTGCAGGAGAAAGGAGGAGGCCTGGACCTTAAATGTCATAGGCTCCTGTTTGTTATGAGAGGTGAGTGACTTCATGGATGAAATTGTTAATAACTAGTTTGAACAGCGCAAACTTAAGAATCCGAGAAACCAAGGACCGCATTAAAGAACTGAAAAATGCGGCGCTCTCTTTGCCTTGCGTAACCTGAGGTTCTGAAGAAGGAGCGAGACTAACTCTTTTTTTCAGCGGCGCTGTTTGCGTACAGCTTCTTACAAGCAGACTCAACTAATATGAAATGCTCTAAACGAATTGATTCAGCCGCGTCTCGATGAGAGAAAGATTTGGTGTTTTTCGTGCTGTTTCAAAAAGGCTGCTGTGCTGTTCTGGAGACCTGAAATCAGCACCGGTCCGTCTGAAAATTAATTGATTTGAGGTCGAAGAGGAATTCTGCTTGGTTTGATTCCTGCTTTTCCCATGTGGATGAGAAAGAACAAACTGCGAGTGAAGTTACAGGTTTAAAACTTTGTTTCCTGGGCTGCCTCTTCTTTTCTTTCCTAAGTCTGGTGTAGTTAGTTTAAGTGAAAGGGACACTTGCTGGTATTCAATGAGGTAAATAGGAAAAGATTTCTCATAGGGTGTTTATATTTAAATGGTTAATTATCACTGTTTCCCATGTTCTTGTACTTTGCCATGTATAAAAGGTTTTTAGACATTACACTTTCTAAATGGAACATTTTACAGTAGTTAATAGCTTCTTCGAGGAGAAGCTAATATTTGCATTCATCTTATAATTAACCTTCTATATTTTACATAATACAAAATAATGTGGTACTTTTTCAGGCATTATAATATACACTTTCAAATTTGCTTACTTAAAGCAGTAAAAATTCTGAGCTTTTAGATCAAAAGGGTTTTTTGTTTCTGGTGCTTTTACAAACCACTTTTCTTATTGCCATTTTGCATTCCAGGTTACAATTTTCCTATAGAAAATCTGTAATTCTCACTTGGTGAAATGGCTTTTTTACTTTGGAAATATGCACAGCCCCTATAGAGGGACATCACTTTTTGAGTCTTACCCTTTTAACAAGATTTCTTAGCAGAATAAACAACTCCCTACTACTTAGGCAGTGTTATGCTGAAGATTCCTGCTGGAAATAGAATGAGCTGTCAATGTTGTTAACTTCAGCTGATGATCAAAGCAGAAAGGGAAGCATTGGGAAGACTTTGCATGGTCTGAAGGGGGAAGATACAGAGGCAAGCCTTCAAGCCATTCTGAGCCCCTTTTTCCTACAGAGTCCAGCAGAGGCAGCTGTAGAGATTTAGGTTTTTCTGGCAGAATGTGGTGCCAGAGGAAGTTAGAGCCTGAACGTCTTCTATGAGCAGCATCTGGTTTTTCTATGGTATTTTCTTGTCTCAAGTGAGCACATTTTGGTTTGTGGATGGCACTTGGAAAAGCTTCCTTACTTTCTTACCCAATTAGTGCCTTTCAGTCTGTAATTAATAATAAAACGTCTCTCTTTGATTTATTAGCTGGGTGGCCGCAAGTGCGTACAAGTTATTTGGCCTTAAAGAATATTGCAGAGGATTCTGTCTGTCATAAGACATGCTAATAAAAAAAGTTCTTTTTTTTTTTTTTTTAATTACTGTGTTCACTAACAAAGTGTTGAAATAGAAAATTAGTGTTTTGGATGGATTTTACCTTTTGTTCTAGTTCCACTATTCTATATAGCTATAACTGTAAATAAATGCATTGATTTAAAAAAAATACTTCTTACTATAAATAGTTTTCATTACTGTTGACTAGTAAGAGGAGTTTTGGTTGTCATATCCAGTAAGAATTATGATTTCACTCCATTATTTATTCAGCAGGAAATATTCAGAGGGACAATAACTTTCTCTAAAAAATTTTAGTCCGACATGTCTATATCACGTGTCTAAGGTGCAGCAGCTTCAAAAGTTACTGTTTCAAATCTGGCTCATTTTAGTGACTGACCTTGAGGTGCATATCTTGTCTGAATAATTGTATGCAGAAACATGAACTATTAGTTGGAGTTCAGGTAGCAAAAAAAAGGTGATATATCAGTTGCTTTAAAACAAATATAATTTTGTTTTCTTGACTGAAACTTAAAGAAACAGTTCTGTATTAGGCATTGGTTGGAGAACTGCTACTTACTTAAGTAGGAATTTAATGTAGGAATATGAAACAAGCCATTCAAAGTGCTGAGATACTTCAGTATCAACAAGATGTTAGAGGAGAATTTTACTTTTCTCAGAGTGAAGCACGAGTACTGCAGGGGATGTGCCAGACAAGATCTCTATGGGACTGCAAATCCATAGGGTCAGCCCAGAAAATCAGATCAGCTAAATCAGCTTTCCTCTGGGATCGGGTTTGGTCAGATCCACAATCTGATGCTTGATTGATGGGGGTGGGGAAGTGTTTGGTGGTGGGTTTTTTTCCCTCTTTCTTTTTTTTTTTGGTGTGTCTGTAAAACCTCATTCCATTTTGTAAACATTCATTTGAAACAGAGTTTTACTTACCAATATTTCCAAAACATTCTCTTTTCTTTTTCAGCAGATAACTACTATATTTGAGATAGGAAATGATGTAATTTTAATCTGGTTGAATGATCGTGTAGTCATGTAGTTTGGTGAAAACACTACATTGTTTATTGAATTATTGTAATGCAACAGTCCAGCTTTTACATTGACCCGCTAAATTGACTGAATTACGTTTCAATACCTTGAAACAGATGTGGGGCTATTCTGAACTTCCCAGTTTTCCAGCATAATTGCTCAAAGGCTGCTGTTTTCTTTCTGTGCAAATTCTAAAGTTGTGGTTAAACCATGCAAAGTTCAAGTTATGGGGTTTGGTTTTTTGAGTAGCAAAGCAAATGTTTGGCAAGTGTCAACTTCTGGAATTTATCTTGTTACACTGCACGCTCTTTCTTGTGCTTGCATAGTAAAAAATGTGGTTGAATTGAAGTAACTTAATGTATGGATTTAAATTATGTTTGTTGATGGAACTATGAATATACTGAAACAATGCGTTCATTTTTAAAAACACATAATATTTGGTCTCACACATTGTCACAGCATTATATAAATTTTAAATAATTTTTAGTAATTGCCTGTCTTGCTCCAGTTTTGTAAATGATTTGTTAGTTTTGAAACGCAAAAGGGTTGTTAAAGCCCCTCTAATACCACGTCTTTTCATTCAAAATTCTCTCAGTGATAGCCACTTATCCAAAGGGGATGAACTTTACTTTCTTCACTTTGTACAGACTGGGTTTCACAGATTCTTACCTTAAATGCTCCCGTCTTTGGATGCAAGAGCTTAGTGACAGCCTTTATCTAAGGGTTCTCATGTGGTCTTGTCCTGTGCTGGGTAAATAATGGTAACCACCAGTTAAAGCTGCCGAGGCGGTTACACTGAAAATACCAGGAATTGAAAGAAGCTTCAGATTCCAATTACTGCTTGAAACACCGGCTTTCGTGTGTGGTACCACATGTGTCATAGTACTACTGTCTGTTTTCCACTTTTTTATCTTTTTCTGTCCCTGATACATGCACGGTCTGTGTGCTTTCTTTCTGCTCTGAGGTTCCTTCCACCTTCATAGGTGTCCATCATTATTCTTCCTCAAAGGACTGGGGAGGAGGCATTAGTCTTCCTCTGAGGAGTAGGGATTTTGCTTCTATCGTCAGAACACTTAATGTACATCAACACATTAATGTACCATTTTGTGTTCTGCAGGTTGGGAATCCACGTGTTGAGCTCACTCTTTCTGAACTTCAAGATATGGCTGCCCGACAACAACAGCAGATTGAAAATCAACAGCAAATGTTGGTTGCTAAGGTAATAGTTGTATACAGATCATAATAAATACAAATTTATTTCAACATACACAAACATAAGCTTCATGCATACAGAAAAACACACTAATTCATTCTAGAAAAGCTTAAGAAAGAGCTTGAGAAATCCATTGTTTTACCAGATTAATCTTAACCTATGCGTTATACAACATTATAGTGTAAATGATGCTGTAACAACCTATGTCAAGCCAAATCATGTGTCTTTATAAAAATATTGCTAGGTTTTATTTGCCTTTTTCGTGAGGCCCAGCTCATGATCTGTGATAGACCAGGCTTGACTCTGCTCATCTTTAGTAACTCAATCACTCCAGTAGGGTAATAGTGATGTAGGATGAGATATGGTCGCTTCATGTGTATGCATGGTTTACATTTCCAAAGTCTCTTGAGATGTAGGAATCTAAGTATGTTTTCAGAGTGGGGAGTGAGTTTAATGCTTTTGACATTGTTGTAGGTGTTACAATACACCGTGGAGTACCTAGGAATCAACAGATCAATTCTGTTCTTTCTTGATGGAAATAATGTAGAAAAGAAAACCACATTTTCCTTGTGTTCCCAGTGGAAGGACTATTATTTAGAACTGGGACATTATCTTACTGTAGGTCAGCTTGTTTAAAATGGTCTGTTGGACATATTTTGTCATCTTTGGGAAGCTGGGTAGCAGCATTGGAAATTTGTTTTGCAACAACACAAATTGTTGATAATATCAGAAGATAAATGCCAGAGGAAGCTTCACAGATGTGTCTGAACAAGTGCTCAGGCTGGGGTTGTATTTGCATGTATATGTGACTTTGATACCTGGTCTAAAAAATCTTGAATCTCTGCTCTAAAACAGATTTGTTAATTTAATGTTAAGAGTTTTTCTAGGAGGACTGATACATATTTTAACCAATACAACTTTTTCTGATATCTAGAAATAAAAAACCCCACTGATCATAGTGATGGGTTTTTCTAAGTTGTTTTCTTTAAGTATTTTTTTTTTAAGTATTTTTTTTTTAACAAATGGCTAACAGGTACCTCTTGTCTAAAACCTCATTTTGTCAGGAACAACGTTTGCGTTACCTGAAGCAGCAAGAACGTCGGCAGCAGCAGTCTGTTTCTGAAAGTGAAAAACTTCAAAAACTTAAAGAACGTGTTGAAACCCAGGAGACAAAGCTGAAAAAAATCCGTGCCATGAGAGGACAAGTGGACTACAGCAAGATCATGAACGGCAATCTCTGTATGTGGAATTTTTAAGTAATTTATTTAATATAATTTACTAGTCACTGCATGACTAGCAAATAATGCTATATTGCTGGTCAGTATAGCATTGAAGCAGGATTTCAGATAGAATGGTTTTTGTCTTAAAGAGGATGCTGTGTTTCGTAGGAACTTGTATACGAAGTAACTTTTTTGTTTGTTTTATGTAGTCTGGCATAAAGTCAGAATAAGTCTGTTCTCTAACAGAACTAGGAAATATTATGACCATTAGCAAATTCCCAACACATACATATTTTACATACGCATGCATATATTAGATTAAAAATGAGTGTGTTGTTTTTATCAATACCTGTAGAATTTAAAAAATTAACAACTTCTGCTTTACTTAATTTTTTTTATTATTATTTTTGTCTTGAAAATTTTTAGCAACTGAAATTGAGCATATAAGTGCCATGTTCCAGGAAAAGCAGCAGGAGCTACAGGCTGCTGTGTTAAAAGTGGATCAGCTTACTCAGCAGCTGGAGGATTTGAGGAAAGGGAAACTGAACGGGTTTCAGTCGTACAACGGACAAATGACGGGACCTGCAGCAGTAGAATTAAAAAAGCTGTATCAAGAGCTACAGGTAAGTAAACGAGAGGTGCTATTTGGATGATTGCTATAGACTTTAAAAAGTTGTATTACTGCTTTTATAGGTGGCCATTTGGTTCTGTGGCATCTCATAAAACTTAACTGCTATTAACTTGTGAGGTTGTAGTTAGCGTATAACCCTTTCTAAAGCAGAATTTTATTAGCTTTAAAAATTATTTTTGTTGTGGCTCATGCACACAATGTTACAAAGCGTGTAAGTGTTCTGAAGAGCATTTCTCAGCCCCTAATACTGAAACACTGAATGTTG
The DNA here is from genome assembly GCA_028565335.1 of Limnodromus scolopaceus. Taxonomy (NCBI): domain Eukaryota; kingdom Metazoa; phylum Chordata; class Aves; order Charadriiformes; family Scolopacidae; genus Limnodromus; species Limnodromus scolopaceus. The sequence continues at coordinate 12,418,772 of JAOXNO010000041.1, read as the reverse complement.
ACGTAATCGATTTGTTTTCTCTCTCTTGAAAAAAAGATTTAAAAATTCATTTTGGTACTTTTCTATTTTACAAAGAACTGGGTGTAGCAAGCTCACTTAGATGTCATCTTGGAGACATGACTAGACAGTGAATAAAAGCAAATTTAAAATATATTGTGAAAATAGAGCTATAATGTCTGTTGTGAATAAGCAAAATACGTAAGAATTAAATAACAATTTAACAGAATCATCAAAAATATAAGCTGCACTATATTCACTGCACTATATAGTGCACTGTAGCTGCAGTATATTCACACAGTACTCCCTGTAGTATATATCTTACTCCAAGAAGATTGTTACATCTAAAGTGTGCTTCTCCCATAAGTAATTAAAATATTCAATTTACACTGCAATTTTGTCCAGTTCTTATGTTTAAAAGTTATGGAATATTTAATTGTGTGCCAATGTATCAGGATTTAAGGGCTTATTTTATTTAATCGTGCTTTATTGTGATCAAGGCAACAGCTGTAATAAATATTTCATATTTATAAATTAATTTAAATTTCAAAATTAGTCTCGCTCATTTCTTTACATGAGCAAATAGGACAAATAAATTAAACCATCACATGTTTTCATGAATTAGAAATAAGGGTCCTTTTTCTCCTCTTCTTTCACCTTCTCCATTTATACAAGGCATATCTGCCTTGCCATAATTTTTAAGTGCATAGATATATTTAATAGGTATCCACTAGTTTATTAGGACATTTTTTTTCTGTTTTAATTTAGGAGTTACCATGCTACTTTGACAGGCTGTGTGGAAACATGACATTAGGCCAAGTTGCTGATCCAAGCTGCTTTGGGTTTTTTAACACTGTATTAAAAAACCACTTGAAAACAGACAGAATCAAGTAACTATCATAACAAGTGCTTTTTTCCTTTTTTTTTTTTTTTTGAAGATCCGTAACAGACTTAACCAGGAGCAGAACTCCAAGCTTCAGCAGCAGAAAGAACTCTTAAACAAACGCAACATGGAGGTGGCCATGATGGACAAGAGAATCAATGAGCTTCGTGAACGACTGTACAAGAAAAAAGTTGAGGCACGTCAAAAAGAAAACATTCCTGTAAGATAAACTGTTAAAAGGGCCACACTTTAGTTTATCCAGAGCCTATAAAAACTACATAGATCTCACTTTTTCCCAGCTGAGCAATAGGATTGTGTCTAAAGAACACTTCATAAAAAGCAGGCTTCTTATAGCTTTTTTAATGTTTTCCATAGATATCAGAAAACTGTTAGATGATAGAATGTGTTTTCTTTTTCTTTATGGCACAGACCATACTATATTTAAAATTATAGTAGTTGATATTTCTAGGAAGGAAAGTGTGATTATGTTCTGTGGTACAAAGCATGAAAGCATAAAAAGTTTGGGTTTATAAAATATTGATATTCCAATATGGAAAATTGATAAAAATATGAATGATCTGATAAAGTTAGTCTTAATAGTTGTCTGGAATTTTGAAAAGAAATCAGTTGCACAGTAGACCCATTTATCTAAGGACTAGAGAGATCAATTCTGGCTTTTATATACATTCCTAGCTGAAGGTATTGCTTTTAAAAAAAAAAAAACATAGATGTTTGATTATTTAAGAACTCAGTCCATTTGCCTAAGAAAGGCACAGTGAAAGAGTTCTTACACAGATAAAGGTTTCTACAAGAAATGTGTGTTGTGGCTGAGGAATTTCAGCTTTGAGGTATTGATTTTAGGGAATAAAATTCATACTTTCTACTTTTTTTTGTGGTAGAAGCACGGAGTATGGTAACTTAATTACTGAGGTATCTTAGCTACAATGCATGGTTCTAGGTAATTACATTTAGACCTCCTCTTTGTGCACAAATGCCTAGCTTAAATGAAAGTTCATGTTTCAATTTTATTTCTTTTTTTTTTTTAGTTGAATCGTATTAATGGAACTTCTTCACCCCAGTCATCCTTGAGCGCTTCAGGAAGGGTGGCAGCAGTAGGACCTTACATCCAAGTTCCAAGTGCTGGCACTTACGCTGTACCAGTAGATCCAGTTAAACCACAGTCTCTCACCATTGCTTCTAGCTCAACACATGGAAGATCAAAATCTGGTAAGCACTTAAGTGTGGTGTTTATTAATACACAGGCTTTGGAAAGGATTAATAAAGAAAAGGAGTAATCTTAGGGCACCCAGTGCTGGCATAATCTCTGCAGGGGAAGAGGCAAGCTTTAGATGTCTTGATACTGTTCTGTGAATTGGACAGGAGTCATTTGATACGAGGTATGTTTGCCTCTTTTCATGAATTTTTCTTGGGAGGCTGAGTGTTTTCTTTGAAATTTTACTAGCTGGTGCACTGGTAAAAGGAGCACATGTTCCTTTACAAATTCTGTATTTAATAGCTTTTGAATTAGTTTGTGTGTGTAAATATAATAATGACATCAACTTTGTGGCAGGCTATATTATAAACAACTATTTACAGTGTGTTGCTTTTCGTCAAGTAAAACAAAGCTAGTGAAGAAGTGAAAATAATATTACTTCTCAGATGGAGACTAAATAGAATAAAAGCTATGGGAGGTTTTTCTTCCACCTGAGATATGAGAATTTGTGGTGCTTGAAGCATTTCTGAAATGGAATAACCTTAGCATTGATGCTGTTTACTTGTTTCTGCCTTCATTAGTGCAGGACCTGCCTCTCCAGAGTATTCACCAGAATTTGATTTACTCCCGTGTCTCCCATAATTAATAATTACATCTACATTTAATTTACATTGGAGACTGAAGGAAGCAGGTCATGACATTTGTGCCTTAAGTTCTCATTCTGGCAAAGGTCAGCTCTCTGCTCACATCTTAGAAAAAACCAGAATTTTTAAGAAATGATTAGCTAGGAAAATGTGCATAATACGAATGAAAATGCATGATCCCATGAGTCGAACCAGAGGACTTAGTTTACCTGGTCTCCTAGGAGAGATCTAAAAATAAGATTGTCAGTGACCACTAGAGAAAAGCTTTTGCAATCTTCATATACATTGCAGTATTTAAAACTGAATACTTCAGCAAACCATTCAGCTTGCTTCCACGTGGGGAGAAAGGTACAGAAGGAAGACAGTCTGAACCTCTCTGTACGAAAGAATGACAGAAATGCCCCCTCCAAAAACACCCAAGATCAGGAAGTGAAACTGTCCAAACAGAACTTAAAAAAACCCCAGCCTTTTCCATTGATACTAGTGATTTAACATTGGTACTAGTGATTTAACATTACCTTGAGTTTAATTCAAAGGCTGTACAAACCCCTTCGCTGTGGGTTTATGGAAAAGTCTTAAGATTTATGGAATGACTTAATTGCAGGGTGAAGTGACAGATTTGCAACAGTTTTGTTTTCAAACACGTGAATTCCTCTTCCACGTATGGGAAACAACAGCTCATAACTTTTAAGTTCACCAGCTAAAAATAATTCACTATTTTGTAAATACCGGCCTCGGAAGATCTATATACCCACTTCTAGACCTGTTTCAGGAGGTTACAAGATCTCTGAGTGATAACTTTTTGATTCTATGAAAGCAATTATTTTACCTTGGGACTGACTTTGTATTTATTACTCTGAATGTACTTGAATAAAATCCTGTAAGATAGATTTATGGGAGGAGAAGCTTATATGTTCCCAGGAAGAAAAGAAATTGAGAACTTTTTTTCAATTGTCATGCTTTTATTTCTCATTGTCTGAGTGTTCCTGTTCTAATTTCTCCATTGTCATTGTTATAATTTTTCCACCACTTTTTTTTCTTTCTTTTTTTTTTCTGTGTAACTGGATCTGCCTTGGTGTGTCCGGTAGAGACAGACTGTGGGTGTGTGAAAAAATCTCCAGACACCTGGAAGGTTTCTGATTTAGACATAATAGCGGATCCTATTCTGTCACCTCCCACTTCTCTTCAGTCTGCTGTTCACAATGTCATCCGCCTGGCACCTACTCTCTTTGACACCCAGCACTGTGAGTCCGTAGAAGATCTCTGGCTAGCTAAGAACTCAGCTTTTAATATGGTCATCTGAGCTCTTGCAGACAGATGCATATTAAACAGCATCTGTAGAACTTGCGTTGTGGTCTGGCATGCAGAAGATGCTGTTGAAATGTGAAATTGTTGAGAAGTTGCTTTTTGTCTCTGAAGGAAACAGATTTGCAGCAAATTCATCCCTGCAGTAGTGTACTAGGGATGAGCTTTCTTTATTGAAAAACCTTGACATTTTCTAGTTGTTACTAGAAAATTCACGGTAATCACCAAAGCATGTTTTATTCTATCTCAGATTAGATAGTTGTATTACTTACAAGGTTTAGCTTGAGTTACTTTGTGGGAAACTGAGTTTCCATGTTGTACTGGCCCCAGAGTTGGGATAAAAAGCTCTCTCTGTCCAAGTCAGTAAGAATCTTGCTGATTTCCACTGGACAAAAACGTTACACTTGGTTTGCGCTTCTGCTGCCATAGTAAGTATCCTGGATCCAGACCTACCAAAATTTTTAGGTAAAATCAGAAAATGCTCAAACCCTTTTGTCTCTGCATGTCACTGTCTTGTTTATATGTGGGCGAGAACGTGCGGGACCTCTTCGGTCTAACCAAAGAGAGCAGAAGGCAGATGCTGTTGAGCTGCCTCCTCTTAGCGCAGGCCCTGGCGCCTTACGCTGCATTTACAGTCCTGTAACGTGAAGGACACGAAGGTGGGAACAGGTACCTCCTGATGTTTATGTAAGTAGAATGAAACAGAAGTTAGAGAGAGGAGAGAGAGTTTGAATTTGCTTCCACTGTTATCTCAGAATCTGGGGATGAACCGGCTAACGTTTGGAATTCGAAGGATTACAAAAAATTTTTGTGTAATTATCTTTCTAATAGAAGAGTGTGGGCTTGTATCTGCAGGTAAGATAATTAAATTCTTCGGGATTTTTGCTGCTGTTTCTGTAAGTGCTTTCTTAATAGCTAAACTTAAGGTAAAGATGCTTTCATGTTTAGCGTGAATCAGTTCTAACACCTTTTACTAATCTTCAAAACAAAAGTTTTACTGAACTATAACCTCACTGAAGTTATGGAACATCCTGTGAATTTTGTACGGTAAATGTTAATTCAGTGCATACTTGGAAAAAATTGCCATTATTTAGGGTCGACATGTTTAGACAGTCGTTTCTTTTAGTGTTGCTCTCGATAACCAGGTGATTAAAACCAAAAGCAAAAAACCCAACATGTCCAGTTCTTGGATGTAGTGAGTACTAAAGCCTCATTACTTTACTTCCTGGCAGTTTGGAAGTGTGAGAAGTGATTTCTGGATGATGTACGATATTCTCAGTGTAAAAGTATGGAAGTGTTAACACACGCCACACACCCCTCCGTTCTAGTTTTTATCCTCCGGTAAAGTTAGTTACGTGCTACATGTCATCTTTACTGATCCTAAGTGTTCTGCCAAGATAATCACAGGCAACAGGGAAGGAGAATCAATCACAGAATGGTTTGGGTTGGAAGGGACCTTAAAGATCATCAAGTTCCAACCCCCCTGCCATGGGCAGGGACACC
>JAOXNO010000041.1:12393544-12404742 GCA_028565335.1 Limnodromus scolopaceus | reverse complement strand
GCGTCGTTAACAGGAGTGCAGGAGAAGTTGGGCGTGATGAATAAAGGAGTGGTGTACGCTCTGTGGGACTACGAAGCCCAGAACAACGATGAGCTGTCGTTCCACGAGGGCGATGCCATCACTATTCTAAGACGCAAGGACGACAATGAGACGGAGTGGTGGTGGGCCCGCCTCAACGATAAAGAAGGCTATGTGCCTAAAAACCTTCTGGGGGTGAGTTCTTTTTAAGTTTCCCTCTCTTTTCTGCTTTTTTACTTCATCTGCAGTAGGAACAGAAGATGGGTCTTTGGTCAGAATCTCTCTGTGCATCACCTGGATGCGCTGCAAAGCAAATGACCGTTATTCTCTCTGGCCTCTGTCATCGCCAACGACCAGGAGAGGCTGCGGTTGGGACATCTGGGCTGTTTCTTAGTTTGTTTAATATATTTTATGCTTTAATCTTGAAGACTTTTTTTCCCTTTGGCTAAACTATAGGGCCCCTGTGTAAAGTGGAGTGGCTCTGAGCAGCAAAAAGCTTTTTAGGAAGGTTTTTAATACCTGGCCCAAGATAAGCAACACTGCTTCTGGCTTAATTTTTCAGAAGTTACCTAAGAACACGTTGTAGCCAACAAAAACCTGACCCCCAAAACCACTTCATCCCCCAGTTCTTGTTAATAAGTACCCCTTGGTTATAACAGAATTGATTTATATTTAACTGGGTATCAACCATGCAAAGCCTAATAATTTTTATTCTCTTTTTACAGTTATATCCACGAATAAAACCTAGGCAGCGAACCCTTGCTTGAATTCAGTTGTACAACAGTGCAATTCCGTGCTGGTAACTGGAAACTTAAAACATACACTGGAGCCATCATTTTTGATCATTTCACACAGAGAAATAAAACTATGCTATTTAGTTTTAATGGTGCTTTCTCTTGTTAAATGGACAGCATCCAGGATGTTCAAGATCTGCAGTTTGTAAACGAGGATGGTTTTTATGCGACCCACCACTGATGAGGAGAGCGATACCTCCGCTACCTACAGTGTTGCACCAGCTCTCGTCTACAGCAGTGTTTTAAAGTTCCGCGGTAGGAGCTTTCTTGTGTTAAATGTTCAGAGGCGTCACTCGTGGGGTGCAGGTAACGCTGTCCCCTTCGCTCCGACCCCACAGTCACTGTCCCACGTCAGGATTTTGGATATTCTGTTCGATACCAGTGAACGTTGAGTTCTCGTTACTGCTCAGCTCTTTGGGTTCTAGGTCACGAGGTCTTCACCTATTACATGCATAACTAAGTAGCCACCAAAGCTTTACCAAGGCTAGGATTTTAAGGGGTAATGTGCTGTACACTTAAATCCTTGCCTAGACAACCCCAACAAAAGCTTTACATAGTCTAGTATTATTTACGTTTAGAGTCAAGCTAGAGAACTAACAAAACAAACAGTATTTGTACACTTCTCAAAAACCCCTACACAAATATTTCACTCGGTGTTTTTATTTTCTTATTATTCAGCCTACGGCACCAGTGTTACCTCTACTAATGTAAAGGTTCCCTACTAACGGCCCGGGCTTGTCCCTTGTGGACAGAACAGCGAGTGCCGAACTTGCAGCAGCAGCTTAAAGGATTCTGTACGTCTGCGTGGATGAAAGTGCAATAGTTGAAAAGGGTGAGAGTCGGGTGAGGGTCACACCGTGTAATTTGAAGCCTGAGTCAGCCTAGAAGAAAATAGGAAGGACTGGATAGAAGTAGAAAGGCGGCTGTGTAGATGCTAAGTCAAGGAGAAGAGAGAAACGAGGTTGAGAGAAGGATTGGAGAGAGGCAATAGCTTATTCGAGGACAGTTTCTGTGGTTCTTGGCAGCCTCCATCTGTTGCCAAGGCAAGTTATGCAATAACTATCCCACTACATTGCCGTTTCAAGGAAAATAAAAAGCACTTCACTGGAATTTTAATTGTACATGATTTTATATACCAAAAGAATATTTTGAATTTCCCATTATAAGTTTTAGCCACGTTTCTTGTAATTTTCTCCCATTTAACAGTATGCAATTTGATTAATTCTTCATGTACAAGTTCTGTGTATAATTTATATATCCATTTCTGCAGTGCTGTAACTTGCTTTTACCACAGGTTAGCATTAACTGTATATATTGTGGTGAAAAGTGAAAGGGTATTATTGTTGAAGACTTTGCTACATGAATGTGATGATTTCAAGAGCCTATGATACACTAATTCAGAGAAGATGTAAATGTGCACAATAAAGTACTGCTAAGGCACGGCGGCTGCATTCTCCAGTATTTTTGTAGAGGTAGCAACGGCAGCCAAGCCTCTGGTCACAGTCTACAAAAAGAGACCAATTCCAGCTTGCTGCGTTTTATCTGTTAACTCAAGTTTCCTCCTCGTTTTACCAGCTGCACAGAAAAATGACTTGCCAAGCAATTATGGAACCTTCTTACCCCAATATTTTCCAGCTGTGGCAAATTAGTACTTGTCTACAAAAGCTCTCAAGGGTCCCCTACACTCCCAGGCGGCCACCCCAGCCTTGGGTGCTGCTTTACTCGGCTGTTACCGGGGTGGGCAGGGGGAGAGCAGACACACACCTGGCTCAGTCGTGTAGCCAGAGGATCCCGCCCCAGCTGAACCGGTTAACAACGCTTAGAACTAAAATTAAAAAGTCAAGAGTTTCAGAGAGTAAAGACCACGGTGTCCATCATTAAACAAGTTACATATTGTGAAATTACCACTTCATCATGGTTTTTTTTTTTAAATAAGTGAATTAATTTATTCATATTTGTACATTAAATTGTATACAATTTAAGATAGCGTTACAGTTAGAATAACAAAAGCTAGTTACCAAAAAGAAAATACAAAACTAAAAATTATTCTGGAAGCTTATTTATTACAGAAGGAAAGTTTCAAGATCGTGTTCGTGTAAGTCCAATTTGGTGCTATTTGGTGAAATATTTAAAATGAAATGCTTTTAAAAATCAAGTGAATTCTATAAAATCATATCTAAGGCAGATATTATTGTACATTGATTTTAAACATTTGGATAGAGGGAAAAACCTGAGATCTATACCCAAAAGCTATTCTCTGCAGAAGAGACATACACATTTGTTTGCTTTCTGTAGCAAACGATATAGAATTGTTACTATAAAAGTTGTGCTGTACATTAGCTGTAGTGCAGGTCACTTTCATATTAAGTGCCAATAAAAGGCTTAACAAAATATACAAAGTCTTAAAGGGTGAGGCTGTTTAAAGCATTAATTAATTGTATACATATTGCACACTATAGTGAATACTCATGGTTCAAAAAAATACTCACATTGCATTTGCCAGTTCTTTTTTTAGTGAACCACACCGGAATGAGAGAGGATCAGGGACAGCAAATGTCACCAGCTGTCAAATTAGCGAGAGGCATGTCCACAGAGGCTGGTGGCTTCCCTTAAGCGGCCAACAGTTTGCTGGTCTTACTGGTCCCGGGACTCGTAAAGAAGTTTTGTTGCCTAAAGTGAAGACAAAACATCATTGTATTAACTAAAGTTTCACTTGCAGACACCTCAGCTCCTTCCAACCCCCTCAACATTTCCTTGAATGAACCCAAAGCTTTAAGCGCTTCTTCTGCTTTTTTCATTAGTTTAAAGCATTTAATAGCATTCCATAATTTTTTGAGACTATTCAACCTGAGGTCGCTGAAAGTTTTAGATCAACTTTTGTTTCTTCTTGGTCAGAAGCGACCACTTCTGATGAAAACTGCCTACGAAAAAGTTAGGAGTAATATTATTTCTGAGATGTTTGTAACCTGTCTGATCACATGCAGAAACTGATGTTACTCTGTTCTATGTTCCTCCTACCTCTTCTGCCTCCCCCTTGCAAAGTTTTGCTGAGCTGTTCTATCTGTCTCCACCTACAGGATCAGCCAACCCCTGCCATGGGAACAGATGCGTGGTCTCTACCAACAAGCCCTTTTAGGTGCTGTTAAACTGGCACCTCTGAACAAATCTCACGGCATTGACGGGTTACTCAGAACTGAGCTCAACTCCTGTCAGAGGAGACAAAACAGGAGGGGGAGGACGTTAAGCTCATCCAAAACATACTGATTCTCCCCATATCGTGGGAGCTGCTTGTGAAAGATGAATTAGAACGAGTGAGGAAGCGCTGAATTGAGCTCACGGGGCAATACAAAGGCTGAGTGCGCTGTGCTCAGCACGAGTTAAACACTGGGGTTAGGGGGGCAGCTGGGGGGCTTAACAGCAGCGATAAAGCAGCAAACAGCCACACTTGTGTTTGCAGACACCTTATAAGTTACAGTTCTAATTAACAATTAATAAGAGGAACAAGTTCCAGAACTAGTTGGGGTGGTTTTGATTTTTGTCTCCCATAACTTTGCCTTATGAAATAAACAAAAGATAAAAGAGTCTTCCACAGGGACCTGCCCCCACCCCTGTTCCTTCAGCAACTTCTCCAAATCTTCATGAAGTGGTAAAAACAATTAGCTGAGGTTTTGTTCAAGAGAGCGAGTTCAGCGAGTAACAAAACCTAGGGACCTTGAAAGTTTAATTCCTGCCTTCTTTTCACCCAGCAACATACAGGAGATCATGGGAAACCCTTTCTAGTGCCTGTCTTCTTTGGGTACCTGAGCATAAAGCTGAAGTCACATTCACAACAACCATCCACACCTTCTGTTTCCTTAAGCAACAAGGCCCTAAAATCCTTAAGGGGAAGACTCCTACGGCTGCGTGCTCCCTTCAGAGAGTATTTACCCCATGGAAAGATTTTCTTCAGCACTCTTAAGTTTTGCCTCCTTTGCTTACCTTATGCATAGCTGCCAGCCAGCTCGCCGACAGCTTCTTGTTACAGCTGAAGTCTTCGCTGGCTGTAAACTTCATCTGCGTGAGCTCCTCTGATCCCGGTACCTTGTACTGCAGAATCATCCCGATGGCACGAGTGTTACCTCCTGAGAAAAGAAATAGGAACTTAAACAGCGGCAGGTTTTAAGGCTCCTTCTAGCTAATAAGCATGTTTGAAGAAAACTCTCTCATCACTTAATTCAAAGCGCTAACGACTGCAGGTGCACGAACAACCGCCACGTCAGAGGAGGTGGTGACCATGGGGGTTAATGCCAGGCAGCGGAATGTGCGGAGTCAATGGTGTTTAATTCTCGCTGTCACCGAGGCAGAACTCCCGCGTACCAGCCATCACGTAAAACCACGGTACACACGCTAGGAATATCCCTCATGTGTCAATATTACCGTGTCCTCTCTTAAGCAGATGCCACAGTTTCATACTGCGGCCTGCAGCTTGTAAACTGAATTAGTAGTGTCCAATTAGAGTGATAGCAGAGGGGGCCCTGCTTGACACAAAGCCTGGCGGAGCAGGCAGAGCTCCCCCCAAATCCGGGAAAGGGTGGAGGGTGGGAAAGATGCTTCTGCGGGACCAGATGACGTCTGGTGATGTCATTTACTTCCTGAGGGAAATGCGACACAAAAGATGTTGCTCTGACAACAGTTTGATAGCGAGAGGTTTGTGTATCTTTTACTCCAGTTGCAGGGAGATTAAGATAAACGAAAGCAAAAATACAGAAATGAAACAAAAGCTTTGTTTAGGACGCCACGCTTCATTGGCATTGCTTCCTGAAGCAGCACAGCATAAACTAAGCCCCAGGAACAGCACCACTGAACACAAAAGGATGCTTTTGGCAATGGTCTTTTTAAAAAAAAAATAAATCTGCATTTGGGTGCTCCTGGGGGCCATTATTGTAACATCCAAGAAGCTGAAGACACCCTCAGTCTGAGCAACCCCATCAAAGCCCACAAGCAAAGTTGCTCCTCCTGTAGGATAAACTGAAATCCAGGTTCATCCCTCGCTCCCCGGCGTCTCCCTGGTCAGACCAACAGATTAAGGGACTACTCAAAGATCAGCCAGTGGAAATCAGACACCTACAGCCTGGACCAGTTTGCTCGTGTTTGACAGTCCAGGACAGTGCCAAGTCAGGCAGAGCACAACTTACACAACAAGAGGTTGTATTTCTTTTAAAGATGTGTAAAAGCAAGCCATTAATTAACAGCTAATTTATTCAGTGCAAAGCCTTATTGGACAGTACACAAGAAGCCTATTATTCATTTCTGGTGTACTCAGGCCAGCACCCTCTGATGAAGCAGGTGATGTCTAATCCTACGTATCACTAAAAAGACTTATTTCACATCTTCCCTTCTCTTTTCTAGCACAGACAATAGCACACCTGGTCTAAAGGCAGCCTTGAGTGTTTTAGTACTCAAAAAAAAATTACAAAAAGATTCACACTCAGTTTCAAACAGACAGAGGGGAAGGAATAGATACACGTCATCTTTGAAAATAACTTGTCTTAAGCTGAACATCTACAGATCACGCAAAAAACCCCAGGGAGAAAGATGGGAGAGGGACCGTGACAACATGCTGAGGTGCATCATGCTCAAAGGTACTGGTGATACCTTCAGTGATATGCTGGCTCTCCAGGAGGCTGGTGTAAGTGTGAATATCTTTTTCTACCATCAAGAAGGAAGGCAGGCAGGCAAAAAGATAAAGCAGTGAGAAGAGCAGTGAACAAGGAATTACGGGAGCATTAAGTAACTCAGCAACACATCTGGTCGATTTGAACACCGAGATAAGTTTATTAAAATTAACATGCTGAACCGACTGAATACTGCACGGACAGGCTGGCCGATTAGAGAATTCCAGCAGTGACAAAGGTGTTGCTAAAGAACAATTATTAAAATTCCTGACCTTGTTTGTTCTCATTTCAGTGAAATCATATTCAAGTTCATCCTGAAATACTCTAAAATCTGGTAAGAGACGAGGCAGTAAGTAGCTGCCCTCTGATTCAGATGTTACCAGTTCCATTTGGCCACCCCTTTTGTCTTAAATTAAATTAAGAAGCATAGTTTAATTATCTTTTCCTCCACCCCCCAGTATCTCTCTCACTCTCCTCACAACTGTTTGTACCAGTAGAAGAGAAATCCCATCTGGATCCTGCAACGGAAGCTACCAAAGACTAACAGTTCCCTCCTATGAGCTTTTGAATCAATAGGTGTTTACATTTAGCCAAGAGAAAGGCTCAGAGCAGACAATGACCACCTTTACTCAGGTTTATCGAGCAGCTCTCCCATATTTTCTCCAATATGGGGAAAGGTCATTTCTCCAATTCTTAGGTTTTCCCCAAAATCCCAGTAGCCACAGAAACAGGGTTCCACACACTGCACCCTCTTCTAGGAGCAGCTCTAACTAACATAGTTACACCAAAGTTACCAATAATCTAGAACTGCACTGTCTAGCTCAAACAATAATTACAACTTCACTTCTTTTTTCTCTTCATAGTTAATTTGTATTCAATGAAAAATTTACCTCCAGGAGTAAATCCCTCTGTAAGTATCTGAACAGTTGAAATCTGTATAATTTCAATTTCATAGTGGCTGTCTCCATCCAAAACCAGATACCTACAGAACAGAAGAAAAAAATTTTTTTTTCTACAATAGCAAGTCCAAATCAAATGAAAATAAAAACAACATAATCCCTCAGTGACTGTTTATACATTCTTTGGGGTGGGGAAGGAGAGAAATCAAGCAGGAAAAATTACTTTTAATTGAAGTTCTTCATTTAAAGGAAAACCAACAAACACAGTTTGCTGGGATACCCTTTCAAAATATTAAAAATATTCTTCCAGAGTTCTGTGGGGAGAAGAGAACAGAGTCTAAAGTGTTGTAGCCAACCAAATTATAGGTAATGCTTTGGCTGTAACGTTAAACGATATGGTGTGGTGCTGTACCTGTTCTGAAACAAGCTTTTATCAGTGGCTACAGATTTTTCCCTCCCCTCCCTCCCTGTGATCCCCCATTAGCCTGCAAAACCGGTGTGTTCCAGTGGCACCAAGAGGCATTCTCAGCGAGCGGAGCTCCACCATTCCAAGACACTCTGATCCACACAACTTAGCACATTCTAACAAACTTGCTCCAATGAAGTTCTATCTGTCCTTTCAGTACGATTACTCTCTCTGATACCCTCACAGCAAGTTATACTTTGTTTAGGTTATTAGATACCAATATAGCTGTAAACGCAACAGTAATATACAAGTGCAATTTCTATCAATCTTTCTCACCTCTGATTGTTGGAAAGTCGACACACCATGAGCTCGGATTTATCAGATGTTCCCTGAGTTACAAAGAACGTAGCACCTGGAAAGAAATGTTTTAGCATTCTATTGCAGAGTTTAGGAAGGAACATTCAAGTACCAAAAAGAATAACTACTTTTTACTCACTGCACCTAATACACTGATTTGGGTGAATTAAGAGACTAATTGAAATGTTAAACTGATTAACATCAGCAGAACACTCAAGTATAAAATGATGATATTTAATTATTATGTTCTGAACCACAGGACCTTTCACAATTCCTATGTAATTTCTCCCACATGTTGTAGAAATACAGATGATATCCAAGATGAATATTTTAAAAACAAGAACAGATTAGGAGATGGCAAAAATAGGCAACTGAAGTCCCTATTTTGTCACAATAAAAACTGTTGTTTCAGTATTAAAAAAAAAAATTACAGAAGAAGCTAATAGCAGGATGTGACCTTCAGGTCTTTGCTTAATAAACAGTAAAGACACCTCTTTTTCATTACTGAAGGTTGGCTCAGGCTTACTTTGGGGTCAATGAACTTCACTCTTCATGCTATGTTTCTTCCTGCCCAAAACAACTCCTTTGACATCAGGAAAGTCATCTCAGCTACTTCACTGAAGTGATTCATAACTTCAAATAAAGCAGACTACACGCCTAACCACTTTATTTCCTCCATGCCTCACGCTCCCTGTGTTACCTAATCCCAATACTGTCGGTCTGGGAAATGAAGAAAATAACAACCTACAGCCCTGCCAAATGGTCTGCGATCCATCTCCATCGCTGAACCCTGCAGCCTCAGACCTCACTCTCTGTTGCACAATTCGAGAGTCTCCCTGACCCCTCGGTGCTGCCGCCCCAGGCTGCTGCTGAAGGGAGACAGAGCCAACAGCAGCAAAACCGTGAAGAAGATCACAACCATCATCTCTGACCGAGATCTGCAGCTCTACAGCAAGTCAGGAACACCTTCAGACTTTAACTGCAAAGCACAAATGCGAGCAGGACAAGCTTTTCAATGAGATCTTCAGTTTAAAATACATTCTTTAACTCATTTACACCCTCACCTGCAAAGCAGAGCGAAGAATGATTCGTGTGTTACAGGGATGAGCATAGTCCTTTCCGAATCTAGAGTTTCCCTTAGGGCATTCACACCAATCAGACACATGGTTCACCTCAGCAATTACAGACATTGAAATCATGCTGAGAGCCCATCAAAAGGCACTGAATAATCACACAATATTTTAAAAACTGAAGACTCAGCTTTCTTAATATAGTTGGAACATGAATTACTGTATTGCATGTAGTTTTAATGCCATGCAAAATTGACCACTCATGATGATCTGCCATCAACCATAGCTGTAGGCCATGGATAAGATTAAAGCTCACAGATGAAGCTTGAAACAAGCACTGTGTCTTGTTAGAAAATATTAAAATATTCCCTATTGTTTAGTATTTTTCATCCTTATTTAACATAAAAAGAATACGGCTAAAAGATGGATTATTTTTAAGGAAAAAAAAAAACAACTGCACTTCATACATCTGTTCTCAGAGGTGTTAAAAATTCTTGTGTGTTTAATTAAATGACTCTTTGTAAACACTGACTAAAAAGTATAAACTTCTCTCTAAATTAAACGGATACAGAATTATTAACTGGCAAAAAAGAAGCACAACAACAAAAATAGTATTTAAAGGAGACAAAACTGCAGCTTGTTTGACAAGAGGCATTACTCTTGCTGTTTATCCCATTTCTTCAGCACCACATTTGAATAAATACAAATGAGATCAAAAGAGCATGCAGGTGCATTCGGTCCTTACCGTTCATCAGCACTTTAAGCTGTTTGTCATAAAACTCTGTTTCTTTCTGAGAGATGAGGGCACACTCAGCACACTGGCGCACGGGGTCCACAAAGCACATGCGAGGCAGAGGCACTTTTTTACTGCAGCACTTGTCACAGAAGCACTTTCCGCACCTTCGACAGTGATGCTAAGCACGAGAGAACATTTTGTTTGCTTAATTATTCCCTGGTAGCTTCCCGTATAACTTATTTGATAAAGTTACGGTATTAAATATCCTCCTTCCCAAAAATCAGAACAGTTTCTTGGGTGGGAAACGTGCAAATTGAGGGATAGGTAAAGGAAATTTAACTGCTAGAGTGGTAAAAAGAAATCTCTGGAGATGGAACACAAAGGACTGAGTATAATATGAACAGCAGCACTATAGGGCTTTGTTGCCGCTCTGTAAACGCACTTCTAAAGCAGACCAGAGAAGACACTGAAAGGGCTCTGCAGTGTCCAGTAAATCCTTCACCTTACTGTCAATAAAAACACAACAAAAGAGTGGTTTCTAGGTTCCTTCCCACTTCCAAGCAAAGAAAGATCTTGGGAAACTTCAACTGGAGATCCTATTCTTCTCCCTTAAAACTTATTCTCAAGTCTTTCCCATGGAAACTGAAAACCTAGAGCTATTTCTCTATCAGAAACATCAGGCAGCGTGGTACAAACCCAATGAAGTTACAACATCAGAACTAGTATCGCAATGTGTTTCACAGCTACTGAATCTGCAACGAGGGGCTTGTGCTCCAGATCACCGCCGGGGTGTGACAGTCCCAGCACGTCTGACGTGATGCAAGGTCATGTCAGACAAGTCTTCCCAGGCAAGCAGGACTTGTGGCTCAAAGCAAGTTTGAACAGTTTGATACAAGGAACTGATACGCTGCAGATTTGGCCAGCGTCAGGCTTTCCTTCCAAGTATTATTGCAAAATTCTCTGGAGCGCCCATTTCCCAGGGCTACCTCCATGAACTTCCCAAAACTAACGCAAGTAAAACACAGCAGCCTGATCAATTAGTGCTTCTCCATCTAAATGTTCTAACTGACCACCAACCACACTCTTAACCCATCCAATTAAAGGTAAAACAAGAACTAGGAGAAAGTACGCTCCATGATTTAGGAGTACTAGGATCCCTAGATGACATCCTAGGACCAGGAGGTCCTAGGAGGACCAGGTTCAGGACCACTTGGCCAAACTGGACATTCATAAGTCCATGGGCCCTGATGGGATGCACCCGCGA
>JAOXNO010000041.1:12374797-12385361 GCA_028565335.1 Limnodromus scolopaceus | reverse complement strand
GACAGGACGAGGGGTAACGGTTTTAAACTGAAAGAGGGGAAATCTAGATGAGCTATCAGGAAGAAATTCTTTACTGTGAGGTTTTGAGACGCTGGAACAGGTTGCCCAGAGAAGCTGCGGATGCCCCATCCCTGGAGGTGCTCAAGGTCAGGCTGGACGGGGCTGTGAGCCCCCTAGTCCGGCGGCCGCTCTACCTTCCCGCGGCCCGGGGTGGCACAGGGCGGTCTCTCAGGCCCCTTCCGGCCCAAACCCACAGCAGGAGCCGCCAGTCACCGCCCACCCTCCCCAGACGCCCAATAGAACGCCGGTTCCGGACTTCCCAGCCAATCCCGTGCCGCTTGGGGTTGAGGGCCGGCGCGTAACTCCTTCCCTTCGGGCGCTCGGGGCGCATGCGCAACGAGAACTGCCGGACCCGCAACCCGGAAATCAGCCACCGTACCCTCCCTCCCCGCCCTGTATTCCGTGCCGGAGGAAGTGTGGTAGCCAGTCAGCGAGCAGGGGGTGGGTTCAGCTGGACTGACGGACCCGCCGAGCCGTTCGCACCACCGCTGGCAGCGGCGGCTCCGCTCCTCCGCCACTCCCCGCCCCGCGGAAGGGATCCTCACCGAAGTGGAGAGCGTCCCGCCCTCTCGCTAAGTCGCGCCCTGTTCATTGGCCGCCCTTGCCAGAGCGGGCGCCATGAGAAGCTTTGATTGGCCCGCGGCTGGCAAGCTGCTCGCCGATTGGCTACGACCTTTTGCGGCGCCTCTGGCGGGGGGTTCGTAACGGGGGTGAGGGCGGTGTGGGAGGCGTGTCCCTCCGCCTGGTGAGGCGGCTCCTGTCAGGGCCGGGGGCCGCCAGGCTGGTGCTGTGGAGGGGAGGGTCAAACCGCTCCGCTCCCCCCTACTTCAGCCGGGCTGCGGAGGGGTGCTGCCCCCCGCTTCCTTCCGTGCCGGGGTGGGCTGTGGTAGAGCCGAGCGGCCTCAGCCGGCGCCTCGTCCCTGGGACACGCCTGGTCTTCCAGTACCTGGCTCCCGGTGTCTCTTCCCAGCGCCCCGGGCAGAGGCCGCGATGGAGCGGCTGCGTGTGAGTGGGGGGTACAGGGTGGCTTTGAGTCCTTCCAGTCACAGGTCGCCACGATCATGATATATTTCAGTAAGTTTTGACTTCTAACTTCTATCAGAACCTCGCTTTAAATAGGCGTTACTTAAATATTTTTTTCTCCTGCCTGGGTTCAGGATCCAGGGCAACCTCTCCCCCCCACCCTGCCATGTTAAAAAACGGGATTGTTCATTAAATCATATATTCTTAAATAACTCTATATATCTGCCAGAATCCTTCATAAAGATGATCTGAATAATAGCAACAAACCCCATGGTACTGTTCTGGACAGCTATAGTGCTAAGCTATTGTGTTTCAAAGTATTAAAAAGAGCTTTTAATACTGTTAAAAGAAACAAAGTGATTTGGATGTTTTAATATTACATTTGTTTTTAGCTAATCAAAATATATTTGATTATCCAATGTATGAATAGTCCTGGATCATTCCAAATTGTATGCGCATGAGATCTTGTTTGCTATTTGAAAACTAAAAGTTTGTGGCAGGATAGAAATAACTGTCCAGCGTATCTGTGAACTATGCAGAATTACAAGCAATTAAACTTATTAGTAATTCTGCAGTATTATTAGTTGAACCCTTTAATAGCATACATGCAAACAGCTATCTGAGAAGACTTCTGCCAATGTGCTGAATCATTGTTTTTTCTAAGATAACACATAACTACACTGTTATAAAAGAAGATTCCTACAAACTTTTCATGTTGGGTGATGCTTATTTTCTTGTTGTGTGTATATCTGATAAAAGCCACTTTAATAACAGATAATTCGCTCTGGTGCTGTATCAGGAAATGGACTGGGACCAGTTTGACTTGAACCCCAAAGTAATTGCTGCCCTTAAGAAAGGTAACTTAATTTGTCAATGTCTAGTCAATAGATCTGTCACCACAGTGTTTTCCTTTATATAATTGCGCGTTTGTGGGTGTAAGCCTGTAGATGTACA
Source organism: Limnodromus scolopaceus (assembly GCA_028565335.1). Lineage (NCBI taxonomy): Eukaryota > Metazoa > Chordata > Aves > Charadriiformes > Scolopacidae > Limnodromus > Limnodromus scolopaceus. The sequence continues at coordinate 12,383,324 of JAOXNO010000041.1, read as the reverse complement.
GTAACATTTTAGAACTGTAATTAAGGATTTCATATGCAAGTTTTTTGAATAATTAGAAGTGATGGGGTTTTCCCCATGCTCCAATAATAATTTTCCAAACAACTTTATAGCTTGTGCTGGTACAATCAAAGTAAACGTTGCCTGCCCTGCTTACAAGAATGCAGCGTAGGTAAACTTCAAGTAAATGAGTAGCAGAAAGTGGGAAAACTTTTGTGCATAAGGGTGTAATCCAGGCAAAAGTATTTACAAAAATTCTTCTAATTTCAGCTGACATAAAATCAGTAAAAGAGATTTTAAATCTTTCCGGAGCGGACTTGCAAAGATTGATGAAGCTATCCAGTGCAGATACACAATGCTTACTGAAAACAGTCTCTCACACACTGAGGAGAAGTAGTATGCTTACAGGTAATATAGTCAATACCCCAAAACTGTTCTGTTTAAATCTTAAAATACTGTCACTGGGAGAAAATAAGGTTTTGGTTCGTCATTGGCACCATAATGTGATTCTGAATGCGAAAAGGCAAGTGTTTTAGTTACGCTGTAGTGAGTTAGTTAACTATCCTAAGGACAGCTCCCCTGAGACCTTGAAGGCAGGAGGAAGGGGATGGGTGTCGTTCTTCGGGATCAAGCCTGCTTGAAATGGGACAAAATGATTCTCCAGTCTGGAAAACTTGATGAGAGGGGAAAAAAAAGTCCCTCTCCCTTTTGGACTAAGACTAGTTGGAAAAACTAATAAGTTATAAACTACATAAACTGAGTTGATATAAACATCTAATTCCAAACCAAGCCTAATAGCTCCAAACCTAATAGCTCTTCCTGCACAAATGCTTTGTGGCAGCTCTGTACTCAGAATTTATTTTCTTATGATTTGCATATATCTTCAGGCCTTGGCCAGGTGCCTAGTACGCTGTTTCATAGACTGCTATAGCTTTCCATCCCAATAAGTGCTGTGCTTGAGCCTTGCTGGCGGTATTTTCCCAGGATGTAGCTTTCCACAGAGACTCCTTAGAGGCAGAGAAAGGAAAATAAAGTAGGAGAGGATGAAAGAGCTCAGTGTAAACTATCAAGCATCCCTTGTAGATATAAACCTGGTATACAACCTCTATTTTTGTATCATTGTGTGTTAGAAAGATATTAAATTAAATTCCTTTCTCTTTTTTTCCTTTTTCTTTTTAATTGTTTAAAAAAATCCCAAACCCTGCAGCACTTCAGCTCTACCAAGATAAAGATCACCTCACCTCCCAACACCAGAAGCTAAGCCTGGGATGTTCCGTACTGGATGGCTTGTTAAAAGGTGGCATTCCTTTAGTGGGAATCACGGAACTTGCTGGGGAAAGTTCTGCTGGGAAGACTCAGATTGGTTTACAACTGTGCCTTTGCGTGCAGTATCCTTACAAGTACGGTGGATTACAGTCTGGTAAGTACTGAAATGTAAATATTGATTGATTTGCCATTTGGGAGAATATACTGGCTTCAAGAACATCATCAGGGCATTGAAGGGTAGCGCATGTATTCAGTGCGTGTCTTACCCTTCTGAATTAGCATTAGCAGTAAGCTAGTTAATTAGTAATGCATCTTTATAGGGAGAAAAGCATGCTCTGCACATGCCCTGCATCACAACATCATTTCCTACAAACTTACTCTTGGCTGTTGTTTACCTGCTTGCTGCCGTGTGTTAAACTGCATGCAAACAATATATGAAAAGCATAGGTGTCATAATTACTTATTGACTCCTCGGGTAACCACCACAGCAAAAAAGCTTGTCAGCTAATTTTCCAGAGGCATCTTGGGTATATGGTATATATTCCCTAGTTGGGGGTTTCAAATTTCAAAGAATATTTAGTTTGATAACAGCAGTTATAGTGATTTACAGAGTAAAATTGATGGAAATACAGTTGAAGAAAGTTAACATTGTTTTGTACCTGTGAGTTTTTCCTGGGTTTCCCAAAATATACAAGTTTATTCTTTGATTTGAGTATGGTTTTTTTAGCTATCACATTAGTCTACCTTCTAATTTATTTATTTTTTTTAAAGTATTCTATGCTGCCTTAGAAAGGGAGGAAACTTGTGCCACTCCTGGTAGTCTACCTTGGGTGTGTTTTGGCTGTGATCTTGCTCTTCCTTCCATTTAGCACTGGGTTTAATTTGGCAGCTTGGTGGTTTGTTGTGGGGAAGCTTAATTATTTCTTGTACTATATCCACCCATGTGGAAAAATCATGGAATGTCCCAACGAAGATCTTGCTTAAAGGGCCGTAATTAGCCTGTGGCTTACATTACTTTGCTTTAAGTTACGTCATTAATCACAGCAGAAGCAAATATATTTTGTTCGATTCCTTCACGTGTTGCTGCTAACTGCTGCAGATGGTTTGAATGCAAATACATTTTTATTCATGCCCCAGCCCTTCTCCCCATTTCTGTTGAAAGAAAGGAACAAACCAGGAGGGAGTACGGAAGAAGGTGCCCAGCCTCCTGATGGCAGTCTTGGCTCTGGTACCAGACTACAGCCTTCCTTGTAGGGCTACAAAATGACAAGTCTTTTCATGATTTATGTTTGAAGATGGTTCTGGTTTCTTATGCACCGAGCACTGAGTGCCATTACTATTGCTTTGTCATGTCTGTGGTCCTCATCTACCCACACCTTGGTGTTTCATGGGAGGTGGGATGGAATGGCCATCATATCAGTGCTCCTGGGAGAGAACCAGAGGGTTTCGGAAGGGTTGAGAACACAGAACTTTTGAGGATCATGGAAGATATAGAAGGTGGAAATGTCCTGCTGCTGGAGTTGGAGAGCTAAGGGAGTGGTGGGATCCTAATTCTTGCAGTTCTTTACTCTCAATGTGGTATCTTGCTATGTATTCGACTGCACGCAGTCACGGCAGCAGATACTGTTTGATAGCTCTTAGAAAATGAAACTTGATTTCTCTGCAGTCTATGGATACAGGTTGTGTTGAGTCTCTTAGGAGAAATACAGGAATTAAAAGCTCATGTTATGAGGAGTTTTATTCTTTAGGAAACTTGAGGGGAACAGGAATGCCTAGTAACTATCACAGAACTCTAGTGCTACCAAGAGAAGATTAATCTCAGTACTAAAACTTTGCTAATAATTTAAAATTATGCTGGCCTGTTTGTTTTGGGGTTTTTTGTTTGTGGGTTTTTTTAGGGCTAAAAACTTCCCATCTCTTAGGTGGTGATGCTGAAATACATTTCTTCAGACAGTATAGATTTATTGTGTATTTACTTCATTTGACTTGGTGCAAATCTTGTTTACAATGGTAGGAGGTTGGCAGCAAACAAAGAAATTAGGACATTCTTTGCCTCAAGGTTCTCCTTCTGCCATTCTAAGAATGTCAGTTCTGGTCAATCCCATGTTGGCTGATTTTATATGCCCATATTCATAAGTAATACATGAATATAATGTGACAAATGCATATCCATATTAGAATTATGAATTAGAGAGAAAAGCTTGCAACCGATTCTTGGTAACAAACTGGTTGGTGCATGACAAATTATTTCCATAGGACTCAAAATTCATTCTTCTTTGAGGATGGGGGTTTTTTTAGTGTTTTTGTGCTTTTTTTTTTTTCTTTTGTTTTTGGGATGTTTTTTTGGCCAACAACCAGTATAGCACTTTTTTCAGCCTAAAATCCTTAGGATTAAGGCACTGGGATTTGATGAAATAGCTGGTTTGTGTTTGGCTTTTTGTGGGCCTGTGAGGAAGGATGCTTGTAAGATCACTGGGGGGTGACTGGCTTCTTAAGAGCGTGTCTCAGCCTCTTTCTCAAAAGCAGTAACTGCCCTCACTCCCCTCTTGCTGTTGGTGCTGATGGCTTCCTGAGATACTGTAAACAGCATCATGCCATAGGCTTTTCTCTTTGTCTTGTACTAGTCTCCCCTTTTTATTTAGGTTATGATGATTCGCTTATCTTTAAAGGTTTGTGAATATTAAGTGCTTTTGCCTCATAATTAAAAATAACATGAATAAATGCATTCACTTGAACTTTAAAATCACTGTCATGATTTTTACAAAGAGGACAGTGCGTACCAGGAATTTTAAATCTAGGTTGCTGGACCAGTGGAGCAGAGGGGACCAGATTTTTGCTTTTCCAGCAGCTCTTCTTTGCCTCCAGGTATTACAGCTGTAGGATTATTTTGTTTGCCTTGATTTACTTGTTCATCAGGTATAAATGTGAAACTGGGCCACAATTGCACATGTGTTTGTCATACAATAAGATTGCTTGATCATTCTATATGCTTCTGCTTTTACCTTGTGTTTGTTCCTATCGCTGTTCTTATTACTTGTACTGAGGTTATCTTCAAATAAGGTCTTTAGGAGAATTTAACATTTCTTTTTCTCCAGGTAAGTTCATTTTGGAAAAATATATTTTTTCAGCAAGTTTCTAGGCTTTCTGCTTTGAAATGTTGCAATAACTCTGGATCAAACCACAGTTATCTACTCGATGGAGCACTGACATATCTCGAAATGAGAATCTGCATTTGAAAAAAAACAATGCCCATGAAGTCTTGAGAAATGAACGTTCCATCCTTTTTAAGTAAACCAAGGAGAGCAGGAGGGACATACTGCTTAAAACTGGTCTGTTTTTTAGAAAGCGGATGATTTCTCTGTAAGCTAGTATTGGTGGTAAAGAAATGCCTGTCGCTCAGAACTGGGCAGTGTTGTGCAAAAGGCAAGCATCTGCGAATAACAATGCAAAGTCCAGAATGTTTTACTTGAGGGGCTGTTAAGTTACTGTGCCAACACCAGTCAGCATAGCTTTTGTTAGCATGAAATTCAGAAACCACACGGGCTGAAGGAAGCTGCGTGGCGTGGTGGCTTTTCCTTATTTCTCCGTTTGTTTACTTGGGTTTGAATTTGCGCCATGGTGATTTTCAGTTTTGTGGTGTAAGTGTTGCAAGACATAATGGGCTTATGTGAGTGAGTATTGGTGCTAGATATACATAATGCTGAAGTTGTGATTAGAAATTTTTCTAATTTCTACAAATTTTCTAAAAACTGGCTCTTTAGAAATCGTGGAACTGAAAGTCTGATCAGGGATGAACTGCCCTTAGCAGAGATACTCATCTGCCTATTTGATACTCAGCTGTCACTGTCAAGTTGGAGAGTGATATGAAAATTAGTCCAATTAGGAGAAATTAACCTAGGGAAATAGTCAAGAAAGTTCACCTAGTCAAGGTTCACCTGATTAAGTGTTTAATAATTAGCTGTTTAAAAAGCCTTAAGCAGTTAAGCGATGTAATTGTTTACTGTGTTTTCCTTGCCTCAGCTTCATACAAGTTCCAGTGGTGCTCAACAAGCTGCTGGTATCACTGTAAACTTAATTGATTCAAATACCTGCGGACTCATTTTCTCTTTTTTTTTTAATTTTCCTTCTTTGCTGATGGAAATCTGTATGTGTACTCATTTATGTCTACAGGTATTGCGTATGACTTCAGCCTTAATTGCCAAAGACAGCATCTATCCCTGCAGTTTAAAATTCAGAATTCCATCCACCCAAATGCTAGGAAAAAAGAAAAAAAGTGGGAAAAGTACAGAAAAATATTCATGATTCAACTTCTTAGTTTTTCATATGTTCAGGAATCGTGATCAGATCATGACTGCTCTGATCACTAATGCTTTATTGGCATCCTTATTCACTGTCACGTGTTGTAAACTGCTGCTTTTCCCTCTGACATAAGTGTGCACAGAATGACACTGGGGAATCGAGAACGGAGACTGAATAGTCTCATGATAAATGCTATTGGCTGCCAGGTCCAAGGAAAGTTAAAAAGGAACTGAGGTGCAATTTGAACCTGTTTTTAGGTAGAATGGAAATAGGAGGTACTGAAATGTCTCCACAATTTCTATGGAAGGCGTGGATGACAATGAAGTATTTTTCCATGTGTTAATAATTGAGGAAGGCCTTTAATTCTCACCCATCAAAGACAATTTTTTTAATTAGTGGGCATGGATAATTTTTTTTTTTTGCTTTACCTGATAGTTGAGTATTTAAAAATAAGACTGTGTATTGGAAAAATAATTTAATTTTTAAAAATGTTTCAGAATTTGTGGTGAGGTTGGGGAGTTAAGCTGTTTAGTCCTAAAGAAAATTAGGCTTAGGCTCATCTTTGTCTTATGTAGAAGATTCTCAGCATTCAGTACCCTGTGTTATACAGGTGTCCATCAGAAAAGTATTTCTATTGATAAAGTAACCATTAATTTTAACTTGATCCAGTCCTTAGATCTTTCAGTTTCTGCTACTGGATATAGTTTCTTTTTTTTTTTTTTTTTTTCAGTGGAATATATAGAGGATTTTGTAGTTGCATCTGGAAATGGGCTTTTCTGCTCCCTGGAGAGCCAGCTTAGGGATGGACCATTGGGGTGGAAATGTTCAGGATGTCTTGTTGCCAAGCCCATCAGCTGCCAAGCTCTGTTAGCAGCTTCAGCCACTTTAGTGAGTGGACTTAATCCTTAGATATAACCCTATAAGTATTAGCTGATTACTTCTGGCTAGTTCTGCAGTAACAGTAACATTTTATTAAAAAAAAATAAAGAAAATACTGCTTATATTTCTTTTTTCTTTCCCCAACATATTTGATGTGTCTGTTTAATTTTCTCTACAACAGAGCATACTTGTTAACCAGAAACCACAGTAAAATCATACATCACTCACAGTAATGTGATTGAAGTGTAATGCTTTTTATCTAATCTGCCATTTTCTGGAAGAGCTAATTGGGCTGAGATTGGATGAGTGATCCTCTTTAAACTGGTTTACAAATTGTGGCAATAAGTACCCCTTCATGTGTAAATTTAAAAACAAGAAAGATAAAAACAGTGTCACGATAACTAGTTCTACTGGTTTTTACTGGGATAGTTCATTTTTTTTCACAGTACAGTGCTGTGTTTCGGATTTGTGACCAAACCAGGCAAACTGTGCGGTATCGCTCTCTTTGTGGGCTGGGTAAGTTATGATGCTGGTCATCACCCACGTCAGGCAGACAGGTGTTCCACAGCTGTGCAAAACGAGTGTCACCTAGTGGATGCACAAATCCAATCATGTCAGCAGGCACCCAAAAAAAAAAAAAACAACCAAGGTCCTGGCAACTACAAGAAAGCCATAGGACTGTCTTTTTGCTGTTCATCACTGATTCGTTACGGCTGCAAAGAAAAAAGTAACATGAATTTCTAGGTACATGCATCTAGTGCAGGCTGCATTATGTTATTTTTGTGTTGTTAAGAAAATCGCGGGTGTAAGAGCCCTGTTGTACTCAGAGGTGGTTTCCTTGATTCCAGGAGCTGTCTACATTTGCACGGAAGACGTATTCCCAAGTAAACGTCTGCAGCAACTCATAGATCAACAGCCGAAGCTGCGTGCAGATGTTCCAGCTGAAATCATACAGAAGATCAAATTTGGAAACAGTATTTTTGTTGAGCATGCGGCAGACCTAGTAAGGAGTAGCACAAATTAAGAATGCATAATTATTATACGATAATCCAGTAACCACGGGGGGGGGTGTGTGTGTGATATAGGAGACCTTTCAAAAGGCTAAAAGTGACCTAAGATCTGTAATGAATACTTCTTAATCTTTGTAATTTGCTGTGAGAGAACTGTCTATTACGGTGTTCTATTATGAAAGACACAAACTTCAGGACTATTCTTGCCTTGTAAAGCCACATTTTTGTGAAAAAAGGTTACTAGTAAGATTAAAAGATCCCCAAACTCACTTTAAAAACTCCCTCAGCTTGTGTTTCAGCGACGGTATCTGTAGTTACAGGCTTGATTTTTACCAATAGAGTTAAGTGAACTGTTTTAATGCTGGCTGTTTGTGTTTTGTGGTAGGATACCTTTCACAACTGCATCACGAAAAGGATTTCCCTGCTGCTCGCGAGGGGCATGGTGCGCTTGGTGGTCATAGACTCCATTGCTGCTTTGTTTCGATGCGAATTTGGCGTTTCAGATTCTGTTACGAAGGCCCGATATTTGCAGACGTTTGGAGCACAGCTTCACAGTTTAAGCACTAGATTCAGGACTCCAATAATGTGCGTTAATCAGGTAGGACATGAAAATTGCTTCTCATTTTATAGGGACCATTTAATGAATGGCTGGGGCACGGCAAATCTGTGTATGCAGATTTCCTGATGTTGTATTTAACGCTGTCAACTGAGTACTAATGACTGATGGAAGCTGAAGTTTTCTTAAACTGGTGTACTTTAAGCTAGTAAATTTTAGCTTCTTAAAGTTTAAGAATATAATTTAAGCTTTTATTGGCTGTTAATGTTCTCAGAGCTTGTCCATTAAAGCTAACAAAAATAGATATGTATAGCGACTGCGCAAAGCATCAAACTAAAGTAAGCGAGTTCTTTCTTAACGCTACTTTCAAATGCCATGGCCAGCAGGATGGCTCTGGGAGCTCTGCATGCACAGTTATATCCTACTTATACAGGAGACAGTGAAACGTCAGGGACTTTGCTTCATTTCACAGAATCATAGGGATTGGAAGGGATCTCTGGAGATCATCTAGTCCAACCCC
>JAOXNO010000041.1:12321140-12373025 GCA_028565335.1 Limnodromus scolopaceus | reverse complement strand
GGAAGAATCCTGATGTTAACAGACAACAGAGGGAGTCAAGAGGTGTGGATTTTTCTAGGTTGTAGTCAAAGGCAAACAGTTTCATTAAGCAAAGGTAGAGAAATCAGAGAACAGGACACCTTTTTGGAGATTTGGGCTTCAGTACCTTTTATCTACAGATACAGCTTTGGAACAGTGGGGGGTGTGTGGTTTTCTGTTACTTTTTTAAAACAAATTAAGCATCTAGTAGTCGTTAAATTCCTATAAGTTGTAGCTAGTGATATAGTTGTAGCACTGTAAATTAAGATAATATTTCACAACTCCCTTTTAGGTTGCCTTGAAAGAATACAGGTTTTCTAACCTGGCTTAATATGTGATCCAGTAACTTGGATTTTCTTGGCTTCCTTCCCTTCCCTCCTGCTTGCTAAAGGCAAACCTGTAACTGCAGGTCAGCTTCAAATGTTGTTTTTCTGCTTTAGGTGACGGATGCAGTGAGCGAGTCGGAAGCCGCTCAGTGCGGTTGTAGGTAAGTCACCCGCAACAGCAATGTAACAGCGTCACGCACAGCAGCGTTTCACCACTACAGCTTTTATAACTCCAATATAAACCACCAGAGCGTATTAAGAGCAGTAGTGCATTTACCCAGCAAAGCTGTATTTGCTGGAGATCAGCAATAACTAATGGGCTGTAAAGGGGAAGAAACCATCGTGTAACACTTATGCCAAATCAGCAAGTTGGGGGGGAAAATTCCCTGGAGTTAATGGCTGGTGCGCTTGCTTACACAAGAGTATTTTTGCATCTCTTCTTGCCTCTAATATAATCGAGTGCATTTTCCGTCTGTTTAGAAAAAAAAAAACCAGCAACCAAACCTCATGGGTTGGTTTTGTCAGTTGCTTAAGGAAAAAGAATTGAGTGTCTTTTGACACCAAGATACTAAAATTGTGTCTCAATCCTAAGGATTTCTTAGATAAGGTAGGAGTTACATAGAAGCGGTTTTGTGAGCAGTTAGCTACATCCTCCAAATTCAGTAACTGGCAGAAAACAAGGGCAAAGTTCAATTTTATTTTTTTTTTCCCCCTGGTTATCTTGCAGTTCTTTTACTGGAGCACTTTTTCCAGGAAGAAAAATTGTTTTAAACTTTTAAGTAGAAAGGTGTTACATCTACCCAGTGTTTAGAAATACACCTTTGAATGCAATCCAGGACCAACAGTTCCACACTTGAAATACTTAAACATACAAACATTTTCCTATTGCTATTTTCCTGTCGCAAGAAGGGAACTCATCAGGATAGAGGCAGGTATTCACTGTGGCTGCAGCTGGAAGAATGACTCAATTATTCTGTATAAAAGCAGTTCTCTTCCAATTGTCACCTTGCTATAGAGAGAACCCAGTGGAGAGACTTGGAACTATACCCTGTAATCTCCTGTCTTTGGAGACCTAAAGAAACGTTTCTTCCAGTGTTATTTTTTGGTACCAAAATCAAGTTATTTCATACTAAATGAATACATGCAGAAATGTGTAATGCTTTCTTTATAGCATGGGGGACAACAGAGTTTTTCCAGCCCTTGGAATAACCTGGGCAAACCAGCTGCTCATGAGACTGATGGTCGGACGAGTACCACAGCCCCAACAACCAGCTGGAGTTGCATCACACCACACTGGAACCATGAGGACTTTAAGAGTCGTTTTTGCTCCTCATCTCCCTCCATCCTTTTGCTACTATACAGTAAAATTGGAAGGTGTAAAAGGAATAAAATAAATCCTCTCTGTAGTAAAGCATCCTGCTCCAAACATGTATCTGAACTACTTTGCTTAGAATTTTTACTAGAATTACTAATAAAATGAAAATCTTCCTAAATGAGACGAATGGATGTTGAAATACATGAAGGGTGATAAGGCTTAATGCATTGTTTATGTTGTGAAAGATCTTTTTATACTTGCTATATGTTCATCAGCTGTCCCTCATGAGGTAAGTTTTCTAAAGGAGAGTGAAGCTGTGGAGAGGGGGAGGCTGCACAATGAAGTGTGATGTGGAAATCTCCATGTTAGGGGAGACCTGATTTCTAAATTATTTTTTTTTAATAGCGTGCTGATCTAGAAATGGCATTTTCTGCAATTGTGTGCCTCCTCTGTTTCCAGACCCAAAGGGACTCCAATTCAACCAGTTAATATTGCCTGATGGTGCTTCTGGGCCTCATGCTGCCATTAAGTAGAGCCATTCCTCTACCTGCAGAGCCTCAAAAATAACACAAAGCAGCTTTGTCACAAAGCAGCCATCCTATTTTAAACCGCTTATTAGTAACGTTAGGATTAAAACACACCAGCAAGAGACTTGATTTCTAACATTGTACTTACCATCCACAGGCTGCCATCCCCTTGGTCTCTTTGCCCACCTCTGGAGCTGTGTAACAGGTAGTTCCAGAGGAAGGGCTGTGATCATCCCGATGCTCTGCTGGGCTCTGAGTTCTGCTGGTTCTGGATTCTTGATCGGCTTCTGGAGCGTTCCCTCCAGTATCTTCTGTCCGTGTGTCCTTTCCACTGGGCTCTTACCTACGCTCTGCTTCCCACGGGCACCTTTAGCTGTTTTCATCCATCCACGGGGCTATTACTCTTCTTAGGGTTTTGTTGTTAAAGCTTTACATGTTTTTCTTGCCATCTTTGCACTTTTAGCACATCTTTTTTTGTTGTCCTCAGACTCCTGCTATGACGTCTGCTTTAACTAGTCCTTTTTTTTTTTTTTTTCTGCTGCATTCAGTGGGAAAGAGCCGGGTGAAGTTACTCACACGTTTTCCAAAGCCCCTAGACCTTGTCTGGCCTCCGAGCAGTGTCTGATACTCGCTTGTATCACATACTTGTTAAGCTTTCAGATTTATCCCCTTCTACCTGCTCCCTCAGGCTGCACAAACAAGAAGTCTACAGTCCTACGTAATTTTTGTGTAGTTACATTGCTCAGTTCTGTGCTCTGGCAAAGGAGAACCTCTTGTTCTCCACAGAACATGTCTCCATGTCTCTCTAAACAGTAAAATCTCTTCCCTAAGTACAGTTTCAGAGGAACGAGGATCATTTGGTAAGAGGCAAGTCCAGACAGACTCCTTTTGTGTTCTTTGGGTACACTCTATTAGTGACAGAGCCACCTTCTCTCCCTGTCCCCTGGTGATACCCTCCAAGGCCACAGCACCCCAGCTTCTGTTGTGGACACACATGGCCGGGGAGCAGAAAGGAGCCGCTTTGTCCAGCTGGGCACGGGGGTAGCTGGAGGAGACTCGCTGGCAGGAGACTTCTCCGAGGACAATTAAGCATGATGCCAGGAAAAGAGACCCAGGGAGACGGGGCCTGTGGCTGCCTCAGGGATGTTCTTGAGGAGAACAGGAACTGTCACGCCTTGGAGCTGAAGGAAGGGAACTCCAGGCGAGCAGAAAGGAGGGCGAGTTGCTTGCAGTGCCTTCTGCCATCCCTTCAACCACCCAAGGGGACCTTGTGCAAACAGCGTAAGAAATTGTCTCTAGATCTTTTCTAAAATGTCTTAATTCTCTGCCTTTGAAAGTGACTGTGCTCTCTGGGGTTTTGTTTGGTTGGTTTTAATAAAGTGCAATGGTGGAACTTAGAAGCCTGTGGATGCTCTAAGGAAGAAGTGAGCAGCTCGAGGCAGGGCTACCTCAGCCTTCAAATCCCTGTGTTACACGCCCCCTTCCTAACAATGTTAATGAAGCTAAATTAACGCACCGTAGGTAACACTCAAGTTCTCTTCGCTCCTGGCCTGTGTATCTGGGACAGGAACTTTAGCCAATCATACTGTACCAATTTGGTTTTTTAAAAATAATCTTACCCGTGTAAGTCTGTCATGGCCTGTGTTGCTTCTTATTTAATTCTCCAGCTGGAGGCTCAAGCCCGAGGCAGAGCATGTTACAGCACAGTTCCTGGCTCATCATCGCACACGAACCCTAAACCTCTAAAATGCAAGTGACCCCCCCCCAAGCTTACAGTCGGCAGCTCCCAGCAGCTGAGTGCTCCTCTGCGGGTTCTACCCCGTCTCCAGTTCCCGCAGCTGAAGCACAGCACAGCTCTGGGGGTGCAACCACCTGGGGAGGAAGGCCTCTTCATCCGCCCTCTCCGAAGCCTTGTGTCAGGAGTGTTGAAACGTGTCTAAGTTTCAATAAATGCAACCGAAGGATCTTCCCTTTAGACAGTTTTATTCATCTTTGGATTTCACAACTGAGATTTGTTTCTATACAGGAAAAAAAATGGAAGTAAATTTTACAAAGAAGATTTACATTCTAAACTGTATTAAGTGTATCAGCTTTATCCCGGAAGACCACAGTTAAATATTTTTCTACACTTTGCAAAAAAGGTTAAATGACACTTACGAAACTTTTTTAAACAGTTTCAAATCAATCTACAGATCTGTTATGTATTTAAAGAGGCCTTTTTCAGCAGAAAGCTCGTATAGGGCTCTGGAAACGTCGCTTTGGGAAAGAAGAACCAAATTAACGTAAAGAGAAAGAATTTACACAACTGACCTCTTTCGAAACATGTAGTAAAACGCTCTAAGACAATCTCATTGCAAGTTTCTTGGTGAAATCACAGCAAATTACTACTATTTGTTACAAGTAACATTTGTGGAAGTTTATTTTCAACAAAGTCTGATGGGGCAAGACAAACAGGTGAAGGCTGAACGGGGTTTCACCCCCAGCTGTGACAAGCAGTAACTACACAGGGAGCTCAAAATGAACCATTTTAAAACCACTCTTGGAAGATTTATTTAAAAAAAAAAAAAAATATCAGACATGAAATCCACGTAATAGAGCAGGGCGAGGGGGGGAGCTCTCCTCAAGAAGGATACACTGACGTTACAAATAGTTTTCTGGTTTTGCAGTTGGGTTTTGGTTTATACCTTTTTAAACCAGGTCCTAGAAAACAGAGAACAGGGTTCCTGACTGCAGAGAACTCATCTGGCTTAATTACACTGTAACCTGCCACCGCTACCGTCTCTTGCTCCCACCCAGCAATTTAAAACTAAAGCCTCAGTAACTGTCCCTGTTTGAACTGGGACTTGAGTATAAACACAGGGAGCCTAAGGATCCACCTGGTTTTAAAAACCGCTTCACCGTGTCTGTTCCGTGCCGTGTACGGTTTTGAGCCTCTCTCACCTGTGCGTCCCTCACCTTAGAGCAGCCGGATGCTGCTTCCAATGCAGCCGGAGTGTTAAATGAACTTCCGACTACAGTTCTCTAAATACTTCCTAATTAAAAGCAGCCATAATTAAAGAACAGTTTTGCAACTCCACTATAAGCGTCTTCTCAACAGCTCAGGTCCTTTGCCCTCTATCAGCCCGTTACACTCTCTTTTGCTTTTTCCTTTGTTGTTCTGGGCTTTTTCTTCCTTTTTTTTTTTTTTTTTAAACTACTGACCTTGGCTATTTGTCGCACTGAGACCCTTGTGAATGGTTTGGAAGGGGGGGAATAAGCAAATGTGGACCTTCAAGATTCCCCTCAATTCTAAACTATTAAAAAAACCCCACAACCCAACCCAACCCAACCCAACGTTTAAACCAATCCTTCTCTAAGTCCGTGACAATGTAAAGTCTCTCCAAGGAAACTGTAAACTTCACGCCGTCCCATCTCGTAACGTTTATTCTCTCGGTACAGGCCAAGGTTACCAAAAATGCAATTCTCTTAGCAGCTTTCAGACAAAATACACGGCCTGCAGAACAAAAACTAAAGTAACTCGTACTCGTGGGGTATTGTAAACACACTCTGAAGGCAGCACTGCACGCCCCTTGCACTACAGATTTACGACAGAACCACACCGTTTTCAAAATTACTGGATTCAAATGGTACAATTTAAGCACAAATACTTCAAGTTCAAAATAATTTTAATTGACTACCATTCAGGAGGGCACGGGGGGGTTTGTTTTCAGGAAAGCTACAAAGTGTAGATAAGGTAATCAATTGTTTTTCCCGTGTTTACGTGCTCTGTTCCACCACTGCAGTGCTGCAAGCACAAACATCGAGTTATTCCTCTAAAAGAGGAGGAAATCATCAAACAGTTGCATTTTACAAGAAGATGATCTAAACTCCAGAACAAATACTGCCAATATCCCTACAGACCAGTGCAAAGCCAGTGAGACAGAAGGGCAACAGGCACCTTCCAGTAACAATTCAAGGGACGGTTCCTCCTACACGCGGCCCGTGCTCAGCACCCCAGAAATAGCCACTGTTTGTAGGAGAGCCTGGAGGAACTGGCCTAATCTGGAGTCCTCGTTAAGTTGTTAATGAAGTCCCCCCTTACAGTTCTGGGCAAGGACGAACACACCACATTAAAACCTAAACAGCACTAACCAAGGTTGCAGTTTTCCTAACAAGAGTCTGACAATTTTAAAGGTCTTTCCTAGTTCCCTGTTTGATCAGAGCTGTTGATTTAGTCCAGTACTGAAGCTATCCAGGAATTCTACAACTGGGTATTCTGGTTTTATACTTTACACAGACCGTTCGCTACAACTGAAACAGAAAATTCAGAAAGAACCTGACATAAAAGCCAAGAGAAGAACCCACCTGAAATTTCAACGTACACAAACCACATCCTGACAGTAATTAATTCATGATACAAACGTAAGAAGGTTGACCTTAAAAACTGGCTTTGTCCTTTACAAGTTTTTCCTCAAACTGTAAAGAGCTCATTGGCTCGTAACTGTAAGGACCTGGCTATCACTTACGGCTTAGAGGAGTCTTAAAATTTGTTCCTTCTCTGAGAAAAAAAAAGTCATTAACCTTTTAAATGTAAGAATTGTTTAATAAGCAGTAGCTCAACAATGTAGTCTTCCAACACACTTTAAAATATATAAAGGCTTAAAACATCTAAAAGCACAGTACTAGTAACGCCACCAACAGCACGATCCTAAATGAGAAAGTTCCCTCACTGTAGCCATCAACATACCGTGGTCTCGCCTTTTAAAACTCGATGCCCACTGAAATTTGGTGTGGTTAAATTGCTTATTGCTATTTATACAAGTTGGTGGTTGAGGGATTTTTTTTTTGAGAGAGGTGGCAAAAATAATTTTCCTTCAAAGTTGAAAGGTGACCATAGAAAACACGTTCTTCAATTTAAGTAATTCCTCATTACCAAAATCAGTTTTGAGTAGTTTTGTGGGGTTTTTTGGAAGTCAGACTTTGGGAATGGTCCCCGAGTGAAGCACGGAGCTCCGCAGAGCCGTGTGTTCCCAGACCCATGGAGCTGCTCCCGCGGCAGCAGCACCACCCCGGTGTCAAACAGCTTCACTGCAAGGGGTGGCTGCAGCGGGATCTGCCGGGGGGACAGGTGACACCGTGGCAAGGCTGCTCAGTGACACCACGGCTGCGGTGGGCTCTCCCGCCGCCGGACGGACACCAGTGCCCACCCAGCTCAGCAGCCCCACGTCCAGTTCTTTGTGCAAGGCTAGCTCTGCCTTTGTGCAGAGAACCCAACTCACCCATGGGTGCCCACCGCATGGTTTGCTTTAGGGGGGGGAAAAAAAAAGTATATATATTATGTATATTTTTATATAAAAAGCTCTTAATAAAAAGATTAAAACTCAAGAGTCTACATTATATGAGTACATATTGCTAAGATAACCGAGCAACAACTTGTTCTTGCTCAAGTTCGTTAACGAATTGCACTACTTACTCTGTGCTAAAACGCCTACATATTAGCAGCATCACGTCCCACCCATTCCAGACCGTCCTTGGAGCAGGTACACCCTCCGCAGCTTTCCCTAGAGAGGTGCTAACGAGGTACCTCCCGGTAAACATAGATCAAGTGCATCACACATACAACTTCGCGCATCGGGTACTGGAAGCACAACTCCGCACCCCATGCGAAGCCAGTCAAATACTTCTACAAAGTACTAATTCTAATGACTCTTCACAGCCTGTTCAAATACTAGAACTTGCTCGTGTCCCTGTGTTTTACCTCCTCCAGCTGGCGCTAACCTTGAATGAATATTCCAGCTTTTCCCAAAGTGAATTTCGTTCGGCATTTTCCAGCTCACAACTATTACCGCAAATACATTTCTACACACACGTTGGGTTTTTTTTTTTACTTTCTCATCCAACTTCACACGAATAAGAATTTTTTTTACAAAAAATGAACAAAATTACAAGCTTTACAGAAAAGCAAAAGGAAATACTAGTGTCTATAAAATACTTAAAACATACATACTTAGTTCCAGCAGCAGTCCTGTACACGGACAGCATACGTATTAACCAGAAGTAGGTTTAACAGGGATGCGTGGTCAGACGAGTTGCTTGCCACTTGTGGCCACCTCGTTGCTTCCACCGGGGCCCTTCAGAGGCGAGTGGTCCTTTGCAGAGCAGCTCCTCCGCAGCGCGACAGCCCGGCGGGCAGCTGCCCGAGTCTGCTGTCGTCAGCCGTGCCGGAGAACGGCAGGACGTGGGATCGGCATAAGGAAATGTCGGAGCACTTTCAGCAGAGAATGGGATCGTGAACTCCAGTGGACAAGCAAGAAAGTCAACCTGAGGCTTGATGTTTCCCTACGAGCAACAGCTGCTGCTCCGGGAGAGTTGCAGTCCAAAACTTCAGTATTTCTCGACCGTACAAGGTAAAGGTCGGAACATTTTCCATTTCTCCTCATCAACCTGAACCATCCGATCTCCATCCATTGTTGTGCCCTCAGACTTCTATCAACAAGTATCAAAGTTACGGTCACGGGTACGACTACTGGTGCTACCTCTACGGAACGTGACCCCGACCATCTCTCCTGTAACATCGAACAGCTCAGTCTAGTGGTTAAGGAAGCCGTCGCTAAGTGCTGTTTTGCCAGTGAAGGTTTCTAACATGACAATAATCCCTGGTGCAAAAGGCAGCCCCACCAGCACAGTATGCTCAATTGGAATTTATACAGTAACGCACATAAATTTATCCTTTTCTCATTCCAGCACTGTATATATTTACTGCTACACGTCTAATTTTGCCTGCGTTTTCAAACATCTTTGCATTTTGGTGTGCTTTAAATATGTTTGTATTTTTACTTTATTTTTACTTTTTTTTTTGGCTGCTGTAATATTCAGATCTATTAAAGAAATCAATGTAAGTAGCATGAATGGGAGCAGTGCAATGAGCAATAATTATCTATATAGTTTTCCTTTAGAAGAAAATACCCACTAATGCTGTGTTTAAAATCATTCCTATTTAGAAAAGTAAAAACAGCAGTCTATTGGAAAAAAAAAAAAAAAACCAATAAAAATCTACAAACTAGGTGTTCCTACACACAATGATGAGGAACCAAAGCTTTGAAGGTCTCAGTGCTTCTTTATTCACCCAGGAATATTAGCTAGCTTCTCTCCAAGAACCTCAATGCGCCAAATCAGTGTGACTGACACTCAGAGCTCTCGAGTCTGTCAGACAATTATTTCGTTCCTGCGTGAAGGGGAAAACAAACAAACAAACAAATTAAGCAGATGTCCACACAGTTCAAGCAAATAAAAAAAAATTACTAGTTTTAACAAACAGGAACAAACATAAGGAAATACAGAGAACTGGCCGTGTTCGTGATGGGTATGGGGGACGCTCTTCCATATTCAAATAAACACCTTTTTTTCCCCCAACTTTCAACTAGCAAAACTGGGAAGATCTACTGCTCTGTGTACACAGCCTTTATGATCCCGACCCCTGTCTCAGCAGAACCACAAAAGCCCATCTATGGGAAAGGCCAGGAGTCTCTATAGCGGGAGAACGAGAAAAAGCTCCCAGGAAGTGGGAACTCCTTTTACTCTGGCAGCGTAACACAACCAAGGAATTACTCTTCGCAAGTCACATCGATTACACACTAAGGATCCGGTTTAGGGGCACCCAAGGCAGGGCGTTTTGAACCCTTGGCGCTGTTGCTGCAAAGAATTATGCTTTACCCTGGATTTTTTTTTTTTCCTTTTTGTTTTGGCTGAAGTTCACCCTAAGCAAAGTTTCGCGTACATTTCACACCGCAGAGGGCTCTGCGGTACGCTCCTTAGAGATGACGTAGTTAAGACACCTTTATGCCACCCAACAGTGAGGTGAGAGCCACACAGGTGGGGCTTTCTCGCTACGGGAGGACAAACGGCGAGCAAGATCCTCGCGTACAGTTTTGTTAGTGTACAAGCAGTTTTATCTTCCTAAAATTAGTTGCAGTTACCATGTTAGTAAAATGCACAAGAGCGTTTAGGACACAGAACATGGCCAGCTTATTCGACAATCTAAGAAACAGTGATTTATTAGGTGAAACCAGGAAATGGAAAGCAGCGATCGATCGGGCACACCACGTACAGTTAAGCAAGGTAAGGTCTTCTATTAGCAGAAGCATAACGTAGATGAGACAACCTTTTAGAGACTGTTCCTCTACAACCTCAGAAACAACTGAAGTCGCGTTTAAGGGAATTTGAAAAGGTACAGCCGTTAAGATGATGGGGTAAAGCCCCTTTGCAGTAAAGGGGTTGAAGTAAAAAATACTTAGTAACTGGGCTTTAAAAGTTCTTGGCTTTTTAATTAGTGTTTGTAAGAACGTAAGAATCTAGAAGTTTCATATCTACTGTAATAGTCAGAAGGTCCAAAGCCAGAGACCGCTTATAAAAGCTGACACTCTTTACTGGTTGGACTTAAACACTCAAAATTAAGCATAATTCACAAAAGTGTTATGGAACAATGCCTTAAGCATATGCTTTAAACGCCTTACTGAAGTAGGATCTTACCAATTACTAGGAGTTTATTGCTTTATTATTTATCATCCTCTTTTTATCCCAAACCCTACTAATAATATCTATTTTTGTAAGAGTATTGTAGGGCTTCTTACTTGAAAATGATCTTCAGTAGCCTTGCCACCCATGTTAAGAACATTCAGAGAACTGGCACGCTTCATGCTGCAACCAGGACAGTGAACATGCAAGGATAAACCGATCAGAATAGCTGAAAACTAACAGCTCTAAAAACACAAATATAACAACGAGCAATGCACAGTTAAGGGAGTTTGAACAATGCCCCAAAACTGATCTGAATTAACTGCATAACTTAGAATATGTCTATATTCAGTTCTAAATTATATATATAACCAAAAAAATTACAGGCTCCTCAGAGCTTAAACATTTCAGGCAATTGATTTAATTTCAAGTCAAAATAAAAATCTCAATTTTTAAAGCATATCAAATTCATACACTGACTTAGCATTGATTTTTAACTAATTCTCAATTTCAATTTTATGCAGCTTCTTACAAAAAGCATCAAACAGTTTAGGAAAAAATGTGAAACACGAGTTCTTCACGTAGGCAGCACTTGGAAAAGCTACAACAAACATTAGTTTAGTACTTTCTGCCTCATTTACGTAGATCTTCAGAATAAATTTCAAAAAACATTTTAGTATCTATTATTTTAAACATCGCAAAGTAAGGGAAATCAAGAGTGTTGCTGCTATTAACTGTGGTTGTGCTTTTGGCTTTACAACGCTCTGAGAAGTGGTAATAACAACCCTAGAACTGAAAACAACAAATGTGGAAAAAAAAAAATGAATCACCTACACAGGAGCTCCTGACAGTCAAAACATCACTGCATTAACTGTAATATCTACTGCTGTTTGAGATGAGGATTAATAATTTACCTACATTTCTCAAACATATACAACATTTAACAAAAAAATAAAGTGTGCGGAATGAAATTCAAGATTAGCCTTAACGTTTCCATCACCGTGGTGACAAGAGGATTGTCTGGTGTCCTGTACCCCACGCTGTCCGTACATTACTTACAATGTACTACGTTCGCTTTGATTTTTCCCTAGCTCTTCAACTATTGCAAAACTACTAAATAAGGGCTTTGAATACATCTCTGATGAGCTATTCACAAGACAGCGAGGCCCTAATCCTGCAGCGCTCCCTACAGCTTTAGAGACCACTGGCCCACGCACGGCTTCCGATGCCTTCCACTGACCTGGAAAGGTTTATCCGAACAGCTCACACCAGGTGTTAACCAGTTGTTCTTTCTACCGAAGCAAGACTACTAACAGTCAAAGCCAAGCACCAGTTTTAAACGCTTTCACAAAGCAAAGGCTTAGAAGAATAATGAACCAAACCACTAACGAAGGCAGGCGGCAGCTGCCACGTCAACACAGGCTGGGTTTTCCTCGCATTAAATCTCAACGTTTGGAAAGCCAGAATGCACACGAGTGTAAATGTTTGACATGAGTGTTAGCAACAACAAAGCAAGGACTCATGCACGGTAAACGCCTCTCATTTATTCAAGGAAACATGTACAACAGAGGTTATACGTGGAAGTCAAAGTAAGTTAATCTGTAAAACACAAACAAAACATTGCATAAAACTCTCCACAAAAGCATAAAGGGTTATGGAAAACATTCCAGGGAAATAGAACATCCACCAGTAAAAATTTACGCACATATTTTTAGGTTCTTGCTGAAGTGCCAATTGAAAAAAAAAAAAAAAAATAATTTTTAATCACACCTGAGACACTAGTTGTGTGTGGGTTGGTTTTTTGTTTGTTTGACATCAACAGACTTAAGAACTTTATTCTGGCAAATGCACTTTTAATTCCCTCCATGTTAGATTGCACAAAGAGCATGCAGTTGTTTTTCTGATGCATAAGTGATAGCAATAATGAGAGGGGTGGGGTTTTTTTCCTTTTGAATTACAAATCTTAACTGTTCTGCTGTATGATCAAAATTTTTACAGTGCAAAAAAATCAAACCTAACACTAATTAAGCAAAGTTGAATTATTACAGAACTGTAATTATTACAGATTCTGAAATATGGTAAAGCAAGAAAGAACTGATACCATGCTTCAGGTATTGTATATTTCAAAGAACAGTTCTTATGAGATTTGTTATTTGTCAAAAAGGCTTCTCCGTGATTTTAAAGAAACAATTTCCCTGATGAGTTTTCTACTTTATTCTCCTCGACCTTCCGTATCAAGCCACAACATGAAAACCAAGTCTTTCTTTCATGCTGTGATATTAATGTATTTCTATTTGAGTATTTCTCATTCAGAATCACACCAGCACCGGCAGTTACTATTTACAGAAGCACAGTATAAGCAACTGGGGTAAATGAATTTCAGAATAAAGTCTTCACAGGGACATAGGCAGGGAATGCAGAGGTGTACGGGTAAGGAGGGAGGCACGAAAGTCTTCTACCTAGAGCAGCTGACTTCAGAGCAGAAGTGATTTATATGTGTGTTATGTCAGTATTGCAATATTCAGCTATCAAAAGCACTAGAAACCAAAGGTTTGCATAATAAGAACTGAGTATCCATTTTATTAAACTCAGAAGCAGAAAAAAAGATTATCTACTAAAGTTTCTTCAGAAAATGAAATCAAAACAACTTTTTGGATCACAGCTATGCTTCGTGATCTACTAGGCTGGTGGTTAATACCAGGGATCTTAGCTGGGTTTAATAACAGATGCAAGTATAAATAAGGATTAAAAAATGTCTATATCTTACAAGAACAGAAACTGTAATATTGTCTTACACACCCAACGTACATACCTACATAAAAGCCTGTCAATGCAATACACTTATTGCAAGATTCAAAAATAAATTGTTCTTTAAGAACTACAGTGACACCTAAAAACCAAGAATATTTTGTCAAAAAGGGAAAGCAAGTAAGATACTGCTTTTTTCCAGATTTGCTTCACATTAATGTATTTATTTGTGATACAGTGATACCTGCGATAATGTATTTATCTTGTGATACAGACCCCACAACATAATTAATGTCAATGTGGGTGGATTACTTCTACCTTAGTCAAATAACACTACCAAGTGCAGACAATAAAAAGGCAGAGGAGTTCCTACAGGACACTGCAAAGCCAAACATCTTCAATTACACATAAGCATCATTTTTTACACCTATAATCATGGAGATACTTTACCTGAAGAAAAAGTTAGGTCTATTTAATACAGAGAAGGAGGAACTGAAAACCTTTCCACGTCTCTCAAAAATGAGGAGGAAATGCAAAATTAGCTATGAATATATGCACCTATTCATGCAAGAATATATCTGAACTACGATCTATGAATTCTAGACAGAGCTGAACAGAAACAGAAAATCAGTGTATAAAAATGCTAATACTGAAGACAAAGTACATTTTAACATTTAAACTTCTCTGCAGCAGCCAATAAGTGATGAATGTTTTTATGCATTTATTAGAAATATTACACACATCCAAATCCATAATCATATGGTAAATAAGAAAGAGGGAGAGGTCAAGTTTTCCTTAAAACTTGAATTTTTACCACTGACTTCACTGAGACCAAAATATTAATGACATGCACAACTAGACTGAAGTTTTTCAACATTTTCCCCTGCTCTCTGAAATCTGAGTTTTCCAAAAATAGAAACTGAGGAGGGCTCAAGTCTAGAATTCCCTTTCCCACAGCAATATATAAAGCTATATCAAGAATATTAAGCTATATCAAGAATGTTAGTTGTGGGTTTACTGTCTTCAAACTTTTATTGTAAAAATCGTTAGGATTCATTATTCTTCACTGCTGTGCGAAAAGGAGAATTTTGCAGGTAACTATTATTTATCAATAACTCCATGAGGCTTTTCTATTCTTCAAGTAGCTAAAGCAGTAAAAAGGGAAGAAGCACTGCCCCAGGTACTGCACTAGGCTACAGCAAGGGCACAGAAGGAGGGCACACCAGTACAGCTAAGAGTAGATAATTACCCTGGATTCTTTGGTTCACTGTCTCGTGAACTTCCTCCCTTCAGCTTTCTAACCAGCTTCTCACTGCTGCGTCTAATGGAAGCACGAAGTTTGCTAAAGGAACCACTGCGTTTTAAAGATCCAGTGCCATCCTGAAAAAAATTAAACAAATGTGAAAGTGCAAGAGTTTGTCGCCCTCCCCCAAACCTGGCACAAAACCATTTCATTGATGAAAAAAACTATTTTAAATTGCTATTAATATATACTTGATACAATTACCTAAACACAAAATAATCATGTAGCTATAATGTTACCAAAACCAATCGGTTCCTTCCAAACTGTAACAAAAATTTCTAAAACGTGAAGACATGCTCAAGCCATGGTTCATAGTAATTAATAAAACCCCACCACAGAAGTCAAACAATTCACCACCACCGTGTTACCATTTCATACGAGCGCAATGTAGTTAACAGAGTACAAGCCCAAGCAAAAGTACTTCATCAGTCTAAGAAAAAAAAAATGGTTTTATTTTTTCTAAACATCTACCTTCCTTGCAAACACGTTTGTTTAATCCTAAAACGCTTAAAAATATTTCTGATCATAAACCTGTATGGTTAAATTCCTGTGCTTCATTTTAACTCTCACCAAAGACAGTGTAAAACATGATGAAATGAATTTTTCGTACGTTGCACTGATGTCTTACACTGCTGTGCTGATCGAAAGAAACTTCCAACTGACCACAATTCCATTTTTGAAATGTTATACTCTTTAAAAAAACAACCAACCAACAACCCAACAATTTAGTAAGATTAGAAGTGACCACTTCCTACTTCAGAGAAATCCTATGTGATTAAGAAAGAAGAATTGTAAAAGAAGAAAGTAAAGTATTACTAAGCAGACAAAGACAGACACCTGAGTTGGAGTGAGTTTATTAGAAGTTAGAAAGACAAATACACAAATCACTGAACACCAAGATTAGTAGCGAAAAGCATAATTGCTAAAATCTCACACAAAGACTAAACAGCAATGCTACTTTAGAATAATCATAAGTGAAGACATCCAGAGTTTCATATTGATGTTAACCATGTAATAGGTCTCTAAATACATTTTAAAGCACTTGGAGAACATGCCTTACTGTTACGGGTTTTGTTTTGTTTTTCTCCTGTAAAGATCACCATCATGCCATTTCAATAATACCTTGTGTGATACTTTTAACTACCTTTTTTCCATAGTGAACAGCTACTTATAAAGTTCATCGTTACTTTTTTTTTTTTTTACTAATGTATTACACAGCAAATGGTTGTGATAACATTTTGTATGACTAGATACATATCTGGCAAAGCTACACGGGTACAGAAATAGAAAACCCAAAAAAAAAAAAAAAAGAGGACACCAGCACTGAAGGAATGGCCAGTTTACAGGGAAGTGTAGCTCTGACAAGAATCGTAAGGGGTTTGCTAAGACACAGCAGTCAGTACTGAAGAGAGAAGTTAAAGCTTGAAGATGGTGCACGCCCGTCATGCAGGAGACAGTATAAGAATCACAAAAGGCATCTAGGCCTGTCAGAAACGGAGAGAGAAAAACTGAATGAAACTGTTGGGAAAAATTCAACAGTTTTCAATTTTGAACAGTTATCTTTACAGTATTTCTAGGTCACATTCAGAACAGTGGGTTTTTTTCTGGAGTAAGTACTTGGACTGCCCTTAAGTA
Source organism: Limnodromus scolopaceus (assembly GCA_028565335.1). Classification (NCBI taxonomy): domain Eukaryota; kingdom Metazoa; phylum Chordata; class Aves; order Charadriiformes; family Scolopacidae; genus Limnodromus; species Limnodromus scolopaceus. The sequence goes on along the minus strand of JAOXNO010000041.1, from coordinate 12,356,660 downwards.
CAAAGTGCAGGCCCTTGCAATTACCACAACGTACTTCTTTACACAATTTCGCCTGCATCACTAATATGCAACTTATAAACGAGCGTGAACAATGCTGTGGATTCTTTAAGTTAGCATTTGTATAAAATACTTTTCAGGAGGGACAGCTTTCATATTACATTTTGTAAACAAAGACTTTTTTTTCAGCTGACACAAAGACAAAAATAAAAATAAAGAAAAAAAAACCACCTAGAAGAAAGGAACAGAGCAAGGTGCATTCATTTCAGCTTTAACTTCTGTCAGGAATTTTCCTCGAAACAAAACAGCAAGAAGAAAGAGGTCTTCCCCCAACCTCCAGACAAAATTCTGCATATTCCTTTAAGGAATTAGAATTCAACTGACCTCACAAGTGTTTTTTTAAAACATATCTCTGTGTGTATATATTACCCAAACTTCTGTACTTTCCCTAATGCAGTGAGGCAGCTGATAGAATCTACCTTCAAATATAAACTGTGGTTCAATTCACATGCTTTCCATTCTCGGTGTTAACTACAGAAACCATTACTGATAGCATTAAGATAACCACTTTCAGAGCCTTTATGTGTAGCAACTGGAATGAACAGTAATTAAAATTATTCTTGCAAATGGCAAAATGCCTTGCTACCAAGTGATTAGAAGATCGAAATCTAACGGAGTATTTGTTTCAAACTAAATTGCATGTATTGTTCACACTTTGAAAAGTGAAGTGAACTTCAGCTTTGCAGGATTGAATAAACTGAAGTTTAAATTCCAATTAGAAGTATTAGATGAGTAAAAAGGCTAATTATTCTTATGGTCTTAAACCAGTGATGCTATAGTAGTGATAACGATCCAATGAACAAAGGCAAGACCAATTTGGAAGATATAGAGTATAACTTTTATTATGCTAACTACCACATTAGGAATAAGCAGACAAGCTTTTGGGTACTTCAAGTCTGAAATAAAAACATTGAACTTCCAAGTTAAATACTGACTGCATGATTAACAAAACACCTTTAAAACATGAGATTAGGACAAACAAGTCCTTAGTGCAAACAAACAAAAAAAATAAAAATCAGAGATATCCACTTCTACGGCAAAGATAATTGCCAATTTTTATATCGCTCAGAATGAGAATCACCTTATTACTTTGCTTACATCTCCCAACCATCACCATCTCCTGTACTCTGTATCTGTCTGCTGCAATGTTGCCCGCCTGGCCCTTCTTATTAAAGAAGAGCAACTCGCACCAGCCAGTCTATGGGAATGAAATTTATTGCTTTTGTTTCACACCTGAAAGGGGACTGACGCGCCCAAAAGCCTGTCTTCTTGAAGCATATGGTTTAGAATAATAAAAGTTACTTCTTCACACTAAAAATATGATCTTAAGCTAAACGCTATCATACTATGAAGATTTTTATCTGTCCCCCAACTGGCTGCAAGATCAACTTACAAAAATGCCAGTTACAGATACCCATTGTCATTTTTAATATACAAACATAATAAGGAATAAAAATCTTGGGATTTTTACCTTGAAATTTTAAGGCAAAATTATTCCTTTGCGTTTTCAAATATCTTTGATTAAGGGATGGACATTATATGAAACATGTAAACATATACTACACAACCTCACTTAGCACGTGCATTTTAACAGTTAATGACAGATTTACCTCCAATAGATATTTCAGTTCTTTTTGTAAGAATGTAAGACACTATATCAAAGCATACAATGCTTAATAGTGATTACATTCCATATGGAAGTCAATTAATTACAATGTATCTTCCAACAGAATTTATTTTTATTGAAGGTTGTTACACTTGCCACCTGTTCTCCGACAGCTGAGAACATGAGTCAGTTTCACCACTTCAGAAGAATTTAAAGGGAAAACGCAGGTTCCGCACGCAGAAGTATCAGCCCAGCAAAAAAAATTCGACTATATTTTATGAAACAGAGTATTTTGTCTGGAGGGAACACAAGACAGCAAAAAAACCTACACGATACTAAGTAGAGGGAAGAACAGCACTGAGATAGAAACACTAGCAGGGTAGAGGGAGAGAGAGTTGCCCACTTCATGTAAATGATGTAATACAAAAAACCTTCTCTTAAGAGGGGGAAAACCAAGAAAAAACGAAGATAAGAATAAAGCAATGCCACTTCAGCACACTAAAAATGAAATGTTTGTTTGCCTCGACAGGTCAAAATTGAATTTTTCAGATCAACAAATTTTATCACCGAGTTTGATTAAAATATTGACCTAGAAATACTGTCTATTGCTTTTCCAGAAGGCCTTACAAATTCAAAACCTGCATGCTTCTTTAATTAATGTCAATAACAGAAAAAAGTTAAATCCATTTAGAACATATAATCATGCAAAGTACAGTGAAAATTAAGGGAGGAGTACAGTACACAGTTCTAACACTGAATGGGCAAAATGAGAATTAAAAAGAGAGTTATCCAACCTTACTTTGGCTTGATTAATGATGCAGTATTATTCACATTAGATGCTGATTGACTGTCTTGGCACCGAGAACACCAATGCCAAGAAAACAATTAGAAAGGGACAAAAGCAAAGATGGAAAGAACATGCTTAAGATTAAAGCAGTATATGTTTTATCAAGGTTTCTTTGGAATGCTAAACGTTGTCTCACGTGGTGAAAAAAAAAGGAAAAAAAAAAAAAGATAGATAGCTATTGTGAGAGAAATGAAACTTCAGAACACTCACTATTGCAAAGTAGGCTACTTCCCCTCCCATACAGCAAAAGCAGGCGACAGCACTTTTATAATCTAACAGAATATTTTCAGCAGAACTGCAGCTGGGAGTTAATTAACAGTGCAATATATATCCCATTGCCTGCAATGGGATAAAGCATGGGAAAGCTGGTGACAGAAGCAAACAACTACATAAAGCCAGATCAATAATTGAAAGCTTGCACTGTCTTTCAAGTAAAAGAAAACAATAGTTAGAAAAATGCATATGAAATCACACTAGATACGTTTTTACTTTATGAAAATCAGCATTATAAAGTGAAGCAAATATATGGAAAACGAACAGGAACAAGCATTGACTCCAGTCAAATTCTAATACGGGAAAGTGATACTAAAATTTCACTTAAGAAATGTGAAGTTACTATCACATCATCATGTGATGGCACTGCCTCTTAAAACAGATTCTACAGCAGCTTGAAAAGTTACGTTCTTTTCTCTAACAAGTTGGGTAAGGAGGAGACTGGAATTATTTTAGTGTTAGACTGATCACTTCAATTTACTCCAAAACTGCTAACACTTAATAGAGCTCCATAGCAAATGTTCTTTGTGATTCCAACAGATGCAGGATTTTTAAATAAACATTTAAAATACAGGTAAATATGGCATAAAAAGGACAAAAGCAACGTAAGTTAATTGCCAGAATATTTCTACAGTAAAAAGAAACCACTGACAAGCAATTGTACACCAGACCATAAACCAGGACACTCAATCAGCATTAAACAACTTAAATACAACTGCTTGGGATTCTTGAAGAAATTTCACCATTCAGGACAACAACAGAAAGGATGTTTTAAAATTTTAAAACATTACAATTTTTTTTTTACATGATGTTATGAAAAACAGAATGTTACTCTTAATTCCTTAATTCATTCTGCAAAATTACAAAATACAAAGTAGATCAACCAATGAACGACTGAAAACACAATAGGCTGGTGAATGTACAACCATTTTTGTTATGGTGATAATTTATCTAGGCTATTTGCTTAAACTGTGTACTGTACTTACCCCATTCCATTCTACGCTCATACTCACTTCCTCGCCTCCATCAGGACCACTCTCGTACTTTACCACATCAACATTGAGGCTCTCTCGGCTTCGCCTTTTTTCTATGCTCTCAGGGTCATTCAGCACTTCAGCAACTCTCTGTTTATGAACATTGTCAAGACCCTGAGAATTAGGTAAAATAACGAGAAGGTTTTATTCACTATAAGCTGTATTAATCTACCACTTACACACAATAACCGTATCAAAAAAGAAGTCAATCAAACCCGTAGCTCCATTACCCCGATTCTGCCTTCAAAGGTAGCTCAAAATGAAGTTGCCCTTTATATATTGCAGGAATCAACATAGCATGAAGTGGACAAAAGTCTGGAATTTTTAGAATTCAATAACTTGCCATTTTTTTCTTCCTTCCCTATCACTTGTCAAAGCCTTATGGTGTTCATGTCACTTACCCGAAGCCATTTGGCCACCAGTTCAATATTTAAGCAAGGCATAGGTCAGTAACAGTCAATGCAATTCTCAGTTTTCCACCTATCAAACGGTGCAGTATTCACCCACCTTTGGAAAGAACACTGCAGGTGTCTGGATATCTAATACCTAAGACACAGGTTGTGTTATTTAAAAATACTGCCATATGACACTTGGCACAGTAGTATAATTTATCCTTTGGAAAGAAACCAAATAGAAAATAAGCTTATCATAGAACAGACTAAGTATGTAGTCAATAAAATATGTTTACTTTGTGTTAAAGAATGCCCACCAATTACCAAGTAATCCTTTAAATATCTTAAAAGTGCTAGAATACCTTCTGTGAAAACCCTGCACTAAAATAAAGGCAAAATCTTTAACACAGAAATGAGAAAGTAACAAAGCTCAAATTATACTTATGTTTAGTTTTGTTTTCTTTATAATAAACCTACAGTATTTGCTGACAGGATGAGATGCCAGATAAACACCTCACAAATAGGAAAATATTACGCATCTTTCACTGTGCAAGCAGCAAACGCAGCAGGGGATCTGTGTGACCAATCCGTAAGTCTACCACAATACAGAAAGTGAAAATCATGCCAAAATTCTACTTAAAAGTGAAGTGCATTAATGAGCAGGAAAGTTGTTCTAGTGGCATGGAGAGTTCAGGTTGTTGGTTCCCACATAACTGCTTTCCACTAACTGAAGAGCAGAACAGCCCTCTGTAATGGAATTCTACACACAAGGAAGCACGAAACCAACACATAACGATCACGTATTTTCACTTCCACATGGCAGAATAGTGCAGAAAAGTTATTTTTATATATAAAAGAAGGAAACAAATGTAACTACAAGCTAAATTTTTCTTCCAGTCTTCTTATTAATATTCTATTATGCCTATTTATCCTGTTTTTGTCTGTTCATACTAGAAAATTATCATGTGTAACGGCAACTGTAAAACTAAGAACCAAAACAAGTATGTTAAGATGCTGTGCACGTTCATTACTGATCTTTAAATCACATCTGATTGAGAGACACACCGAAAATGAACCTTCAAGTAAAAGTACGTGAAAATCATCCTCAGTAAAAGGTATCTGTATCAGCAATTTCCCCCTCACCTGTGAATTTTCTTTGCTGAAGAACCTTTCTCCCAGATTCATACTTTCCTCTTAACCAATTTAATTCCACTTATTTGGCACTCACAAGTTTTCCATCCTTTCTTTGTCAAAGAAAGAACTTATGCCACCTTATATCAAAGGAAACTGCTGCTCTTCATTAGAAGAGCATGAGGTTTGCCAGGAACATTTTTGTGCTCTCCCTTTTCCAGAAATCTGCTTCTGTACACATCAAACACTGCAGCATCATTCTTTAGAACACAACTTCAAATCAGTATATCCAATAAAAAACAGTACGTTATCAATAAACATATGATCCGTCACTTAAGTCAGTTTATTTCAATTAAGAATCTGAGTTTAGAATTTTACATGGACATATAAGAAAAAAAAACAAACCAACAACAAAACCCAAAAACACTTCTGCAAAAAATACAAATCTTATTTACTACTGCATAAAAACAAAATTTAAGCTGAACTTTCCAAGCTTTTTTTCTATTCACCTACATTTTCTTATTTTGCTTTCCATTTTAACACTGACTGAGAAGCCATGTTTGCTTGTACAGTCTCAGGTACTTCTATAAAAGACATTGTATCAAATCATCCAAAAGGGAAAGGAAAAACAAAGAGCCAATAAAACCCCAACAAAAACAAACTCTCTCCCACTTTAAGACTGTGAGAAAGGATTACTTGAACAGCAGATTTGAGAGCACAGAACTTCTCCACACGGAAAGAATAATAGTCCTCCCTTAAACTGTAATATCCATGCCATTGGTTTGCAAAAGTACCCGAAACAGCAACTGATAAATTTATAATGGTCTTCTGAAGGTCTGCACCAGTTGCAGTCACTCATGTGCAGAAACAGAGCATTACTAAGTTTGACAGCTCCTCATTAAAAGTCGAACAGCATTACTGGCAAAGGAGATGATCAACAGAAACTCTCCATTCTCCCCTAGCTACAGTCTCTCTCCCAAGATATGTAGCCAGTTCAGGATTGCTGGTCAACACAGGGTTTTCTGCTCTCCCATTTTCCACATAATTTCACTGCCAATTTGAATCACGCCCCCAGTACATGGTGACACTGCTTTAGCAATTAACCAGTTTGCAAACATTAAGATGGTATCGGTTTATCACCAGTTCAGACTGAAATTAGAGGGCAACACCAAGCACCAGACACTAAATAGCTAAAAGTTCATATATTCTGCCTGTACAGTAGGCACTGAAGCTGAAAATCTGCATGACCACAATGCAGAAATATCAGTAAGGTGAATTTTCATACTTGCCTGTTTACGAGATCTCATTGCTGCCTCTTCTAATGTTTCAGCAGCTTCAAATTTGCCCTGTCGTCTGTAAAGTGCCCCAAGATTCTTTAAGGTAGTTGTTACTGTTGGACTGTGTACAGAAAAAAAAAAAGCATGTATATATACATATACACACCAAACTCTTTTCAATTCACAAGCCAATGAAAACTTCATATAGTAATTATCGGGTTTTGTAATTAATAAATCTCTCTTGAAATACATATATAGACTGTACTTCATGTACTTGGAAAAACCTGTTAACCCCTTTCAATGTGCATTAATGGCTCACACTGATTAGTCAACAGCCCTGAAAAGTGGAAGTAGTAACCAGCCCCTAGAGCTACTCAAGAGAAACCTGGACTGCTATGTCCTTGTGTCTCTCAGATACATCGAGGTGAAAACGTAGCTCAATCTGAGTGTGTCCAACCAAGTTAACTGTGAAACTTCCAGAAAATATGTCTACTCATGCGCAGACTGACTGCTGCTGCAGCATGTGTTAGTCATGAAACAAATTACCAGTCCCTTTCATCAGCTTTTATTTAGTACCTATTTGCAGCTTCTCTGCATTCAAACTACACTTGAATAATAAAGGGGGGAAAAAACATTGCACGTTCCATTAACAAGTCTCACACTCCAAGTCATTTTTGTTTCAATGACACAATGAGATTTAGCTGTCACAATATTATCACTTGAAGTTTTGCTCCAGTAACAGCAGAGAAAAGATTTCCTCACGCATTAGAATGAACTCGTACATGAAACACAAATCAACAAAGTTATTGCACCCAGAGTTCAGGATGGAGAAAAAAAAGAGCAATTTCAACAGTACAAAGGTTCTGTTGCTTGTTAAAATATAAGAATTCAATCACTGAAGAAACAAAAAACCCTCACTGAACATTATGAGTACTAGGTGCAGGTTTTTTCTTACATTGTACCACCTGCACGTTAAAAAAAAAAAAAACGTAAAAAAGGGGCAGTTAAGGAACAAAATTAAAGCAAAAAAAATCCCTATTTCACTAAGTATAATCCAAGCTTAAGTCCTTGCTTCTTCCATTTTAAGGTACACATTTTCATTCACGCAAAACTGTATTCTTCAAGCTTTAGAAACTCAGATAATGCTGAATTGTGGCAGTTTAACTTTGTTTCTTGTGCTGGCTAAAAAACTCAAGGCTCAGTTATCTGCAGTGTCTCCTTTTTGCTTCTGGCCTTCTCCAGAGGTCTTGCTGGGGCCAGGAGAGCACGTATGCCAACAGGCAGCATAAAAGGAAAGAGAGGTGACCTACACTTCCACGTGAAGGACTGCCAAGAACACAACTGGTGAATCTTTATGTCACTTACTAGATCTAACTAACCAGCCTAGAGTAAAAGCAGCCCCAGGACTTAAAAACCGCTACTGTGTTACTGAAACACAGACCTGGGGCCTGAATTTTTAATACTATAGTTTTTATAGTCCTAAGCAAGAAACTGGTTTGTTTTCATTTTTAAACATGCTTTAATCTGACATTTCTGGATACCAGGTATTGCTACTTTGCCCTGTAAAGAAACTACCCACCTGTCCACTTTGCAAGCTTTGTACCAGCCACCGTATTCTCCAAAAGATGTGCCATCTTTTTGCTTTCCCTATGAGAAAGTAACATTGAAGAAAAATAACTGATTTGTAACTTAAGTAGTAAAAGCTCTAAAACACATTTATGACAACAGCCTTACTTTGCATTCTTCCCTCTCTTCCGCATGCATCCAAATAGGCTTATTTTCATCTGATGAAAGATAAGAAAACATATTATTCCAGTACAAAACTACAAAGTATTCTTTGATTTTCATGCTTCCAAAATGCAAGTTGTGAACCAGAGAATTATACTATTACCACCAAAAAAACCCTTACTGTCCCTACTACAAGCAGCAGATAAATAAAACATGCGCCTCTTTCACAGCTTTACAATTATGTCTTCTCTTCTCAACTGAACTTAGGAACAGGTACTTCTGAGAAGCTTTGAAGTCAGTACATGCTGCCATCCATTTGTCATATGCCTAGTTCTAGGCTAGAAAACACACATTTATTTCTTTTATCATAACAACCATTTTGACATCTACTAAGTGGTGCATATGTTACTGTCATGGGATGCAACGAAAATTCTTCACTGTGATTTAGAGTTGATAAAAATGCATTTGACTCCAACGTACAGCGTAATTCATAATTTAAGGCTATTTTCCCCATTTAATACAATAAATGTATTAAAGAAAGACTCACATTAACAATGTATTTATTATATCATTAAAAATCCTGCACTGACTTTTTTTCCTGTGTCTAGAAAGTGACAGACATTTTTCTGTCTCTATAAAAATACCAAAAAATTGGTTTTGGTTGGGCATAAACTGAATTATGCCAGAAATATAATCCATAAAACATAAACCTACCAAGTCTACCTCATGTAAGAAAAATTCTCCTTTTAAATCAAATGCTACTGCTGTACCTAAATGCTTTCTTATGATGAATCTATATGCATCTATAATCTCACTTTTTAAGCCTACCACAAGCAGACAACAATTTAAGTCAGGATAAAATTAACTTCCAGCAGATTTTATTTCATAATAACTACAAAAATGTAACATACATTCAAATGTAGGAGCTAAGTTTCTTACCATCTACAGAACCAAATTCCCGTTCATGAGCACGAGTAAGAATCTCTTTATACAAAGTTTCCGCTTGCTTAAATTTGCCCTGTTTTAGATAGCAGGATGCCTGAAAACAAAATACCCCCCCCCACAAAGATATATCAGGACACTGTTTTACTTAGCTTGGTGAATAATAAATACAATACATGCTGAATAAAGGTGCATTTCAATTCAACAGGAAATTTTACTTTTTCTTTTATTTACTTTATAAAAGGCTTACCAGGTTATTCTTTGTTTTCGCAACATTTGGATCATCTGGCCCCAGCTTAGTTTGGTAAATCTCCAGTGCCCTCTGATAGTAGTATTCAACCTCCTCATATTTACCCTGGTTCTGGCATAGTAAAGCCAAGTTATTTAATTGTTTGGCAACATCAGGATGATCTTTCCCCAGAACCTGAAAATTAAGTACCTTGTGTTAAAACATTCTCCAATCATCATATCAGGGTTTAGAAATGCATCAAAACCCGTTAGTTTTTATTCTTCATCTATTCGACATGAGGATGACAAAAGCAAAATTTGCATTTGAAAGATATGAAGATTACTCATATTACACACTGAGAATACTGCAGAACAATTCATAACAGGAATAACCTAAGTAGTGTAATAACATTATATGCAGCGTTATTAAACAAAGAAGCCTGAAGATGCAGGCATTCAGTCTCACAGACTAGAATAATTACCCAGTCACAGAATAATCAACTTTAATGTTGTTAATCAAATTTAATGATGTTTCATTTTTAATTCCAATGCTCTTGTCAAACCAAAGATTACATAACTATCAAAGGGGAAAGAAAAAGGTGAAGAAGGTTAACTATAAAATACAGACTTAAGAATACACCCAGTGTGCTCCAACAGCTCCGTAGGACTCTAATTTACTACTGTTTTGAATTTCAGACACTGCTGACTACTAGTGCATTGCTAACTCTGTAGTTTATCTGGCAGATCTACCCAACTGAAATATAAACAAAGTGTTTAATTTTGCCCCCTGCCTCAAAAACCCCATTCAAAGGTGCTATATTCTTTTACTCATACCTTTTCTCTGATTTCCAGAGCTCGCTTACACAACGGTTCAGCTTCTTTGTACTTTCCTCGTTTACCATAAAGCACTGCAAGATTGTTTAGAGTTGCTGCCACCTGTCAACAGTAGAGAAATATTAATTACACGGGAATTTATCAATACAAATATCTGACAAACACACACATCTGCAATGCATTGATTGATGTTTTTAAATTTTCCATGCACAGGGCAGACCTCTTGAAATGTGCAAACGAAGAAATAATTAATACTGAAAGCATAGATATACAAGTGAGGAAAGGAAAAGAAACCAAAATCATGAAATACTTTTGCTTCATTTGTGGAAATGTCCTCTAGTGCATATATTTTCTTCATACGTTCTTCTCTTATAAAACTACCTCTCACATCTACACTCAGAGCTACCGTGCTTCACACAGGCTACATGAAGTGAGACACCACATTCATTTTAAACAGTAAGTACAAAAGCTTGATTTACGTTTCATTCAAAAGCAGAGGTAAAACAAATCAGAAGTACACCTTCAATCTGAGCTTAATAAAGTGATTTAAGTACATGAAAATCTTTCTTCCCAAATTAACTTCCCATAGAAAATCCATGCAATCCAAAATCAGATACGTGCGAGTCATTTGTCATGAAACAGCACCGAATATAATGCTCAAAAAGGTATGTTAAATATTTCAGAGAAAACATGAATGTTACGTTGTGGCCTCCTACCTGTACTGTTTAGAGATAAGCCAGGTCTTAAAAAATTCCTGTTGAGTTTAATATTAGAATGAGTTGAAAAAAAATTCAGTGAAAAACACAACTAAGAATATGATATTGCATGTATACAAACCGCTGGATGATCTTTGCCCAAAGTCTTTTCACGGATAGCCAAGGCATCATTCAGGAGATTCGCTGCATCTTTGTATTTGTTCTGGTCTCTAAATTTTAAAGAGCCATAATTAGTACCGGGGAGGATTCAGAAAAAAAAAAAGTCATAAAAATGAAGCCGACTTCAGTACTGGCCCAAAGATGCTAGTACAAAAGAAGAGTAATTGAGAATACATTCAGAAATTGGGAAGTAAAAACCTGAAGCCTGTAATGGTAAAGCAGTTTGCTGGTTGAGGACTAGCACGTACTACTTCTCCACTGCTGTCCAATTTATACCTCTAGATTATCTACAAGTGGGTTATCAAGATATGCTCCCTCAGCAGACAAAAAAAAAAGTATCAAAACCAGCTTCACTCCCAGAACAAAGGCACAGGCAAAAAGGCAGCAATCTGTCCGACTTTTAAGTATATGGAGTATATAAATATTGCAGGACCCTCTTGAGGTCTTTAATAAAAAATAGGGAATGGAAAATAATACAACAGTCAAAAAATGTTAGTCTGAACATTAACAGGTTGTAGCCAAATACTAACTATTTATTTAACAAGTATTTATCTATGTCAGTATACAAACCTGTACACCAAAGCAAGGATGTTCAACATAGTGGCAACATCAGGATGATCATGCCCCGAAGTCTTCTCCAGATCTTCAAGAGCTTGTTTACAGAGAGGTACAGCAACCTCGTATCTACCTTGGGAAGCATACTGAATAACGAGATTATGAAGCGTCCTTAATCTTGCTGGAATTTCATAGCCTCCTTGTTGGGCAGCAGCTGCTGCACTGCTATGCTGCTGTTGAACTGAAAGAAATCCGAAAGATTTCAAGACTGTAACTAAAACATCTAACAGTAATGCTCAGTGACACAAAATGAGACTCACTGAATTTTATTTCTTCAATACAAAGTATTAATATTGAACATACATAGTATTAGAACATACTTCACAGCACTTGTGCTGTCTTGAACAACGACAGTGAAAATATGACTACTTTAGGCTTCATACTCTGTCCAGTATTGCATTATTTTATACTTCTTTTAGTTCAAATGGCCAAATGCAATAAATCAAGAAAGTATGAAAGTATTTCAGCTCAGCAAATCATCAACAACTCTTAAGATTATATCATTATTTTGCACTTATAAATATCGATGTCTCTCTACGGAAAGAAACATTAACACAGACAAGCCAAATACTTGCAGAAAAGCTCACATTATTTATCCTTTTTCCTTTTTTTCTCCTTCTCTAAACACGCAAAATTTTTTTGTTTCCCTTTATAGGGAATTCCCTGCTATAGCAGGGAATACTTGAGGGTGGCACATAAAGAATAAAACACCTTGGATGCCACTAATAACAGTTGCAAGAGAAAAGGCCCTGAGTCACCCAAGCCAGTGTCAACCTTCAGTTTTTACTTATTAACCCTCAGGGTTAGCCAGTTATTTTCCAGGAGCTCCTAACTTTTGGTTGTTGCAAACCCCACTCCCTCACTCCCCCCCAAAATCTACTATCCTTTTTCTCCTTTCCTTTCTGGGAAGACTGAGGAAATTACCTCTTACTCATTTTCATTAAATTCTATACAACACACAAGATAAGGGCTCCTGCTGTGAGCCTGACTTTCTTCTCTCCCTTCTGTTAAGCAAAACACACGCTCACAGCAAGCGGGAACCTTTTTATGTCAATGGAATCATAAAATTCCACGCCTACCTCCCCAATCACTGCCTACCAATGCACTGAAGCATTTCAGTATTTTTTTTTTGGAGGTCAAGGAAATCACTGAAATATCAACTTTGTCTTCTGTAAAGCAAAATAAGGTAGACAGACTAGGCAGGTATACAGACAGCTTTGCTGTTCAATTTGCCTGTTAGAAAGGAATGAAGGATGAATTCAGCAGAGTCAACACTAATCTATTTTTTAAACTCTTCAAGTCTTCCTTCCATTGCTGGCTATGAATAGCACTACCATGCTATCAAGCACACAGCATATCTTGTGCATGTACCCATAAAGGAAATTCAAAACTGCTGATCACAGAGGTAGTACCCTTCAGACATTTTTTTCTGAAGTCATTAGCCTGCTAAGAACCACTGTACTGTGAGCACACCACAATATCAGTACATTATATAGTACCATCTTTATACCCATATGAAAAAACACATTTTACTAAGCAAGCCTTACCTATTTATGGCGTCTTTCAACCACACTACCATACCCCTACCTCAAAATCCATTGCACATTCATCAGTCCTTCTGACCTGAAGACAGTATCTCTAGATTGAGTAGTAAAACTAAGGAACATGATCTTAGCAAAGGACAAAACATTATGTAAGAAAGACTTCACACTGAAATCTGCCCCAAAATGTTAAATCAGATCATTAAAAAGTCATTAACAGAATTCAGCATCTGGGCAGACCATCCAAGAGATTCAATATTTCAGAATCTGCCTCAGTCACTTGGAACAAACCTTTTCCATTCTGAGGCTCACAATAAAGACTGTGGGACAATTCTGTACTGAAGCCAGTCCCAAGAACTTCACAACAGCTAGTAAACTCTTTAAAAAAAACCTACACCCCAGTTCTATACATCTCAATGTACACAATTTATATCAATGACTGGTTTACTTATTCTAGCAGCAGCATTCTCCACTCTGTTGTGTCCCAGAGGACCTCAAGCACGGATTTATTTTTGTAAAGAGCATCTTCCTATTCTGCATTGCAAAAATACACTAACATTGTAACTTGAAGTGCACTTACTTCCTTGTCCTTGGTCATCTTCATCATTGGGAAATAAGTCATCCAAAGGCTCTTTGGTGGAATCTGTATCTTTATCCTCCTACAGAAAAACCCCAAACCCAAACAAATTGTTACACTCAAATCTAAGGCATAAAGGGACAGTTCATTTAATCAGCAATGTTAAATGAAAACCCCACATCCAGAACTTAGGAATTGCCAAGAATAACATTTCTCACAAAAGTTTAACAAAGATCTTATGTTCAAATGTATTTACATACTCTGTCCCGAAACAATACAGGACACCTTCAGAAGAGCCAGGAATAGAAATCAGGTCTCCTAGATTTCAGTCTCAATTTAAGCACACAAGAACACATTCGCTATTCTTACAGACACACTGTACCTAATGAAAGCGCCCAGTGAAGAGCGAGTGCTACTGAATATAAAATTGTCCACTGCACTTTTTTAGACATAAACACAGTTATATATAGAATATAGTGGTAGACAGAGGAATAAGGGAATTCATCTCCTGAAGGAGGATAAAGTTGCACCAGCAACTTTAATTCTGTCATCTCAATTTTTAAGTACTTAACTTCTGCACAAATAATAGATTTTGCAATTGTGATCTGTAAGGCTCAAAACCAAAAAAACACTTGGAAGGAAGTTCAACTCCAATAGTCTCCATCTGAAACAATATTCATTTCTGCACAATCCATCAGTGTATCTTGATTTTAAACATCCAAAAATTATTCCAAGTCCCACAGTCATGTAAAATAAAGAAACATATCATCTCTCAAATCCTGTTTCTTAAAAGTGGAGTTTACACACTATAAATAGCTGAAGTTCTCAGAAATGTTAATCTCAGTAAGGAGAAAACCCAGGAGTAGAACACATTCCTATTTTTCTGGCTCTCCATCCAACACTTTTTTCCAAAGACTGAGAAAAAAGCAACTGCTGCTGCTGGCATTCAAGTTCAATGGTGGCAGAGTGGGTGTTCTGCAAAAACAGCAGATTGATGGGACTAGATCTCAGATGGGAAGTCCAAAATTTTAAATGTGCTGATTCCAACCTCATACTGAGTATATACAATTGACTATTTTCAAAGGCTAACAACAGAGACTGTCCATATGGTTAGTGAAACTGTAAAGATGCTTTGCTTACTTTGACCCTACTTGCCAATTAAACTTCAAATAATGGTGCTATTTAGGCCATCTGCAGATTACAGTTCAACAGTTAGCACATCAAAATCCTGCTATTCCTTCCTTCTGCCCCTTTTCTAAACAGGCTTCACGGGCAGTATTCAGCTACAAACTCACACAACGGCACTGAAATGCATTGTGTGCAACTGACTAAAACAACTCTCACTAATCACAGTATGTTAAAAAGGATTTAGTCAAGCAGTCAGTAAAGCATGATTAAAATGCATACATTTTCAACCATTATGTTGCTGAAATAATTGGTTATGAAAAACAGCTATTTCCAAGATACAGCTGAGAACGTCAGAACACACAAAATGAGATATTTCTCTACACTACCATCTAACTTAAGAAAACAAAACAAAAGCCAGTCAAATAATTCAGAAGTAATTTTTAGTAGTAAGTTACTTCTGTAAATTAATATTTAATCAATTTTCTCTCTGAATCTAAGAATACGTAACACAATGGGCAAGCTAAACACAACTGAAAACGTGCAGACGATCACGATGTCTGGCACGAGGTCATGAAGGGACGAGGGATTCAACAACATCCTATCCCAGTGTAAATTCTCAGCTGATCTAAAAGCTACACACTGATTTCACTACACAAAAATAAAGTATGTTTCTTGCAGTCAAAATAAATCATATCCCCCATATACTTACAATCCCTAATAGTTTTTATTTCCCACTTATTTTAACTGTTGAATTCACAGCAGGAAATCTCTCGTTTGAAGTTCAGTTCTAATTTTTTTTAAGATAATATGATACTAAGTAAGTATTTATGGATTTTGACTGATATGTATTTTATTATCTGCAGACAGTCAAACATTTACTAACTTAAAGTAAGAATGAACTGAACTCTTAAACTCTTTCTGCACACTATGTGACACTGGTACAAGGTAAGCATTTTAATGACAAGTTTATATTAGAGACAAATAAAAAGCTTCTATCTGTCATTTCTTGGTAACGAGACAGATTACAACACACAGGTAAACGTAAGGTGTTTTTTAGTCTACAGCTACTTACTGATGGTGAAATATCATCGTCATATTTTTTTAATTGATTCATGAATTCTAGATGTTTCTTCTCTTCCTCCAGTTGAGCCACAGATTGCTCACTTTTCTGTAGTTTCTGTTGTGTATTGGCTAGTTCATCCCGTAGCCACTGATTTTCCTGGCATAGCCGGCGAACCTGAGCACGCAATTTCTGCTTTTCTGATTCCACTGCATTTAAGTGATTTGACAAGGCCATCATTACCTAAAAAGCAGAAAGTGTCACGTGACACACGTATTTCCTCTAGAATGCAGTTCTGTATTTAACATTAAAGCCTTTTATTATTTAAAACCCATGTCAGCTGTGAAGTCTAGTAAACATCCAGCTTGCTTTCTTTTATATATCTGGTTCTCATTTTTCCTCTCAACTTTTTTAACATTGTTCAGCCAGAATTAACTTAGAGGAACTCTTTACTAATGATTATTTTCCAGGATGCTACTAGAAGTCACATTGTTCTAGAATTCCCTGAAGATTATATGTAATCTTCATATAAAAAATTTGGATTAGGATTTAGATTACTGAAATGGAAACCTTTGTTCCACTAACACGAAAAGGAGCAGTAATACTTTTAGCTTGAAGGATCACAAAAGTAACCTGAGTTCTAATTTAAGAGCTTTCAGACAGAAAGGGATTCATTTACATGCTTACAGTTCATAAGGATGAACGCTTCAGCATAACAATAATACTTCAAAGGGACAATTATACTATTGAGATCCAAATGCACAACTCAACACACAATTTATATAAGCATTTTAGATATACATATCATAAGCTTGAGTATGCAGACATTCAATGTGTTTGAATAGGTACATTAAGGACAAGAAATAGAACTGCCATAAGCAGTCTACTCGGCATTCTTTTTTTTTTCCCCTAAGCAAAGTTAAATGAAAAAGGAGCTTGTTAAGTGAAAGACAGCCATTACATACTGAAGACACTCTCCCTTCACTGTTCATGTTACTTCCCACTGATACACGTGGAACAGCTGATAGCAATCCCAGAAAGCACACCTTGTAAGAATGGGCAACTGGTGGTGATAAAAATCTTCTTTTAGATGAGTCTGACATGCCCACGTTATTAGTATTTCACCTCCTCAATTTCATGTTTCTTTAAAACAAAGTTACTTTGAAGTGTTTTTTAAACTAAATATTTGATGTGAAACAGCGTACTTAGCTGATATTTCAGGTTTCAAAAAAATACATCAAGCCTTTAGAAATTACTTTTTTCCTGTAAAGGTAAGGTAAAACTCCAGGTATAATTTCCTAACACCAGTCCAAATCTCCAGACTTCAGCACCTATCTATTTACATATTCATAATTGTTAACGATTTAAATTACTTGGCCTATTCAAACAGTGGCATTTGTAACATCAGAAAGTGTATTTAGGAAAGTTATGATAATAGGGTCAACATACTCAATATTCTGCAAGCTACACTGGAAACTAAAATCCTTTGTAATCTTACTCTCTAGAATTAACTGAAAGAAAAGTGATTACTTCTTCAGCAAAGTTGGTTTCATTTTCATTGAATCAATGTGTGTCATCAGACCTATATCCATATCACAAAAACATCTATAAAATTTTTCCATATCTTAAATTAAAAAATAACTATATTGTTGCAACCTGACATCCTGACTAAATATGCATCTTCTCATTCATCTTCTGCACAAGGTAGCTTCACCACCTAAGACAGTTCACATAAATTAGCTTAGAGTCCCTTCTTTAATATCAGTGAAAGCTATTCAGATTCTGTACTCGATTTGTAATCTTTAAAATGTTTTTAGATTCAATTTTGGTTTAGTGGAATGTTCAATAAGCATTAGAGATTCTTAAGCTCCAGGAGTATCATGGGCTACTACAAAGAATCTCAGAATCAAAGTGTCCTGGTTTCAGCAGGGAAAGAGTCAATTTTCTTTCTAGTGGTTGCTGTATTTCAGATTTGGTACAAAAGCAACATCAATACTACATACTGTTTTAGTTGTTCCTAGGTGATGTTTATACTATTCAAGAATTTTTTTTCAGCTTCCCATAGAAACTGAGAATGAGCATAGACAGAACAATGGAATGGCCACTGGAATATTCTGTACCACAGACGTCACGCTTGGTATATAAATGGGGGCTGACTGGGGGGCAGGGATCCATAATCACTGCTCAGGTCAGGCTGGGCAACCAATTTATCACATGGTGAGAGTGACTTGTGTTTACCTTTACCTTGTATATTCATTTACCACTACTATTATAGTTATTTTCTCTTTTTTTGTATTGTTCTATTGAACTGTCTTTATCTCAACCCACAAGTATTTATCCTTTCCCTTTCCCCTCCTTTTCTCCCTCTTCTCCCTGTTCTTCCGGGGGAGAAGGGGGAGAACTGCACAACCAGCTGTGGTCCTAGCTGCTGGCTGGGGTTAAACCAGGGAGGTTTATCCAAATACAATATGAATTTAAGGTTATGTCAGAGTTCAAAGGTTGGAGCAAATTCATTTATCTGTGAGACCTCCCTATGCAATAATTTAGAGTTAAAATGCCCATGCTCAGTTCTTGAGTTGCTCAAACATTACCTGCCTAATGCTGCGGAAAAGTCCAAACAGAAAATAGCAACTGTCTCACTGAAGTAAAAAGGAGCTGTTACAAGCTTCAGTGCCTTAATACTGAATGTATAATTTGTTCTGTAACACAGCAAGATACCCGGTATCTACCTCAATTAAGCAAAGTAGTCTTTTTCCTTAACATACAACAATAAATGTCCCAGCACATTGCTAATATTCAGTAACGCAAATGTATGTCCTTCAAAACCGATCTCTATTGACTTCAAAGTTTCGAATTATAGGTCAAAAAATGATCTTTCATTTATTTCTTTTACACCAAAAATTCATTCAAGGTCTGAAAGGCTTTATTTCTACTACAATTTTACCTGTGCTTCACTAAGGCCAAGCTCCAGCATTTCCAGTGACTTTCGAATCATGTTTGATTTTTCTTCAACCAGATTAGTTTCATCATCTTTCTTCAAACATTTCAGTGTTTCGAGTAAGCTCTGTAAAATGGAATTGTGTTCATTCTTCAGTGCCTCTAGTCCATTAATGACTTGCTTAGTTTTGGCAATGATTTCATCTTGAGTGAGCTTCTCCAACTTCTCTTCCTTTAAATACACCATTGTGGACATGTTTTCATACATTCTGAAAAAGAAGAGTACACTAGTTAAACCCAGAAGTAAAAATAAAATAAGCAATTCTCTATAACTGAATAAATTTTTCCTTTAAGAAGTCATTAAAACATACGATTTTGAAATATATGTTCAGAATGTAATGATATTTTTGCACAACTTTCACAGTGTTTCAAGTTCTCCAGCTTCTGTTTCCAGAGTTAGTATTAGCACCAACGCATGAGTCAAACAACAACTGAAAATAAAATCTGTATTATAATATGGCAGGAGAATTTCTAACGAGCACTGAAAAATCAGGCTGCATCTCCAGGATGTAAAAAAGCAAACGAAGTAGCTGGCGTATAAAAGATATACTATAATAGTTATTTGCAGATGCTATTGATCTACAACTATCTTCACAAATATTCACAAACTAGAGCTTGAGGAGAAGAAATACCACCCAATCCTCTGAAAGGGTTGATCAGTCAGTCAATTATGAGAAAAACAGACCACTTCCAGTAAGAAGGAAATGTCATTTTCCTCCAAGGGCTACAAAAGCTATTATTGCTACAGATTTTGAAAGTAACAACTGCCCCCTAAGATTATTTTACATTTGTTATTGTAGCTCTACAGTTACATATAGACATTCAATTGTCTACAGGTCTAGATGCAGCTGTTTTGATGAATTTGCAACAGCTGTCTCAAGCTTGAAAAAACGGTTTGTATAACACAACCCTTGCAAGAAGCATTTCACTGTGCACATTTTGTCAGTACCTCACATGCTACACTAAAGCTAGCAATTTCCAAGTGTTTATAAATACCTCTAACAAATGCAAACGAAGACCCAAAGAAGTTGACAAACTCAGGTAATTTTATATATACTGTAACTGAAGTGACAAACAAGTGTAACAATGTAAAAATACAAATGAAACGCAGAGAAATCACTTCATCCTTCTTCCATGTCACCAGAAAAATGTTCGATAATGAAAAGAAAGAATTGAGGAATTGTTCCTTTATACTTAAGATACAAATATCTTTGAGTGTATCAGGAAGTATAAATTTATTATAAAGTAGGAATCGTTTTTCAAAAGCAATAAATTATCACATCTATATGAAGACACTTAGGGAAGCTTTGAAGTCTAGTTCTAGAAGAAAGCACAAAAAAAAAATTACAACCACTTAAATCCAGAATAAGTGCTATAAGGAACATGCATATAAGCATCACTCATGACAACAGCCAAAGGATGTGCTCTTATACTAAAGGAAAAAGGAAGTTGCTCTTTCTGTGTATATACACTCAAATCACCCTTTCTGTTATGACCTCCTGCAACACAATACTTAACAGGCATAGCCATTTGTCACAAAAGGCTGTACAGTACACTGGTTCATTTTATAATAATACAGAATCTGAAAACACAGATAATTTTGGGAAGCAGTGAATTTGGTCTTACCACAGGTTAATACAGGAACATCATATTCACAAATATATGTAATACATGGTGCATACACCTGCATAAAACATCTAATCCAGTATGGCATCAGAAATCAACTCACCAAAACCTGATGAGCAAAACGATACTTACACATTTCTCGTTTATAACCTGAGAACTATTACCCAGGATGCTTAAATGACATTTTAAAGCCCATACTCTCTAAAATTGTGTATAAAAATGAGCTGCAATTTAATGTAAGCCAAATTTATAACTAAACGCTTCTAACATGCAGTCTTATATGAAATTGTTATGGATTATGCTAACTCAGCATACAGCTCAACCCTAATTATTGTCAGCATGCTTTCGCACCTTTAATTACTTTCCATCCTGAATACAAGGAACTAAACCTTTGATCATAAGAAAATAAAAACAGCAGAGGACATCTAATGAACAGGGACTTCCATTTTGTATTAGAGAAGTTCTGAGAAATATGACTTTGAATATGCCTTCATGCAAAAAGAATAAAGAAGCCTGTGAAGTACCTGTCTGATACGAAATCTAGCCAAAAGACAAATATGTGAGTGCAATTACATTTAAGGTGTGAAGCGGACACTAATTTGTTCCTATATGGAAAAAAAAGTTATCAGATCATAGACAGAACAAGGTACACAGCTCTGGCTGAATACAATGAAGGCTAAACCAGCACAGAAGCTTTTGAAGAAAGGAAAAGCAGATTTAAACCCAAAGGGACAAAAAACATACTTAACAACATACATCACAACAGTAGACCTGTTTTACAAATACATGCTTCTTGTCTTAATTTGGGGTGCTGGATTTTTAAATCACCTCATTCTAAACCAAATGTAGGTATAAGCTTTCACTGCCACAGAGCTACCAGTACAAGCAACTCTACTGGAGCTGGACCCAAGTCAAAAGCTACAGAAATACACAGATTGATGTGAAGGTCCACAGAGCCAGGGAGAGGGATTCTCAAGTCTCCTCTAGTGAAAATTCTAATCTCTCCCACTGACAGGAAAGGAATAAATCTTTCTGCGTGGGTTTCACAGGGACTCTGTTTAAATGACCTCTGTGTAAAATACTACAGAAAATCTGGGCAATGTATTTCAGAGTTTTATAGATTGTGCTTGGGAGGGTTATTTAGAAAAAGGGGAGATACCAAACATAATTTATCATGCTATCAGACCTGAATCTTTGTAGGAGTAAGATTAACAAATAAATATCTAATGTCTTTTATGAGTAGTGTGAAGGTATGGTGCTATTTCTATGATTTTTAAAAAATTATATTTTACATAAGGGCATTACCTATTCATCAAACAAGACCATATTTGAATTCACAATCATACAATTAAGTTTTGTATACCATGAGGCAGCAAACCCCATTCAGGAAGCAAAGAAATTAAGTTAGTACACAGGATGTAGACATGCATGTATACAGAGGAAAAGAGACAAAACCTACCATGCCTTTCTATTGTGACTTTTCAAAAACGTTAATTCTTTCTTCCTCTATTTTTTCCCTACAGGAAAAAAAAGGGGGCATAGTCAAAGGCTTCTTAAGCTCTTGTCAGTTTTATCCTGTATACAGTCCACTGCACTGCAAATTTTAGCTGTTATAGGACAGGAATTCTAGATTCAAATACTGATTTTTAATTCAGTGTAAAACTGAAAACAAAATAAAAAATTAAGATGCACAAAGGTTTAGCGGGAAAACAGAATATTGGATGAGGGAATAAAATACGCAACGCAGCCAGAGTTACAGCCGAGCCAGCTGGCTTAAGCAATTTATGTATCCTATTAAGTATGTGCCTGTGTAAGTCTTGAGTATTACCCTTCTGGTTTATTTACTACAACATAGACTATGCTAAAGTACAAAAGTCACTTAACACTTTCCAACACTTAAAATAATTAAAAAAATCAAGCAAATATCTTCAAACACATGAATATTAATGAACTTGGACACATAAGCTTACAATGCTCTACAATGATACCTACACAAGAGGTTTTTACAGAATTTTATAACACAAACTCCAGTCAAAGAAATGGACTAAGAATAGCACAAATCTGAACCAAAGAAAGCATAAAGAAAACAGAGTGAAGTCTACTGTCTTTCAGTCATTTAACTCTGGAATAATCTCATCATATACAAATGACTTAAACTGATTAAAGATACAGCCACTTAAGTATTTTGTTATCCATAAAACTTTCAAACCAATTGCACTAGTAATGCTGACATCACAAATTGTGCATAGACATAGACACAGCAGAATCAGCTACTGAAGCTCTTCAACTCATATTTAAGGAACATAAATAGCTTCTCCTACTCAGCTACTTTTTGAAAAGTGTCATTTCCCTGCAGATCACCTCAAAGAATTCTTGAACCATAACACATAACTGTATGACTCCCTCTTTGCATAGGAAAACTTATCAAGGAAGAACATTTTTTTAAGAAATCCGTATGATTTTTTTCCTGGGTCCAAAAGACAAATAAATAAATAAAACAGTTCCTATTTTCTAGTTGATTTTTACTTCCTTATTAATTTTCTAAGAACTCCCTTTCTCTGTATTGATATTTTAATTATTTAATAGTCAGTTTTTAACTAGTAGAAGCTTGAAAGATAATTTTTAAATGTGTCTAGTGTCCGATCAATATTGTTTTAAAATACAATTAAAAAAAAAAAAGGCCATAAACTGCTGTGACAAATCAGAGTTTAACTTTTTTCTCTGAATATACAGATAGCAGGCAGGATAGCTGAACATTACAGAATAAAGTGGCTGCATAAAAGAAAAGGTCAAACTTCTTAACAGTAAAAGCTATTACAAGACTGGCCCAAGCCATACCTTCAGGCCCTGTCATCTACAAACTCCACACACATATAGTATATAGCGATCTGGGTTTTTTTTATCTCTAACATGTACCCATCAGTTTGCCGTTTTGTAACAATAATCAGTCTATTCAGGGCTTTTAACCCTAATTTCACTTTTAGTTCCTCCTTAATTAAATGGCAAGGCTCAGCGTCCTACATCTGGCATGTGCTTGTTCATTTTGTATTAGCTGCAAATTACAAGTCATTAATTCCCTGCTCAGACCAAGAACACATCTCATTACATCACCGAACGCACCATCTTGAAATGCTACGAGCTGCTTTAACCACTCATCTTCATAATGTGGAAAACTGCCTTCTCAAACAGTCCTCAAAAGATCACAAGCCTCCCAAGCACAAAAAGGAAAATCACCAAAGGCAAGAGATAAAAACCAGTCTGCCGAGGGACGCGAGCGGTACGTCAAACCCTACATTAACTGCACCCCTTCCTAACGAGGCAGCTCGGTGACACACGCTAGTCAGAAATGGCGAGGATGAATCACCCACAGATGTCTTTCATACACTTAGAAAGGAATCCGGAAAAGGACTTGGATAAGAAACACCCTAGTTTGAATGTATTGCTCTTACCAGTTTACAGTCACAATTCTCTAAGTCTGAAAGAACAACGGTTACCTATTATCTTTTTTTTTTTAATCTAAGACGTTAATTTCTCTCTTTCTTTGTGAGGCTATGTCTGCT
Organism: Limnodromus scolopaceus; assembly: GCA_028565335.1. Classification (NCBI taxonomy): domain Eukaryota; kingdom Metazoa; phylum Chordata; class Aves; order Charadriiformes; family Scolopacidae; genus Limnodromus; species Limnodromus scolopaceus. The sequence goes on along the minus strand of JAOXNO010000041.1, from coordinate 12,332,332 downwards.
ATTGTAAGTCATATTCCCATACATAAGGACATTTATAATCTCTCTCTGTTTGTTCGACTTGCCCTCCTTTTAATAAAAATGATCCTTTATCCTCAGGAATTTTATTCCGATACATTAATCTTTGACGCCGCAAAAGAGAGAGAGTAGCTTTTTCTCCTTCTTTGACATATTCAGGACTGCAGATGAACTGCCAATGCTATCTATCGCTCTTTTTATCATACTATATTTAAATCCATGCATCAGCCTTTACAGAATAGAAAATGTTGAACTGCACCCGCAAACAGTGTCCCGTTGGAGGTCAGACTCAAGGTGCGCTCGCTGACCCAGTTCTATAAAGAGAACACTGCCACACTTCTGTACTGCCTTGGGTTTCCAAATTTATGATCTCAGAAAGCATCTTCACAATTTAGCACACATGCACACAAGTTACTTTAAAAAGAACTTGGTGAGAACAATTAGTGGCACATACTGGAGGCTGTAAATCACTGACCAGGAGCCGGTAAGAAGATGGAGTTGTATGTGACCAGCAGCCAACTTCAAGCTATGAGAAGTCCTTTAGAACACACAGTTTGTTTCAAAAAGACAATAAACCCTTGGACTCTTTTTTTTTTTTTTCTATCAACTTCCAGCTAGTAAGCACCTGAATTTAAAAAACCTTGTTGTCCTCCTTCTGCCAGCCTTCAACTCAGAGCTAACCCTGAATGCACAAGTCTGCCCTACCACTTGGTTTAAAATGAAGGTATGCAAGGTAAATACTATAAAAAGGACATTTATAATCATTTAATGTCAAGGGCACGTATCATAAGAAAAACTCTGAATCATGTTTGTAATTTGACTTAAAACCTTAACATCCCAAGACATTAGTGTTGGTAAGCAACCTGGACAAGCACTCGAGACTTTGTGAAGGTCTTTACCATTTATAAAGGTAAAGCTATGAATTTATGAAGAAATGCACAGAAAGCATAGGAAAGCTTGATTAAAAAGTGTAAAACACACAAAAAAATGAATACTGGCAGATATTTCCATTGGACTAACATGGATGTTGCTTTTCTATTAAGACTGCCAGGTGCAGCCTACTCTCTACACCCGTATCCATGGGAAGAGGCTGTACAGCCTCATATTCCACCTCTTCATCACAACAGCATCCACCTCCGGAAAACACTGCGTTAGACTCTAGGAAATCCCAACAGCTGTCAATAAGGCCATCCGCTGCATTAAACTACGTTTAAGTGAAGAGGATTATGTACATTTTTAGCTGAAGAACACAGCCACCACACATTTGCCTTCAGGAATCTTGGAATCTTTTCGTGTCACAACTTGACATTAAAAAAAATAAAATATCATACCTTTCAGGGGAAATCTTTGGATTCTTTGGAAGATTAAACAATTATTACAGAGAAAAGCAGGCTAGCAAGTTATATTTGCTAATAAAAGAGATTATAGCAAAAATAGCTCCTATAAAACCTGCAGCAAGGGTGATGTCAACAATTCTCTTTGAGAAAGCACAAGCTATGAAGATTTGCACTGCTGTGGAGTCCTTTTATTTAGATTTCTATACCATGCTACGTCAACACTAATGAAGTACATACTATTTCCTAGCAATCATATCTGCATTGTTCTAACTAGCAATCTTAACACTCTTTTGAAATAAATACTTCTGAACATTTCAAGGATAACTGCCAAAAAAACTTAGAGTAATTTCAGCCTTCAGGCTTCCTTCTTTTGTAGCAAGTAAAGTACTTACATTAAAATTATGACTTCCTGCTGAAACAGTTAATTCAGTAAAAACCCCTTACACAGTATAAAAGTATTCAGTGGCATAAAAGCATCCTGTAACTACAGAAATTATTCTTCCTCTTAACGAAAAGGTTATTATGGTGTGAATCCCTTGACAGTATTCTGCTGAATAAACACTAGCTACTAGCTAGCATTTCAATTATCATGATACGGTCAAATCTGTATCCTTTTAACCATTGATAATCCAGATGGCCTGCCAATCTATTTCCAAAAGCTCTTTTAGATTCAACTGTATCTGGAATTCCATAATGCTGCAGACCGTGGCCAAATCCCACCTTCTCCTCCTGCTCAGATACTACAGCAGACAGAGACCATCAGACAATACGGTTATCCCCCTACACAATTACTATTCCCACCCCCGTTATTTGTGTAAAAGAATGAAGGGAAAGTATCCTCTTTCTGGCATATCTCATCCACTACATTCTACCTTTTGGAAGTACTAAAAACAGACAGTGATTAAAACACAGAATAGTGACATATCCTAAAATCATAGTGGATTATTCTTCCTCTGAAAAGTTGCATCTGTTTGGATCCTACAATCAGTCCACATGTATCATAAGCTTGGAAAAGAAAAATTTATTCTCTGTATACATTCCCAAGCCCTTCTAACATCTCAGGTTTCAAATTAAACTGGATGGAAACAAGAGCCTTCTATGCATTTGTTATCACATCAGAGATTACTCCTTGACAAAGCTGAAGCAAGTGCAAGAGAAATCTGACAGGCACGTGCCTAAGGCGGCTCAGTAGACCCAGTCAGGAGTCTAGAGGAACTACACCACTTTGAAGAAGGCACATGCTTATTAACTGCTAATTGAAGCTGTGATCTGTCACAGGTTGGTGGTACGTACCTTCCTTACTCTAAATCTGAAACAACATACTTACTAAATATCCTCAGACCTGTGGGAAGATCAAAACCCCATTCTTTTCCAGAATAATAAAACTGAACACAAACCTCTTCCACTCTCTGGTACTCTTGGGTAAAGAACTCTAATTCCAATTTGTTAATTATAGTTCCGTCCATGCAATTTCTGAAGACAGACAGACTGCAAATTGCAAAGTGTCCTACTCCTTGGAGCAAGGGAGTTGCCCTTTTTTGTACTACAGCTGTGTCAACAGCAAATAGCGTCTGTTGACATTCTTCAAAGCTGGCACTTCCTTAGTTTCTTGTGAGCACCAACAAACCCTTCCAAGCAGCCACCATCAGACCTCAAGCAAGCAGAGCATTCTGCCTCTTCACTACACCACTGACACAACATACCAGTCTAGGCCGCACAGGATTTGCCTGGTGCTTATGACCATGTAATTACATAAAGCCAGAATAAACATACTTAAAATGCATTAGAAGTCAAAAGTTGAGTCATTTAAAAAGTCATTGTATTTACCCTTAGTTATGAAAAATGCTTGTCACAAGAATCAAAGATACATCCGGAAAAATCAAGATCAAGTATTCGAAAAAATCGTACTGTAGTTTAGTATTCTGTGGTTACAAAGACATGCTTCATAAATCACCTACTTCAAATGGACTGGAAGGAAATTTTGACTGTATTTTCAAAGAAATACTGTCAAGACAGTTTGAGTTAAAAATCCATCAGCATTATCAAATTTCACAGCTTTTACCCCCAGTATTCCAAGGATCTATGTTTATTTCTGTGTGGAAAATGGCACTTGGCTCTTTGTGGAGTTGCTAACTTGGGCAACTATGTCTTCAGTGAATCTTCAGTCTCGATAAGACATTTTTAACAGACTGATTCTAGCTGGTAGGGTGTCTCTTTGGGACTGGAATAGAGACATAAAATAATATCAGTGTTTTCAAAGTTACTTGTCTTGCAATTTCAAGCTGTCAATAATGTTGACAAAATATATTTTGAGCTTGACTCTAGTTCTTTCATTTTGCATCGTTATTTTTGGACTGCTTTATTGACGAATCAAAGTAAGCATCCATTTATGTTATCTATTTACCTAAGTGCTATTTAGAGTTAAGATAAAAGCACAGGAATGTTCCCATCAAATCAGCCTTCCATAATACATTAAAAGCCCCATCAGCTTCCACTTAGTAACATCAGACCTATAATCTTAACCAAATCTACTTTTTATGGCATACCTATAACCATTTAAAAATGCATGCAGGAAGGGCAGAGAAGGCCACATCTTGCCTCACATTATTGGATCTACGTGGGAAGCTTTGCTGACAGTTTACTGCGAGTACAGATTATGTTGCTCTTACACGCTTGGGGACATTGAAGAGAAGGGTTATGTGAACCAAAATGAGAAAACCAGCAAGTTCTTCTGCAAACATAAAAGGAACATCCACTAACATTGCTTTAGCACACAGTAGCCTTTAGGTTTAACAAATCCTTAAATCTGGTTTTGAAGCTATCTAATGGTTCACATTAAGATGCACAGACTGTGCAGTCTCCCTTCACGCTTTAGGGAAAGTAGCTTCCCTCTGCCTATTCTTCCATTAAAAAAAAAAAATAAAATCCAAACCCACTAATCTAATTATTCCAAAATGACTACAGAAAGACAGTTGCACAATTAAACAGTTCAGGCATTACCCCTAGTATTGAGAAGGAATTCATTCTACCCCATTAAACATTACATTAAAAATTTACACTCTCAATGGCGATCACCAGTTATCAGACTAGTGCTTTTTTATACCTAGCAAATTTCATTTCATAGAAAGCAAATTATTTAGAAATAGCTTAGAAAAACAACCTTGTATAACTCACTGTTTCTTACTTAGAGCAGCAGAAAGCTGGTTTTGCTGTAAGGTTGGGAATAATTTTCTTCTTAAGTATTCTATAACCTGCAGGGCTTACTCAGATGGTCTTGAACTCCACTGGGCCAGGAGTTAGGGAGCAGGACAGCATGCCCTAACCCAGCATCCGACACTGTCACCTCAACATTCTGTGCACTCACACCTGAGGACAGAACCATAATTTTAGCCCCCTCTCAGCGACTTCTCACATCCATGACTTATATTAGTTAGTGCTGGAGCACTGGGTGCTCCTTTGGAACTCCTGAAATACTGGCTGTGGTAACACCACCAGCGTGACAGTTCCCACCATCCTGCTGCACTACACCACTCTCCTGGTGGACTGACACAGAACAAGAGCACACATTAACTGGAAAACAGACATAAAAGAAGTAAAAGGGTACATTTTTAATACTATTTTTTAAACTATCTTGTTTGGGTAAACCTGTTTTGAAAGCCCCCCCAGTCCTGAGGACAGCAGAACAGTCACTTCCTAAAACAACTAGAGCCACTAAAAGCAACACATTATGCACTTTCAAGTATCGCTCCATGTGCAGCCAGACTGGGGGGTGAGTGAGGGGGTGGAGAAAAAAAAATAATTAAATCAGCCAGGCCATTTGTTAACATAACAACTGGGTGGGGAATCAAGATTCAATGGCCACACAAACTACAAGCAGGCACGGTAATTCAACCCCCACTGGCTGTTGCTTTCAAAAGCATGCTGTGCATCTTCGCTCTCTACCTGCACTCTGCACAAATTCCAAACTGAGACATTTTTTCTGAAGGTAGAGTATCTAACACTAGTATTTAAAGTGTGCTCTAAAATCAACCTGCAGCATATAATTGTAACTTTAAAGTACTGTGAGAGAAATTGATATTAACTGAGAAAGAAAGACTTAAAAGGAGAGTAATTGAATCATTAATCTGTCTTTACCTCTTTCCCGAACAATGGAAAGGAGATGTAATTAACTAACGGCAAATTACTGGGACACCAAGTCAAAGTCATCCTGTGGTGTCTCTTGCCTTTTCAAAAGATACAGGATGGATAAGAAATCCTTGAAAAATGAGGACATCTGGCTAAGACATCTATCAGTACCCTAACAAAATCTTACCTGTCATCTCTGTATGCTCTCCAGCCCCCAGGAATGCCCACCCAAGCACCAGCATCCTATATTTCAGAACCATCCCAGACCAGAACCCCTTGGAGCAGTTTTATCACATCACAGAGTAATTTCGCTTGGAAAGGACCTTTAAAGGTCGTCTAGTCCAACCCCCCTGCAATAAGCAGAGACATCTTCAACTAGATTTGGTTGCTCAGAACCCATCCAAGTTCACCTTGAACGTTTTCAGGGATGGCACATCTACCACCTCTCTGGGCAACCTGGGCCAGTGTTTCACCACCCTCAGTGTAAAGAATGTCTTCCTTATATCTAGTCTAAAACAACACCCTCTTAGTTTAAAGTCATTACCCTTTGTCCTATCACAACAGGCCCCAATAACTAGTTTGTCTCCATCTTTCTTACAAGCCCCCCTTAAGTACTGAAAGGCTGCAATAAGGTCTTCCTGGAGCCTTCTCTTCTCCAGCCCTTGGATCATTTTTGCGGCCCTCCTCCAGACCCACTCCAACAGGTCCCTGTCTTTCCTGCGCTGAGGGCTCCAGAGCTGGATGCAGTAGTCCAGGTGGGGTCTCACCAGACCAGAGCAGAAGGGCAGAATCACCTCCCTTGCCTTGCTGGTGACACTGCTTTTGATGCAGCCCAGGATATGGTTGTCATTCTAGCCTGCAAGTGCAGAAGACCAGCTCATGTCCAGCTTTTCATCCACCAGTACCCGCAATTCATTATGCTGAATGCAACCAGGCTACATGCAGGGAAATGGTAAATAGAAACAACAGTGCGTTCTTGTATCTTCCACACATTATTGCCTTCTATGTACAGAGGAATTTAGAGACAGAAATGTCCATCAAATGATCTGTTCTGGCTTCCTGCAAACACAAGAGCACCGGCATTCACTCACTAAGGCTATGGTTAGAGATAATAAGTAATGCTCCTCATGCAGCCATACATCCCATTCACGTCCTCCATCATGCCAGTACAAGCACTCCTGTCCATCATAAATCAAACCACACATCTGCACCTTTTACTCAATTATTTTTCAATCAGAGGTGAGAGGACAGAAAAAGAAAAGCTCCAGGACACAAACACAGTCAAAATACACCTATTTTACCAGCCTGCCATGCAGCAAACTGGGTTAACAGAATGAGGGCATGGAAGAAGCGGCAGGAGTGTGGAACTACGTAAACCAGCACTGAGACTGAGAAGTTCAACTATATCCTTAGACACTGATTATAAACAACTATTCTGTCAGCAAAAACATTTTAGGAGGTTGCTGTCCTCCTGGACACTTGGAAACCTGGAACCTCCCCTATATCCTCACAGATTACCAGCCCACTGGTTGTACTAATCCAACTACACACAGCCACCCTCTACACTGAGGCGGAGGGAAGGAATCCCACTTTTAGCAGCACAGGGTTTAGGAATATAACATCAGTGGTTGTATGTAATGCAAATTACTAAGAATTAAGATATACAGTTCTCTGATAATTTCATAAAATATTGTCCTTTAAAATAACTGATTTTTAGATACAACTTTTTAAGTAGTACTAAAAAGTTCAGCTTTATGTCAGACAATTCTTGACCTTCTGAATGTTAATTAGTGCCCTATTAATTTTTTAAATGGTTTGCAGGAGTACATCACATAGTAAGTAGAGTATAATTAGCCATCACTCCAACCCTACTGATAAGGCAGGCAGTACTACTGACTAGACTGGTTACATCGTTTGCTCTATTCACTTTAATAAAATCAGCTGTAGTTCTGACATAACCCCAGAAACAAATCGTAATATGATGAATGGTTTTTATGTCAGATATTTACAAAAGAAGCAAAACAGGAAACTGCTCACTTTTAAGTCTACCCACAAAAGACATTTTACTGCTTTTACCTGTAAGCAAGACTTGACAGTGAGAAACTACATAAAAAAATCTGTACATTTAAGCAGACAGCAGAGGGAAAGCATATTTGGAACAGAAGATGATATGATCTCACGCTTCCTGATTTTGAGCAAAAAAGATGACCAACAATAGTTATTTGACAAAATAAATTCAATTTAATTCTACATACGTGACAAAACACAGCTTCCAGAGTAAAGACTGTGATAGCACTAAAAAGAGTTAAATAGTAGAGACTGTGGGAGATAAGCTGGATTCAAAGAGACAAACAGTGATTAAATCAACACACAGATACTATTACTTGCATCTGTTTTCTTAGCTGACTGAATCCCAAGAAACAGACAACTATCAGAGATTAATTTTCTTTAAACATTATAAGAAATTAGCATATCCAGTGTTAACTGTGCTCTAGTGTTTGTCCTCTGAGAACAATTCCTTTTTTCACATTCCCAAATATATTACGGGTACTGGAAGCATACATCCTCAGTCCCCATGCTTACCTACTTGCTATGGCCTGTCATTATTAAATATATTAACTGTCCAGCATAAAAAAACCCAAGCATAGTGTCACCTTACGCCAGACACCTATAAAGCACCTCACACAGAACCCTATGCAAATAATTCCTCTTATCACTGAAAGCATCTGTAATTCTGGGTCTGACCCTCTAACGAAGTGCCCAATTTAAATCCCATAAAATGAAGGCAACAAAAGTGTCTCAGCAAATCTAAGCCAGCCTAAATGCACCTTTTTTCCTGGTCAGGCATTTATTGACTAAGTAATTTTTCAAAGGAACCACATGCTTTCAGGAAGGAAAATGTTTCACTCAAGAAATTACTGGGAAAGCCTTAAAACTTCAAAAATACCTGAAGCCGACTGTCACTCAGGATATAACTATTATAATCAGTTCTACTTTGAAGTTAAAAATGTTTCTTTTTAGAATGAACAGTCTGTCTTTGACTGGTACTTGGTTACCACAAAGTATCTATTAGACCTTATATGTGTCATGATTTTGTATTAAAGCGAGAGTTAACACTGAAAAGAAACGTTTTTCTAAACTTTGGTCAAGATAAACACAGTGTTAGTATAAAACAATTTAAAAATACTCTGGAAACACAATGTATTATACAGGCTGGATAAAGAGGAAAGCCCGTGACCAGCCACTTCATTGCAATGATGATGGAACTGGTCCATTTTTAGGATAGTTGTGTCAGACTGGACAACACCCTGGAGGCAGACAGACTACAAGAGGTGTTTATTTAAATAGACCTAGCATGCTTGTCCCCATCACTACCTGCTACTATGTTCTCCAACATTAAATACAGAAGTATATTTTGCTTATTTATGAATTTACCCGAATTTCCTTATTGTCCACTCCTCTTATAAAAAAATTAACAAGTATTTGTACACCGAATTAAGTTTTAAAATAATCACAAACTATGCATCTGAAGAGATGCTATTAATCCCAGGATAAATCCAATTGCACGTCTGCCCGAGAAGCCAAACAGAGGAAGAGATGAAAAAGTAATTGCACAAACCCCTGTCTCATGAGAAACAGAAGCTGCATTAAATGGACTCAGAGCTGAATATAAGGGTACAATATTTCCCCAAACTCCCAATTAAGTAAGAGACATATATGTAGGTATGTATGTACACACAAAGAAATGACACATATATAGATATACAGAGAGATATGTATACTGCATAAGAGTAGTGCACAGGTCAGGGGTTTCTGACATTATCACGGTAAGTTCTTCATAAACAGAGGAAGCAGCAATTGCTCTTATATGCCTTAAGTATGTGTATCATTTTGATTCTTTTACGTAAAAAAACATTCAGAAGATAGTATTTTGGACTCCTGCAAACTTAATTCAACAATTTTGTATGCAATTCCTCTTTTTTCAAACATATAGACCTTTTTAAAAATCAGTTTCTATTAATAAGGCACTGTTAGCTTTTCACAGTAATTTGACAAACTCTAAAAGAGGCTATTTCACGAGACATTTGGAGCATAACTTTATTCTCTTTTTTAATTACATATGACAGCATGTTTTCTTTGATTAGAAAGTGAAGGGAACCTAAGCTTGAACTGCTGTTAGAATTTCTGATTACTGGAACTGTCCAGTTTCATCATCATCCTTCAGAAACAGAAATGTTGCCAAACTTTAACTGCAACATGATGCAGAAGTGATACTGCATTGTTGCGCGAGTTTCAGGAAGTAACAATTTAAATTCCCTGCATCACCCATATGGTTCTACACTATATAAAACGCTTATCTAATGGAACTGCTAGAGATCCCCGTATCTGTTGCAATTTCACAAAAAAGGTCCTCTTAAACCATGTGTTCACAAAAATGATTGTGCGAGTGACTTACAAAATACAAGGTCTTCTGCTCAGAATCACCAGATGGATCAGCTTTCTCTCTGCTGCCAGTAAATGCTGAATGTGTTACTTTCAATTGTATCTATAATCCTAGGGCTGTAATATCCTCTATCATGTTTCGCTGAAGCTTTGGAATTCATAATCAATTAAAATAAAGCTATTTTTCAAAAGAGTTTGAAATCAATAGTGCATTCAAAAAGGTGTTGGTTTTAGTTCTGTTTGGGTTTTTTGTTTGGTTGGGTTTGGTTGATTATTTTTTTAATTAAAATGCTGAGCTGCCTAAATCTGGAAGGTTCCTTTTTAACTTTCATTGCACACCCTTTGGGCATAAGTTTCCTATTTAAGTGAAGTGCAAATACAGAAGTGGAAGTAAAAGAGTCAATTACTTCCCAGAGTAATTGTTACTAAACCTTCTGCCTACTGTAAGAATACTAAAATTACATTTTAATAGTCTTCACGTATTTTTATGTGTAACTGTGAAAGCATTTTATATCATGAATTATATCTGCTCACCATTTTACTGTTCCAAGCAACTATAAAAACAAACTTTCCCTTTTTTCTAGCTGTTTTTATTTTATTTATGAGCACTACGTGAGCACTGCTGCTACATTTAAATCATATACACTAATGGAAATCATTAACAGGAAAAAAAAAAAAGAAAAAATAAAGAGCACCACCATTGATTTAGTAGCCTTCAAAAAGCCAGGCTACAGCATTACACCAGGTGATGCTGCTTTGGTCATTAAAATATGCTTAGAACACAGAATTCAATAAGGAGTCAAGAAGTTCCCTCTTGTGATTTAAGACAAGTAATCACAAAAATCTACAAATCAGGCGTCTTGTTACCTAAAAATCTTAGGAACATGAAGCCAGAATGAGTAAGGTTTTAAAGTGTCTTTCTAATTAATCTCTGCCCTAAAGATACACTTATCAATTAAGTCAGTGATGTATTCACGTCATTTTGCTAGAATAACGTGTTCCTAATCAACGTTTTTCTTATTTTAGAAGCGTAGCAATCTGGCCAGAACCTAAGTCTACGAATCATCTCCGACTACAGCATGCTAGGTGACCTACAGTGTATAAATCCGGCCACTATTTACAAAACCCAAGGGAAGAGCTGCCCACGCCTCTTCTTTTCCCCGTTTCCGAATTAGTAACAAGGATAAACCACCGAAGCTAAGTACGTGAAGTGCAACCCAAGCCCCGCAGCCCCCCGGAGCGGAGCTGGGAGCCGCGGAAGGAGGCGGGGGC
>JAOXNO010000041.1:12300105-12320424 GCA_028565335.1 Limnodromus scolopaceus | reverse complement strand
TGCGCAGCGCTCGCTGAGGCGGCGGGGGCCGCGCAGCCCGGGGCGGGGGGGGGGGAGGAGGCGACCGGAGGAGGATGTCAGCGATGGGCGGGCGGAAGGGAGGAAGGAAAAGGGTTTTTTGGGGGGCTGGGGAGGACCGGAGAGAGGAAGGGAAGGAAGGAAGCAAGCGGGTCAGCACTACGGTACCCTCACAGTGCCTCCGCCAAAGCGCTGACGGGCCCAGCCTGACAGGCGCGGTGGTAGGCGCACGGCCCAGCCCCGGAGGAGCGGGCGCTGACAGCTGCTGGCAGCCGTGACCGCCGCCGCCGCCCCGGCTGCTGCCGCCGCCACCGCCTCCCCTGCGCCCGCCCACCGGCTCCCCTCCCGCCTGCCGCCCCGCCCAACATGGCGGTTCCCCCTTCTTCTCCCACAGGCCCCCGCGCGCCCTTCTTTCCCACCGCCCCCACCACACACACACCCCACCACCACCACCACCCATGACGTCATCTCTCCCCCTCGCGGGGGAGCGGGAGGCGGCGGCCGGTGGTGAGGGGAGCGCGAGCGCAATGGCCTGCACCCCGCGGCCCCCGCCTGTGGCAGCTGTGAGGGAGAGGGGGCTGCTGATGGAGGCCCTCAGGGGTGAGGCGGCAGCCTGAAATCCCCGGGGCAGGCGGGCAGTGGGGGCCATGTTGCACCTTGCTGAGGCCTCGTCTGGCCGAGGCGTGTGTCAGGGGTGAGCAAAACCCAGGGTTTCTTCATGGCCTTCTGTGCTGAGGCTGAGGTGGTTTTGCTCTAGAGCAGGGCAGTACCACAAGGGCTTTTTGTGGTGGTGGTTCCGAGTGTCCTGGATAGAAGTTTAGGGTTTTCATAGAATGGTCCAGGCCAGAAGGGACCTCCAAAGGTCATCTAGTTCCAGCTTCCCCACAGTCAGCAGGGACACCCCTAACTAGACCAGGTTGCCCAGGGCCTCATCGAGCCTCACCTTGAATGTCTCCAGGGAAGGGGCCTCTACCTCTGTTTTGCTTCTGTGAAGCTGATGCTGCCGTCGCAGTTGAACACCTCTGGGACACAGGCACATGGAGAGCTCCACAGGATGCAGCTGGCTTACGGTGCTAGTCACACTGGGGAAACTGAGGCTGAAGTACAAATTCTGTGGTGAAGGCCAGGTCCCCCCCGCCTTGGGGCTAATGATGTGCTGTTAATGTATTTCAACACCCTTGTCTTCGTTCCACATTGAATGGAGTGAAAGATCCCCACCCTTCCACAGGGTTACACATAAAAAGACTTCCATGAGAACTTGGTGGCACTTGTCACAGGAACTATTTCTTTGCAGTTTCCAATTTCATTCCCATCCTCGCTAAAGAAGAAGGAACGGTCACAGTGTTTTCTTCATGTTGCTTTATGTTCCACTAGGTAGGAGTTAAGCCCAGAAATGAAAGATGGAAGGAATTGAGGTCCAAGGTGAAAACACAGTTAAATATAGCAAAGCAGTAAAATGCACATTGGAAATGATCAGGGAACAGTAATAGCCTAACTTTATGAAAGAATTATTAATGTCTGGGCAGAATGTTGTGGTGTGTTACTGTCTGAGCTCCACATAGAATAGAATAGTTCAGCTGGAAGGGCCCTACAACAATCATCTAGTCCAACTGCCTGTGTGACTCCTGCAGTACATACAGGGTATGACTCATAAGCTAATGGAAACACATGGAGGTATAGTGGTAAATCAAAATGTGCAGCCTCACCTAAATGCCAGTATCTAAAATACACAGTGGAAAGCAGAGCGTACATCTCTTTGCCCTCACATACAACACTGAGCAAATCTGCAAAATGGCAGACGTGAGAACAAGAGTCGGGTGAGAAAGCAAGACTCCTAAGAAGGAGCAGGAAGACGGAAGAGGAATCGAAGCTAATGCTGTTGTTAAAAGAGGCAGAAGAACAGGAAGAGTCACAGGAGCCCACAAGAAACAAAACAAAGTCAGGAGAATGTGAATTGTCTGCAGGCTGCAAATACAGAGTCACCGTCGGATTTGAAAAGCTGAGGGAACTGAAGTTTACTTTCTGAATACCACTCAGTGATTGATAACTTACACAGGTCAAGCTGTCCAACAAAAACCAGTTGTGATACTAGTATTTCAGAGCAGCAGCTTCTTGCGTTCTTCATCTCCATTTAAAACCTTTCTCTGGGAATTTTGTATTAATGTTTACCATAATGTTTTCATTTTGACAGGCAATACAGGCTAACTATGTATAATAAGGTGAAATATGTGTTTGCACAGTAATATGAAAGGGAAAAAAAAAAGATTGAAGGGCATTCCTTTATACAAACTGCATTTTAAAAATAAGAGTCGTGCCAATTGGTCCACAGGTTCAGAGTATTTCATGAATATGCAAGAGATTTAATTAAAAATAGGACATGCCCTAATTACATAATTATGCAAGAGAACTGATTCAAAGGAACCACTCCTGTCTTTTGACTAAACAATATTCATTGCTTTCTTCCTATCACACATTTGCTTTAAAAGATTTCCTGCAATTAGCTGCTTACCCGAGGGATCTGAGCATCTCTGAACAAAGCAACTACTCCAGCTATGACCCTGATTCATAATATGCTGCCTAATCAAGTATATGCATGCTGGCAATTTCCCACATAAGCAGCATACACTGTAAGCTCCCTCCTGCAGGAAGGATGATTAGCTCAATGGAACTAAAGTGCACTATTACTCCCCTCTGTTTAAGGCACGCAGCAGAAGATAGACACAGAAGAGACCTGGTGAACGTGCTTCTTCCTCCAGCTTCTACCCAACTTCAAATATCGTTAAGAGTACCCCTCCATTTGGATCTTGTTTTTCCTGTCCCATCTACATAAGAATTATCCAAGTTCATCTGGCAGTAAAAAATATTTACTGCCCACATTTCCATCTTCTCTTAGGGAACTAGTTATGCTGTATGCCCTGCTTTTAGGCTGAAGTGATCTAGACATGCTGTCTCTAGAATATTCTTTAGTCTGCCACCAACAAGGTCACCGTGGTTTTCTGCAGGCATCTGAGTGGATATTTAAAACAAAACCCCAAAATACATTATTTACCATGCTGGATTCTTTATTCTCAATATACCCAATTTCCCTCCTCTCCCAGAAGAGAGAGGGAGGCTTGTAAATCACAGTGGGAGACAAAAAAGCAAACAGTTCAACTAATGCAGCACAAAGCTCTTAGGTTTTGAGGTGCAACAGTGTGAGAAATACACGCAGCAAACTAGGATCCGGTTTAAATGACATCCACAAATAGAGCAAGCCTCTCTAAAGAAATTCAGGTTCACTTCATTTAAGAAGTGTGGGTCGTTCTATTTTACCATTGTTATTCAAAAAATTTATCCTCCTGGCTTAGAGGATCTTTTCTCCAAAAGGGACAAAAGTTGGTTTTTTTTTTAAATCTAATCTTACAGTCTATAAAATCTTTGACTTCATTTTATAAATATGGGCTACCATAAAGCACTACACAGGAATAATTTCAACTGCTGCTAAAGTGCCATTTAAAAGCATCCTGGCAATAACAAATATTGAAAGGCCAGATTCAGCAACCCGTCTGGCTTTTCATCACAATCACTTGACAGCTGCATATGCTTTTAGTTTGTATTTCCTACAGGAGCCTCTTTATGGAAAAGAGGAAACATAAAAATCAGTGCTCGAGAGTCTGAAGTGTCAAGTACACAGTCCCAGGCGCAGTTTTAGCCTAACTCCTTTGTGCGGTTGTGCAATTACCGCACGCAGAGCTACACTGTTAACAGGGAGTTCAGGCACTTTGGAGTCAAAGGACTGTATTTGGTTTGACATGGCTCATTGTCAGAGTCAAGATGCCTGAACATACCATCGGGAGCCCACCATTGGGCATGGTGTTAAAGTACTAAGTAAAATAAACACTGGTCATGATCCTGCTTCCCAAGGCAATAAGCTTTATTTACATGCAAGTGAATTCTCCTTTTTCAGAGTCACAAGGATTTCTGGAAAGCCGTAACAAATGAGAGGCAGTGCCATTTTCCCTGCTGTTTTCTATCCGCAGAGAAATAACAAGGAAATAAAGCATGCAGTGTTAAGTTAATTCTACTCTTAACAGGCCATCTCATTAGTTAATTTCTCTTACTTTTTTTAAACAGTGAGATGCTTGTGCTGGAGGTTAACATTTTGCTAACCAGAATTCTTTTAATCTCCCAGCTTTTAGAGAGCAGTGCTATTGTTAAAGCCCAAAAGATACTGAAAGGTTTTAAGATGCCCATGAAATTAGCTTTAAAACAGTTCTATTATGAAAAACAGACTGAAAAACCACAGGTAATACAGTTAAAGTAACCACTTGAAAGCGAGAAACTATTAGAGAATTTGTGTGTCAACATTAATGTGAACATAAAGAAAAAAAAAACATAAAACAGGAGACGATTTCAGCAAAACAGCTATATTTATATATCCTGATTTCCACTGTGATCTTCAAAGTAGTAAGGGATCAAGGAGCTAAGAATTGCACCCTTTGACAAACCTCAAACTCCCAACAGATCAAGGGTTTGCAGAGAAGAGCTTAGGACGATAATTAGACTTGTATCTTTACTCCCTGCATTCAAGGAACGTGTTCCCACCTCTACGAGGGAGTGCTCATGCCAGCACATACTTACTCTGCTCAACCAGCAATTTCTGTTCCTTCTTCGCTTCTGCCGTATCTCTCATTGCATTGAAAGAGAAGCATCTTCCTTCCTTGCTTCCACGCTCTGTAGTCAACTGATAGTTGGCTACCGGCACCTTTCTGGCTTGGAAAGACTCTCTTCTCCATATTTGCTTTGCATGACTTTTCATGCTTGTACATGAAGAAAGACAGTGTTCCATTTACGTTCCTCCTTTCCTTCCTCTGTACTCTCGCTTTTCAGTGACTTTATTCTCCCTTGGGGTTTCAGTTGCTCATTCAAGGTTGTGAGAATTGCTAATCACTGCATGTGAGTCACAGGAAGTTACGTTTATTTCTGTATTCACCTACCTCAGTCACTGAACCATCACAGAAGTGTATTAAATCCTTTAGAGGACATAAAAAATCCCACCCTGTTGGTGGAATATCACAATCTTGGCCACTACTAGAGTAAGAACATTGAGTGTGTGATACAGCTCTTCACCCTCCCATATCTTTACTTGCCAACTATGACTGTGCTCCTTTGCTATTTTCTCCTGGTATTGATAGGCCTTCAAAAAGTTTGTTCCACAAATAGAACGTACAGACTTTTCCAGACGCAGAATCTTTGATAGTCTGTACTGAAACCCAGGAACTCCCAGCTAAAAGCAGAAAACAAAAGGATCACCTCTACTGATTTCTAAGTGCAGTGCCTCCTCTATTACTACTTATATTATCCCCTTCCCTTTCTTTGAACACCAGCCAATTGTTGCCTGTATCTCCTTTATGGAGATTTGCTAACTCATGAGGCTTTGCTGCCAGATTACCTGCAACTAGATTAGGTGAGATTCTTACTTTGATAATCTTGGTAGTGATTGCCGGGTTTTTTCCATGGTGAAGGAGACTTTTTTGTACCTTTTTCTAATTAAACTCTCCAGAGTTTCATTATGTAAAATGCTTTTTCCCTAAAAAAAAACCTGTAAGGGCTGTGATTTTAATTTCAGTCACACATCAGTGTAAATCTGGGATAACTGCATTAACCAGTATGAGATTTTTCTTTTTTTTTTTTGAGAAGTGAATCTTTGAAAGTGTAAGAAATGCATTCTTTTTTCCAGCCAGCATTCAGCAGGGGCAAAAGACCAGGCCATAAACTTGTCTCAGCACCAGGGAAACTGGTACTACCTCATGGAGATATAAAGGATGTATTCTCTTTATCCTAACTAAGATTCCTACATAAATTTATAAAAGAAGGAAGCTGTGGTTTTTCAGATGCTGCCTTTTATTAAAGCTCATGCATATGCTAATCACAAGAAATGATAATGCCAGTGTATGCCTGTATGTGACCTTTCCCAAGTAGACATTTCCACCTACCGATGAAAGAGAACCAAGTCTCAAAAGTCTAAGAGGCATTACAGATAACCACCTCGCCTGGTCTTTTTCTAAAAGTAATTATCCAACTCTGTTGAAGCAAGCAGACATCTCACCCTTCCTGCCCAAGAACCTCACTTCTCCGGTGTTCAGTCTCAAGGGTAATATATACATATAGATATTGTGCCAAACGGTGTCATTTCTTCTCAGCTCTTTTCCCTTGCTAGTGATTAGCCCCATTTCTCTACGTGTTTGCATTTCTACTGAGATCCTCAAATGAAACACTTCTCTTTTATATGTTCGATTAAATTATTGTAGAAAAAGAAGATTCTTCCCTGGGTAACCCTCTCAGCTAGGCCTTCCTCCACTCACCTGCCTAGGAGATACTGCACTCCTTTCTCCTCTCCCGACCATCAATTTGCTTGGCTAAACACACTGAACTCTTAATCTCTTTAAGAAGAGATTCTACATCTCCTTGATTATTCAGCTTGCCCTTCACTGCTCCAATTTGCTTCATCTTTCTTGAGCCTAATGTGCTGCGATCGTTTGTGCCATGGTCACTGTACCGCAGTCATTGCCAAACCCCTTTCAGTTCTTCTGTTAAATGCTTTTCTCTCCTCAACTAAAACTCAAGATGGAATTACACCAAATTCACTTGGCATCCAGGCTTGATTGGAATTTTTTTTCTTTCTCCTCATTTTTTATTACTTTACATCTGCTTTTCATTGTTGCAGAGTTTGCCTTGGTTAAGAGGGTATTCAGGCTGAGACTGTACTCAGCTGCACTGGACTGGGGAAATAATGGTAATACAGTTTGCCCCAAGGGAGAGGGAAATGGAAATGCTTCTGCTGTGCGACAACTGTTTCTGTCGTTTCTGTGCCAATGACCAATTATGTCTCTACAGAAAATGGCTCCTGTGAATAAGCCTGTGGCTAGATGGATGCTGTACAGTACGTGGGGCTGAGAAGGGCAGAGTCACTCTAAAAATCAATGGGAAACAGAACTGCCTGTGCGAGGGATTTTGCTCCTCATCCTGTCTCCTGGGAAATAGAGCAGATGCAGGATAAGGAGAGACGATCTTATTCCCAGGGGTTTGGATATGAATTCTCTCTCCTTGGTGCCTCCGTCTTCCCACAGCACGTACATACTGTGAAGTTTATGCTCCAGTTTCAAATGTTAAAATTCGTTTCTTTTCTGTTGTAATTCTACCTTTTTAAATCTGCTTTAATGAAACACTTTCTTGCCAGTTCACAGAGAAATCCATTGAACAGTATTAAGTTCTAAGACACACCATAGACACACTCTTCACTTCTTCTGTATCTTCATGATGATACAGAAGAAAACAAGATACATACATTGCTGCTGGCAAGTCTTAGACCTAAAACAATAATGAGATGATGTCATAATTCACTCCCACAGGAGGGATGGCGTGTTTTATCTCTACAGGCTTGTCTGCCAGTTACAAGAGGGCAAATATCCTTGAAGAACTCAAGCTGTGGACAGTCTCCAAAAGGTCTATAACAGGGTCTGACAGCCCAGATGAGAAGGGGTTGAGAGAACAGTTTTAAATCATCTTTGCGCCTTCCCAATCCTATACTATTCCCTGCTCGCTGTGCGATTTAGACAATCACCAAGGACCTGGCTTCCACATGATAGTCCTACCCAGGACCTCCACGGGGTCCATCTGGAACCCAGCCCATCCACACTTAGCATAGCCCCTACATTAGGAAATATGGAAACTGGGCTTGTAGGTGTCAAATTCTGAAGAAAGGAATTCCTCGCACATCTGTGTATAGGTGTTTTAGAGACCAGGATATAAATAAAACAGCGAGGGGATGGTATTCCTTTGTCAAGTTTGGCAGATACTGCTGCATCACATCATGTTCTGAAGGCTCTCCTTGTGCCAAAAAGGCTAGAATCAATTTAGTTGTAATTTATGCAGAAGCTAGCTAAGGAAAAGGCAGTTCTCATCAGTATGTAGATCATCACAGATGCTCTGAGGCTGCCATTTTGCTTCAGAGGACAAATCACTGAAGATAAGAATTTAAAGCAGGACTCCTTGGCCTTTGACTTTGGTGGCCAGTTGGGCATAGCACAGTTCACAGAAAATACAGCTTGTAGTAACTTCTTTGAAGGAAAAAAAAAAAAAAAAAAAAAAATCTGTGTGCCACCACAGTTCTCTACAACACCAGCATCACCTGAAACACCTGGACTGTTTGAGGTGTTCTGATTACACAGAGCATTTCACTCCATCAGTTGGCAACAGTCTCCTGGGGCAGGTCTGGGGAATTGCTGAAACATGCCGTATGCAGCACATTAGATTTTGAATCTGTGCTTTCTAATGTAAAATTCATAGAATCATAGAGTGGTTAGAGTTGGAAGGGACCTTAAAGATCATCGAGTTCCACCCCCGCTGCCATGGGCAGGGACACCTCCCACTAGAGCAGGTAGTCTATTTATTCCTTAATACTTAAATTAATTCTATTAAATTCATTCTAATGGTGGTCTAATTATTCCTTAATACTTAAAATAATAATTATGTTTTGATGAAAGCTGAAATACATAGAAATTGTTTCAAAGATATATATATATTTACACAGTGCAGTTTTACATAGTTTATCAAACCCTATGTATTGAAAATAATATAACTGTAAACAGGAACTGAAATGCCGCAATAAACACCAGGAGAAAGCTGGGAACAACTGATAGATATAAATTAGCCATGAAAGTGAAATGTACTGCCTACACAGTATTACACTTGTTATTACATGCTGAAGGGCCACAAAGTACACCGTCACCATATGTTTGAAAACTGTCATGACTCACATGGAACAGGCTGATGAGTAACAGGATCTTCCTTCCTCAGTGTATAACACTGACCAGAAACCTACCCTGTAAATGGTTCTGTTGTGGGCAGCAATTTAATATGCCCCATATCCTTATAATTAACTATATAACTGTAAAAATGTTACTGCCGGGTTTATCATGCACCGATGCAGAAAGCATCTAAATATCTTTAAAGGAACGTTCACACATTTGTCATTTCCCATCCCACTCACTTTGCAGCCAAAGGAGGCTGGAATGCTGCGTTACCGGCATTCTCATTAACTTACCTCCTTGCTCTTTGAGTTTTTGGTTGTGAATTCTGTTGAGGAGTCCCCCAAAACAAAGATCATACTGTAAATAGGTGAGATTGCTTTTCTAATTTACATGTTAACATATAACAGAACTAAAAGTTGAAATGACATTGTTAATTACATATGAAAGCAAACATTGAGCGCTGTGGCTGTTAGATAATACATATAAATTATAGACTCAAGACATTAATAAGCTGCTTTGCTGCTTTTAGAGAAAGTGTGAACCTCATGATTCAAAAGCCTGAGGAAAAATCTTTCTAAAATGGAAACGTGTCCTGTCCAGTGGCAGCTCTCCAGCCACATTTTCCCCAACATCAGGCTTTTTTACCCCATCCTGTGGCAATCAGCGTTAAGGCTGTGATACCGTGGTAACAGCCAAGCGTGGCAGCAAGTCCCCAGGCCAAACAGGCCCCTCTTTTCCCAACAGCAAAAGCAGAGGAGCAGAGCAAATGAATTATATTCGAGCATCTCTCGTCAATTAAAATCAGTCTATAACATCCTATGGCAGAGCTGATTTTCTTTCTTAGAAGTGAGCTTGAATCCTCCTTTGACAGAAATTAGCACCTGTGGCTATTTACTCCTGCACCAGCTTAGTGTTTTGTTCTGGGTTTATTTTTTGTGGTGGAATTTTTAAGGAGACCTGAGGAAACTGGAGGTTTTCCAGACATGACATTAGAAGTGAAATATTAATTTTGGTAAATGTGAGAAGATGGGTAAATCCAGAAGACATTTTCTTACACAGTAATTGGAATTTAGTTTCCATTTTGTCTTTCAGCCTTATACAATTTTGGGCAAATAAGTGTTTTCTACCTAGGTATTTCTAGCTACTGAGGTCAGAACTGCCTTGATTTGGTTTATTAGAGAATATTTATGCTGTATCATACCATCTATTTTCTATATGACACTCCAGAATAATACAGCACTTGGAAAGCAATCAAGGCAGTCAATCTCTGTTGAAATTCGCAATTCATGAATTTTGCCTTCTAATATAAGTTTTGACTACAAGATCTGTTTTGCAAAACACCCCCATGTCCCCCAAAATCTAGACTCTTCATTGTTCAAATCATCCTAGAAATGAAAATCTGTAAGTTTTCTGGAACCCTTTAAAAACAGCCAGTGTATGCCACACACTGAGCATCACGTGAAAAATTTTCCATGGCAGGGGTTTATGACAAAGACGGAGCTAAAATCTGTCAACAAGAAGTTCTGTAACAATGAGATACGAATAGTGAGCTGAATTTCTCATAATTCTGAAACTTGCATTTTGCCTGTCAATGTGTTTCGGCTCAGCGGATGGAAGTTATCACAGCCAAGGCTGCAGTTGAATCATGTCAGTGGGTCCCTTGGAGGCAGCAGTGCTAACAGAGCACTGATGAATCCCAGCAGCTCCCAACTGGCACGGGTGCTGCTGGAAACTCATGCCAGTTGTGGCCCATCAAAGCAGCTTCAGGGCTCCCCCAGATTAGGCCGGGTGCTAATTGCCTCCTGGCACCTCAGGTCTTGGTTACACCACACCTGGGGCCACCCCCAAGGATGAGAACCTGCACACACCAGAAAGCAAAAATCACTCTGCCTTTGCCTGAAAAACATAAGTCTATTTAATGGGTATCTGGTTTGAACAAGTAAATCACAAACAGCTGTATGAAACAGGGACCATGTCTTCAGAGCATTTACATGGCTTCTAAAACAGATTTTGACTGCAGGTAGTTCTATAGAGTAATATTTCCCCTGAGTAAGATCACACTTTAAATGGAATAATGTAATTCTTTGCTTTTGCTATTTCTAGCCAAAAGGACTCCTTTTGCACTTCCACAGCACCTGCTATTTGAATATATCAATCAACTAAATCTGACAATACTTGGGTAAATCTTAATCCATTAATGAATGCAAAGGCAAGGCACAAGAAGTGATTTATATAATAATGAATATTAATGAGTATGCATTTCAAGATGATTACATTCCATATACTTCTAAACTCTTTTTAAGAAATAAACTCATAAGCAGTAATTATGGGATTATTATTCTGTGAATCAGTTTATAGCAATCCGTGGACATAATTTTTAATATGAAAATGTTATTCATGCATATTACAGCTCCAAGCATATATTATCCTTTCCCGAAAGCAATTCGATCTCCCAGTCTTTATGCAAAAGACTGGCCCGTGGGCTCTGCACTGGATGTAAATTAAGTTCTTATTTGACTAAACCTGACTGTCCTGTAGGATACCAATCTTGCTTAGGGACACTGGAAGTTAAAAATTGCAAGCAGAGAAATAGTCCCCTTAAAACGAGGCCAGGAAGGGTCAGCTTCTAAATAACCAATCTGCGCTTTGAACTAAATTTTAATTTTATCACCAAGAATCTTCAGTTAAATATAGAATCTATCTTCTCAGTAGTTGCTGCATGAAAACTCCTAATGAAACTAAGAAATGCAATTTATTCTTTTATTTTTTATGATGCATATATAAAGGTGGTACAATCACTTCCAACCAGCCTTTAGTCAGTCTGCCTCCCAATCTCCATTTCACGCTTTCTGACTCCTCTCACATTCTACTGAAATTAATGCTCCAGCAGAGAAATTCAGTGAAGAGCAAAAATCCACACAGATTATCAGAACACAACCACCCCAAGTCAATACAAATTATCTCAAATTATTTGAATATTACCAAAACACCATTGCTTTATTATGCATTTACTGAGGAGACGGATTAAAAAGGCACATGCTGACACTATTAAATATCCAATACTGCTGATTCCTTCTGACAGGATTAGCTAAATGCCTAAATGATAAGAACACTCCCCTGTGTTTTTCCTACACTCAGAAAATGTGCACAGAAAAGTCACTCTTTGATCTATTTCACTAGCTTCAGTGACTGTAGCAGGCCTTTATATACATAAATAAAATTATTTTTAGTAGTCTGGGGCAGCCCCTTATTCTTCCTTTGATGTATAAAGGATTTATGGTCAATAATATCAGAAAGCAGCTGGCATTATTACAACTGCTTTGAATCAAGAAAAAAAATTACCAGAAGTAATGCAACACTGGCAAAAATTATACGGCTTTTGACTGTTCAGAAAATGTAATTATCTCAGAAAATGTATGTGGGTTTGGTAATGAGACTCAAAATTTCAGATGGATTATTTTTAATAACATCTTTGCACAGTGGTTTTATTAGATATTCTAAATCAGAGCTCAACACTTACCTAATAGAAAAATAGCTCACTCCTTCAATAGGCTTTAGATGAAGGGACCAGAATCTTAAAGGCAAAGGCATGAACTTAACCTACAGGCAGTTCAGAGCAGAATCCTGGCATGATCCATCATATGCCAACACTAAAACACACATTCAGGAAAGAGTTTTAACTGTTAATTGACTGAAGCGCAATCCAAACCTTCCATCTGAATTCCCACATCTCCCCTAAGCCAACAGCAGAACACTTACATCAGCACGATGAGGCATTTTAATTCAACTGACATCGAACACTTTTTTTCCTTGGATGAAAATTCAGTGAATCAATTTCCTGATCTGTTTCAGCAGGCAGACACAAAAATGGCTGTGTTAATAAAAGTGAGCAGCTCAGAAGATGAAAATGCTTCTTTTGGTTGACCTCTACCCACTTAAAGCGTATGGGAAACTACCTCGGGGATCATAGGCACGGGCTGATGGAACATGCGGCATCAACCACCAGTCTGCTGGGGTTCTGCTCTCTGCCTTTCAGGGCTATTTTCTTACATTATCCAATCATTCCTTTACACTAGAACTGTTTATTAAAGTGTGCATTCACATTGTGGTCAAAGCTTAGATACTGTAAGATATCATTTGCTGTAAAGCCCTGAAGAATTACGTTACATACCCCCAGTAGTCTATTCCAAAAATTTGTTTTCCTAAAAAAAATGTGGCATTTTGTAACTTTTCAATAAATACATACCTTTTACAATACTGATGCAGTAAATAACTTTTACAAATAATATTTTCCTAGAAGCATTGGTTATCACCTCAGCAAACACTAATTGTTTTCATATACTAATAAAACAACAGTTAAAAACAAAACTCAGTGACCGTTTTAGCCCTTGTATCAGCATCATTGTATGAAACAGGGTGATCCACTACTATATCATTGATATTTATTTTATCTTGCAATGGAATTACTGCAGTTGATACTGACAAATCTCTTTTTACTTCAGCTGAAAAAGCCTGTGAATAAAACATGTCACATTTAGCTATGAAAAACAGGTCAATGGCTACTGAGCTGACGTTTCCAAAAGCAGAACCTTCCCTACAGCACAGCTTCAGGAAAACACACTTCATTTGGCAACATGTATTGTTTTTAACAGAATCCTTTTAGTAGGTATTGTATCAAAAAAATCATTTAACTGTATCAACAGACAGGAAGAACATTCCGAGGAACGGAACTTCTTTTAAATCACAGATAGATGGCGTAACATTTTAAGACTTCACTTAAAGCAATCTCCTTCCAACTGATGTTACATACCTTGAGGCCAGAAAAATCCCCCTCAGGCAAGTTGTTTTGAGTACCTCGGAGAAACTAGGGGGAACAGCAATGTTTGGAAAGAAATGATCCAGTAGAAAACAGTGCTATTAGTACTAATGATGTTCTCCTCCCTACAGCCAAGTATCAGTTTCCTTTTTCTACCAAGATCAAGTGACTGGCAATGCAACCGTTCATTGCTGAACAACTGAAATCTGTACCAATCATATGTTAGAGGAACTCATGTCTAAGGGAGACACATTTCTTTTAATTAAAATAAAATTATCTAAGCAGATCCTATCGCATTACTCATTTATATGAGTATCTTAACTCCTTACTAAAAAGAGATAATCACACTGAGGATTTTTCTAAATTAACTGTACGTGTACTCACAAAATCACACTTGATCCTTCAGCTGTGTTGTATTACTTACAGACAGCTACTGCCCCAGACTGACAACTGCTGCAAAATTAGACATTTTGGTCTTTATGTGGTAATATGGTTGGTGGAGACATCATTCCCTGACCTGAGTTCAGGTGCAGCAAACTGAATCACACACTCTTTAGGAACCATGAGTCTGTAGTAAAACTGTGACAGTTGTGATCCATTCCATTTAATGTAAACAGGAAACAGCTTTTGATAATTTTCTCAGTTGTGTTTTGGTTGGGAACTATTTTAGATATTCCTGGAATAAAAGGTACAGAAAAATCTACATGGTGATTATAAGTTAAGATCAACTTTTATTTACATAGTTTAACATACAGATTCAAGTAATCATTACATTAGTCATTCAGATTCTGAACATCACCACAAACAAAAGGTTTATAGCAGGCCTAGCTACTGTTGCATTCTTCATGGAGCTGTGATTAATTTCCCACAGTTTTCTTTTTCCAACGAAGCCACCTCAGAGCTCTTGCCAGTGCTACTTGTCCCATGAGGAATGTGATAGTAAAGTTACGTTTATACCAATCTCTAGGAATTCCAAAGCCAGCAAAATCATTAGCACAAAGAACAAGAACAGGAAAAAGGTAAAAATTAATTAAAATATACTTTGGCATTGACAAATGACAATTCAGTGATGACTTGCATTTTCTATTTTTGTGGCAACACTTTTCCTACCTAATTAGAGTGAAATAAACTATAAAAAGGTCTATATAAATATCCACATCCATAAAGGGATTACACGTGAGCATTAGGACTACAACCATTGAGAGCTTAACTATAAAAAAAGTTAAGGGCTGGGTAGTTTTATGACCAATTGTATTTGAAATCAGGCAAGATAAAATAATTCTAACTATTTCTCATGTTTCAGAAGTAAAGGTGATCATCAATCTATCTAGAAAAGTTTCCTGCCAGTGCTGTGAAAGATTAGTTGTGCATGTCTGGTAAGATTTGCTTATGCATGTATGAAGATGTGTGTGTTGGAAAGGGCACAGCTGGTCAGCTACAAGCGTGAGAAAAAACCAAAATAAAATCATACTTCAAAGGCTAATTGTATAACCCAACACAGGAAACATCAGGTTTCTAAAGCAGTACTTTTTAAAGATGATGCCTTTCATATTACCAAAGTTAGTCTACATCTTTAAATAGTTTTTATGAAGCACGCATGGCTTCTGGAACCAATTCCAGATACAGACTATCCTATCTTATCTGTATCTTCTTCCAGATACAGACTATCAGCCCTTCCTACCCTCTGAGAACTTGCTTCAAATTCTTGCCCTTATTACAAACTAAAGTGATATCAGAATTTCTTTCTAGTTCTGTCTACTTTCAAGTATCCCTCCTCCATTTTGTAAAATGCTGCACAAGAAGCAACAGAATACTCTTCTTGTAGAACTAGCTGGGATTATTAAACACTGGGATTTAGGTCATCTCTTGAGATCTGTGAGAAACCTTGCATGTACAGATCTAACACAAACCTGAGATACTAACCTCTCAGTAAGTATAGCAGCCGAAATCATGCTGACAAGCAGCACTGAGCTACACCCTCAAATGTCATGTTAAATCAAAATATTACGCTAACATTGCAACTGTTTCCTTTCCCCTTTCATGTCTCATTTCCTAGATCCTTCTCAATTTTTTTTTTTCCCTAAACTCAACTGTATTTCCAGTCAAAGTACCCAGAACTAAATATTCATGGCGTCTATGCATACACATTGCTTCAATTTTAAGTACATTTTAGAAGCTGCAACACTTCAGCAGCCACAGTTTTCAGGCCGGCTGGCTACACTGGAAAAGAACATACAGCTGAATGTATAAACAGATTGTTATAAATGTGGCACTTCAAAAATCAGCGTGCCTGTAAAAAGCTCCACTGCTCTCAGGGCTGTGCAGTCCCACTTGGAAACTACAACGATGCACCTGACGCTGCCTGATCTTACAAGTCAGCAACAAGGAAGGTCGTGTTTAGGCACAAAGCCTGAACTCTCCCACCGTGAAGACAGGACATTATCCTGAGCTCCCTACAACAGTGGCATCAGGTTTACTATTTGCTTTCTCACTCATCAGTTATAGGCAATTTGAACAACGATCCTCTTATTAAAAATAATGGTTTATTTTTCCATCTTTTCATGCTGTGGCTTAGGTTTTTGGTGAGGTTTCCCCCCCTTCCTGCTTTTCCCATAGGATAAATAAGATGTGCATATTAGTTTTAAATATTTCTTACAGTAAAGTTGTTCTTATAGTATGTTGCAGTATATGCAAAATACATACAAAGAACTTGCAAAATAATAAAGAATACTAAATATTAGTCTCATTAATCAATTTTCTAGAGATGAATCACATTTACTAATCTTTATTTAACAGTCAACTAGGATCTGGTGTTGAGAAATTTCAACTGTTTTATTCATAGAATCATTCAGGTTGAAAAAGACCTTTAAGATGATCAAGTCCAGCCATTAACCAAGCACTGCCAAGTCCTATCACTTGTTACTTGGGCGAAGAGACCGACCCCCACCTCACTACACCCTCCTTTCAGGTAGTTGTAGAGAGCAAGAAGGTCTCCCCTCAGCCTCCTTATCTCCAGCCTGAACAATCCCAGCTCCCTCAGCTGCTCCTTGTAAGACTTGTTCTCCAGACCCCTCACCAGCCTCACTGCTCTTCTCTGAACACAATCCAGCATCTCAATGTCTTTTTTATAGTGAGGGGCCCCAAAAATGGACACAGTATTCAAGGTGGGGCCTCACCAGTGCCCAGTACAGGGGCACGATCGTTGCCCTAGTCCTGCTGGCCACACTATTCCTGACACAAGCCAAGATGCTGTTGGCCTTCTTGGCCACCTGGGCACACTGCTGGCTTATATTCAGCCAGCTGTCAACTAACACCCCCAGGTCCTTCTTCACCACACAGCTCCAGCCACTCTTTCCCAAGGCTGTAGTGCTGCATGGGGCTGGTGTGACCCAAGTGCAGGACCCAGCACTTGGCCTTGTTGAACCTCATCCCATTGGCCTTGGCCAATAGGTCCACCCCATCCAGATCCCTCTGTAGAGCCTTCCTACCCCCAAGCAGATCAACACTCCCACCCAACTTAGTGTCATCTGCAAACTTACTGAGGTTGCACTTGATCCGCTTGTCCAGATCATTGATAATGATACTAAACAGAACTGGCTCCATTTGCATATTTATCAGTTTCAATTAGCAGCATGAAAAGATACATATCAGAGAAAAAAAAAACCTGAGTGCCTGATCTTGTCCCCCAGTCTCAGACATGAGATTCATCTCTCCTCTAACTCAACAACAGGCAGTACAAGATATCTACCAAATGCTAATAATAACATTTAAAAAAAAAAATCATTTTCTAAAATGATAGTTTTAAGTGCTGTTTTACAAACTGTGGAAAAAATTGTTCAAAGTTAAAATCTGATCTTGTTCCTTTTGCTCAGACTGTAATGTATAATAAGCAACATAAATACCTTCCACATACCTGTTATACTGCATATGCTTCCTAAAATTTTTACTTAGGAAGTCCTTGTAAAAGTCAGCCATTTCTTCTGCATTCAGTGTTGCTTTTTGACCTGAAAAAAAAATTTTGGCATGATAATGTCAAGATAATTCTTCGGATTAAAAAACTCGGTTCAGATGCATGAGAACTAGGTCTGACTCCTTGCTCCTACAAGCTAAACACCACAGAACTTCATTAAAATTATTTCGTAACCACGCACTGATTGCCAGGATACAAACAGAAGAGAAAAATAATGGTCTGTGATATGCAGAACCTCAGAGCAGATGCTTTACTAAACACAAGAGCATGAGACTATAAACAAAACGTTCAAACTCATACTACAATGGCCAATTCACTGTTATTATGACAGCATCTTGTTCTCAGTTTCACGTAATCAATTAGAGAGGCAAGTATTTTACAGCAGCTGTGCTCAGGCAAAGACAGGCAGAGAGCACCTGCTCTCTCCTCAGAAGCTGCCTCAAGGGAAAATATTGCATTCATTGTATACACTATGGACCTGAAGCCAAAGAATGTGAATTAATCCACCCAACCAGAACATCCACTTGAGGCAAAGGTTCTGTATGTTTACTTCTATATATGTTTAGCTCAGCTGGCTCATGGGGTTAGGAGTGGTGAAAGAAAAAAATCCCCTTCTTTCTCCTCAGACTACTGAACAATTATACTACTTGGCTGGGATTTCAGCACATTCCCTCCAGCTGTGGGGAACTGGAGGAAGAACAACACAACAGATGATTTGACCCCTCCAGGCACATCTCTCAAGTGATCCTCCCCTCTTTTTTATCATGCTCCTGGAAACACTACTAAATCCTACCCTCAAGATTTACTTGTAACTGAACACAAAGAGCAGAAACTCATAAAATTCAAAGTCAAAGAGAATTCAGAATGCAACCCGAACTCTAAACAAAGATCTCACTAACCTGTTTCAGCTCCCATTTCCAGACCCTTGGCTTTCAGTCTTGAATAAATAAATTCTTCTTTTTCCTAAAACACGTGTTTCCACATTAGAATCTGATATGCTCAGTCCTTGAAGTTAACCACTCTTAATCACACAGAAGTGCAGTGCTTAATATCCTCTGAAATAACAAACAATATACTTGGAAATGTCAAGAAAACATTTTCCAGAATCAGGTAAGTTATTTAAACTGGTAACTTTGTCTCTTAGATCCTGCTACCTGCAGGCATCAATTAATTCATGCAACTGTTCTACTCAAACACATAAAACGTATTTGTTGAGTAAAGTTACAGTTGAGCTTCAGGACTGTTTGACGGAATCCAAACCTTCAGTTTATAAGATACACCATACAGCACATCGTCATAGTTTAACTGAGAATTTGAGCACAGAGAAAAACATGCAGCCTTAAAAAAATTGTAATTACTTAGATGGAAACAGAATAATTATTTGTATGTAAGCTCTTCAAACTTAAAACACAATACTATGGAATTGAAAAACAAGCTTCATTTTTTCTCCGAGATCTCCGCAAGTTTTGGGAGGATATGATGATAAAAGATTCATAAACGACAGTGAATTACTGAGCCATCACTTTTCTTCCAACAAAATTCAGTGTCTCCTAACCAATGCTGCAATGAGGAAAAAAGGCAGAACACAACCAAAAAGTCTCCACATTTGGTCTTTTTGGGATACTCTGCCAGTGAAAAAGGGCATGTCCCTTATTTACCCTGGGTGATTACACCTGATTTTTCTCATTCATGACAGAGCAAGAAGAGCTGCAGAATTTTTTTCAACCTAGTCACAGACAGGTCTTGCATGTGTGGTGGCTACAACTTTATATTTTCAGTGCAAGAAAGGAAAAAGGCAAATATCATTATATGCCACTAAACACCAATAAAATACGCAGGCTCTTTAGTTGTCTACATCAATTTAAAGAAATTGATGACAAAAAAAGTAACTTCCACGAGGACATAGTGAGTATTAAAAGAAATGGTATCGATTACCAGCCAGTAACAGCAGGCAGAACTGAACCGTACCTCACGGAGACCAAAGCCAAAATTCTGGGTGGCAGAGCAGGCATCAGGTGGGCACCGAGTGGCACCAGGTATAATGGTGGGCTCACCTGGCAGAAGGCACGGTTGTGCCGTGCCCAGAAGCGCTGGTCACAGGCCTGGGCCTCCTGCCGCGCCTCCCGCAGCCGCCGCTCCAGCGGCGACTCCTCGGGGGGCACGTAGAAGACGACGGGCCGCAGGTTGGAGTGCTTGTCAGGAGGACCGATCCAGTCGTTACGGGAGTGCGCGGGGGGGCTGAAACCCAGGCCCTTGGAAATACAGGCAGAATTCGTTACGACCGCTTTAGGGGAGTTTTTGAAGAACAATCCAATTCGAAATAAATTCCCCAACTCCACACAACCTTTAAAGATATAAGCATAGCAAGTTCAGAAATTATGTACATTCTTTGACTGAAAAGGATGCGATACATTTAAAAGGTACTTTTATTTAGAAATGTGCTATGCAGAAGATACCTTTGGCTCTTTTCCAAAGCATGTGAATCACAATTATTTTTTTAAAGCAACGGGTTTTTTGCCTTCATTTTTGTATCACTGCTATTCCACTTTATTAAAATCACAGAATTGTTGGAGTTGGAAGGGACCTTCTAGAGATCATCTAGTCCAACTCTCTTGCCAAAGCAGGATTGCCCAGAGCTAGAGCATGTTACTCAGGACTGCATCCAGGTGGGTCTTGAAGATCTCCAGAGAAGGGGACTCCACAACCTCCCTGGGCAGCCTGTT
>JAOXNO010000041.1:12278772-12292091 GCA_028565335.1 Limnodromus scolopaceus | reverse complement strand
GGGGGTTGGAACTTGATGATCTTTAAGGTCCCTTCCAACTCAAACCATTCTATGATTCTATGAATTTGCTGCTTTGGTAATGGGATACAATGGAGGCAATACAAATGAATCATGGGTGGAAAATAAACCAGTTGCTTTCAATCACTCTTTGTGTTACACAGTAAGTGTTCATGCAATAAAAAGCACAGGTGGTCCTGTCAAAGTACTGTACCCAATCGGGAAAAGTCTTACCCAGAAAACATGGGATAAGGACGTTTATAAAAGTTGAAT
Source organism: Limnodromus scolopaceus (assembly GCA_028565335.1). Lineage (NCBI taxonomy): Eukaryota > Metazoa > Chordata > Aves > Charadriiformes > Scolopacidae > Limnodromus > Limnodromus scolopaceus. The sequence continues at coordinate 12,291,821 of JAOXNO010000041.1, read as the reverse complement.
GTTTCCGCAGGTAACAAGTTCGCTGTACTGTCTTTCTCCCTTTTAACAATGTGGCTTATTTGAAGGAAATACAGTCTTCAAAGCCCAGTAAATCACCTGGGCAGCAGCCCTGGGTGTTCTTCATTTAACCGCTGACCTGTTTGTCTTGATCAGCTCTTTACTCGTCAAAGGAGAGAATTTGCCTTGGCGAGAACTTTTTTGTGTGTATGTTTGGGACAGGCAGATTTCGGTGCCTGAAACGGTTCAGCTGGAAAAACTTTGTTTTATTGCCATATAGGCGTATCCTCTCCTTTGGAGAATTCTCAGCTGGTGACTTGAAGGAGTAGAAGGATCTCGGTACTGAGCTGGTGGATCAAAGGCCTGGGGGTTTAAGCCGGCTGCCAGCAGGAGACGTTTAAATGGCAGGATCCTGGAAAACTTTCCCGCTAGAGGAAACTGCTGGCAGAGACATGACCAAATGTTCAGAGCTGATGTTTTGAGGGAGCTCTGTGCCTGTTCCCCTGTTGCTTATGAGCTGTCATTGAGAAAGTGGCTTCTTGGGGGAATATTCCCTGAAATACTGTTAGCCTTTTTGTTTGAGATCAAACTGAGAATTTTTGTTTAAAGCTTTTGTTGAGCCACAGCGGGGCATGTACTAGTTGTTGACTGGTCTGGATATCATTCTGGTTTGCTAGGTGAAACAATAATGTACATAATGCTTTCAGGTATATTAGTAGGCATGTCCGTGTCAGCTGAAAGCTGGTCGTTCACTGGAAGAAGCTGAAGATGGGGTGTGCTGTTGTTGAAGGCTTTGCACGCTGCTTATCCTTCCTCTCTGCAGCGTTCGGTTCTGGGGACTGCCAAACAGAGCAGACTGCATGAGTTGCACTACTTGTCAGAAAATAATGAGGGCCCTTTCCTCCTCCCGGGCACGATCCAACCTCCAGCTGATGGGGGTTAGCCTTGGTGTGCCCTTGGGCAAGACGGTGCCACCCATCCCTAGCGACGCCATAATTACCGTCATCCTCTCTGAAACATCTGGTCATGGCAACTCTTAGTGTGCTCTGGGAATATCAGCGTGGCTTGCAGGAGACAGTGTGCAACACGAAGGATATATCCTGTAATAAACTGGTAATTGGAAGGGATCGTGTAATAACTGGTAGCAAGTCTGAGTAAGATATCATTCGTGTAATTGTTATTCGTGTAATTCGTGTAATTTCTTAGTTTGGTTTTTTTTTAAAAGAATATTCTTCATAACGTTGTTTCAGTCAAATCAATCTGTAGCCTCTGATCAAATGCCTACTTCTTGTCTTCCAGGTGCCTCATGTTAATACCACATGAAAAGGAGGTTTGAAGTGCTCCACCGACTACGCATATTAATGAATAGCCTCTGCTCACTTTCAGGCACCTAGTAAAAGCCAGGTTTTCCAGAATACCCAGCATCCCAAAGTTCCCACTCTGACAAGCAAGGCCACGTTTTGCAAAGGAGCCCATCCATAGACCCACGCGCTTGGTCATTTCTTGTCCCAGACAACCACGGGATCATCCGTGCAGCTAATCAAGCCGCAACGTAGAATGGCTTTGCCTCATTCCTCCAGTGAAAGGTTGTTCCAAAGCATCATTGCTGTGAGGAGAGTAAGCTTCTAATTTCCACCATAAACACACTCATGAGAAGCTTTTCTTCTCCGCTAGCGTATAGTCTAGAATATATTTATAGGCTACAGCTGAATTGCCTCTCAGCTCCTGTTTTGCTTGGCTAATGAGAAAATACACCCAAACAGGCTGAGCTCCTTTGAAAATCTCTGCTCTCTGAGTCCAAAGAAAATTCTTAATACTCTTTTTCATTTTTTTTCAGGAGTTTTTCCAGTTCTGAATGTATCTAAGACTAAAAAACCTCCAACCTGAAGTAGGAGTCAGTGCAGGAATATTGTTTGATGCATTGTTTCAAAGGAAGTCTCAAAAAATGAATATCACATCTGTAGTGGTGCAATTGTGAATAACCTAACTATGTATTTTTAGCATTTTCTTCATGGTATTATCTTCATCCTCAGCCTGCTTTGCCACTCAGATATTCTAGCAACTGATAATTTTGAGTGACATGCTGAAAGGGAGTGGAAACCTTTTCAACCTCTGCTAGACTTTTTCGCATCAACTGTGTGTTACTGTTTGAAGAAACCACATGCGAGTGGTTTTTACATCAGAAGCGATCACTGAGCATTTCAGGCTGGAAATATAAGTTAATTTAGGCAAGTGCAATAGTGCCCAAACTGGATTAAAAGCTTCCACAGGGAAAGTCACCCCAGTTCATGACAAAGATCCTTGAAATCATTAGTTAAAGCAGGATACTGCTTCTGAAGTGGAGCCTTAGTGTAGAAGGGCGATTTACATTGATAGAATGGACCTATGTGCTTTCAAATTTGAATTATTAGGAGTTTTAAACTTAAGAAAAAATATCTAATAACCTACAAAAGATCTCATTGAACATATATACACAAGTGAACATTCATATGGTGTGTGTGCTGTGGTTTCCAACTTTCTTCAAATTCTAAACTCAAAAAAAAATACGTATGGCAAATTAAAATTTACTGACAGCAGTTGCCTTTTGGGACTTCTAAATGTATGCCAGGGATCCTTGGGAGTCTGCAGAATACAACTTGTAAGGGGGCTCCCTGCAAGGATTAAATAAGTTTACAGCAATGAGAGCAAATAATCTTTAAAAAAAAAAAAAAAGATTACTGAAATGCAGTAAAGCCAGTGGCTGCTTTGGGAAGCCCCAAAACGGCCTCATTCCAACTCAGTGTTTTGAAACATTTCTCAGCATCCCTGTTTTCAGAGCAGAAGCCAATTTATTGTCTCTGATTTCTACAGCGCTATTGTGTTTCTGATGTATTTTGTGTCTATCTTTTGTTATAATCCTTTAATTAAATTTCGTGGCAAATGTCTTCATTTCTGTTTCTGGTCCGTCTTGTTCTTCCCAAGCCCAATTTGCTTCCCAGGTTACTAATTCTTCTGTGGACACTGTTTTCACCATTTCACCAATGGCTGAGTTCTTTCTCTGTCCTGGTGGAAACCTTACAGCCTACATTCAGGATGCATTTGTTAGTTGATGTCTCTGGCAAAGATCAATGTTACTCATTTGGTCAGACCTGGAGGCCCTGAAAAAATACATGCATGCCACATGAGCTCCCGTGTCATGGATCTCTGGGACCAAGGCTCTGGTAATTGTGAAGAAACTCTTGAAATTACAATACAGCTGGGAGGGCTTTTATGAGTTTCATACCTGGTACCGAAAAAAGAAGAAATTAGGAGATTGAAACAACACATAAGAAAACATGAGAGTGTTGAAAAACAGCCAACAAAGAGAATAAAAAATACTACTGCTGATATATTCAACTGAAGGAGAGAGTTGGGGGACTGGATGGAGAACAGGATGGGGTGCCGGAAGCCAAAGTGAGAGCAGGGCAGGGGAGGTCCAGTGACAATATTCAGGCTCCACCAAGAGCCCAGATCGCTGGACAAGTCTGCTGATAAGGCTGAGGTTAAGCCAGGAAATCAGGCAGTGGGTGGGGTTCAGGGCCCAGATCAATGAGTCCAAATAATCAAGGATGATAATTGTCAAAGATGAAAATGTTTTAGACGGGTTTTGCTAAGCAAACTGAAGAGTTGGAGATAGAAAACACTAAGGGATTGAGTCAGCACAAAGGTAAACCATGGGTTTATCAGTCTGGAGAAGAGAAGGCTCCAGGAAGACCTTATAGCAGCCTTCCAGTACCCAAAGGGGGCCCACAGGGCACATGGGGAGGGGACTCTTCATGAGCGAGTGTAGCAATAGGATGAGGGGTAACGGTTTTAAACTGAAAGAGGGGAGATTTAGATGAGATATTAGGAAGAAATTGTTTACTGTGGGTGGTGAGGCACTGGAACAGGTTGCCCAGAGAATCTGTGGCTGCCCCATCCCTGGAAGTGTTCAAGGCCAGGCTGGATGGGGCTTTGAGCAACCTGATCTAGTGGGAAGTGTCCCTGCCCACAACAGGGGGCTGGAACTTGATGGTCTTTAAAGTCCCTTCCAACCCAAACCATTCTGTGATTCTATGATTCTATGAAATCTGTTCATGATCTCAGCTCATAAGGCTGCATTCCTATAAATCCAGAGAGCCGCCCAGCAAGGTCAGCTGCTGAACATCTCAAGGACCTGAGCATGGAAAAGATCTGGACTTTCAGTAACTATGCAATTTCTGATCATATGATACAACAACAGCCCCACACCATCACACCCACCAGTTCATGATGCAATTGCATTCCCACTTGCTTACTATGGGATGATGTGGTGTGACTAAAGACTAGCAGATGCAATATTTATATTTAATGCAGGGTCAATTGATCTTGACTCACAGAAGCTGCGTAGAACTTCACGGGGAAATTTGAGTGGTTACTGCAGTATTGCTTTCAGTTTTGGCACTACCTCACAAAGAGGTTTCTGGAATATTTCTACATGACTATTCCTATGGTGTGGCCACAAAGAATATGAAGAAGTTCCTACAATGCACCAGAAACGATATTTCCAATACAGAAAGGGAAGCATTACTGTCATTTCACAGGGCAGTAGGGAAACCCCCTTTGAAATATCATATGCACTTCTTATCACTCCCACTCAGAAAAGACTAATGACTATGAGAGGTTCAAAACAGACCAGGAGAATGAAGGACCTGCTTTAGTGGAAGGCATTAAAAGAGCTGGGTTTTGTAGCCCGGCAAAATGAAAGCTGAGGAAAAAAACGTAAGATTGCTCTCTCTAAATAGTAGGGTAAGTATCAAAGATGAAAAAGCAATTACTTAAGCTAATGGATGGTGTGGGCAAAAATATGAATGGGTAAAAATTAGCCAGGCTGGAAATGAGAAGAGGATATAAATTCTGAAGGAAGCTATATGAGAAGTTGCCTTGACTTGATTACCCCAAAATTTCCTCTGAATTCCGGAGTATCTTCATTCTTAAGTCTTCTGTGGATGTGCTAGTACATGTCACATATTTCTATTTAGCTTGCTCTTCTTTGGCAATAAATGCACAGTCCACTTTAGCTGTAAGGTTCTGTTAAATTCTTACAAGCAAGAAGCCATGTTATGATGGTAATGTGGCTAAATAAAGCCCTCAAAGTGCCCTCAAAACTTAGGAAGTGTACTTTAACTTAGGAAAGGCACTTTAATTCAGTTGCTCAATGCACGCGGGTTGTGATTACCATTTTTTAATGATGCATGAAAAGTTATTCAATATTTTTTTTAAGCTCCTTATTCAGTAATGGGTTCACATTTATACTATTTCCTGCAAATAATATAAATCCTACTCTGACTATACCTTTACTAATTTCATCACAGCCCCAACAGATTTCACTGACGTTGATGAGTTTGATTTCAGAGCACTCCTGAGAGCTCAGATTGTGTTATTTTTCCTTGTTCCTAACTGGCTTTGGAGACCAGTCGGTGTGAGAGGCTGCACTATACTTAGTACACAGGATGTGAAAATTTAGCCGGGCACCTCTAACATGCCTTCACAGACTGTGTGGGAGCACACTTTTCAGGAGCCCACAGCCACCAAATGAAAACATTTTTTAATAAGAAGCACAGAAAGCAGATGTCTGGCACGAAGTCACAGAATCAGCTTGGGAGGGACCTAAGGAGATCATCTCATGAAAACCTTTGCATTAAGAGAGGATTAATATCAACGGATCATGAGTGGGCAATATTTGTGTAACCTTCTCAGAGAACCCACACCCTCTGTAGAAGCCTCTTCTACTAGGTCTTTACTACTTCTATAGTTAGGAAGTTTTTCCTAACACTTTGACTCTTTTTTTCATCTGAAGCTTTAAATAATACTGATTCTTTTTTTTCCATCTTACTCTATCCCCAGGAATCTGGAAAGTAATTAAGTAATCATTGGTAATAACTAACTAACCCTTATTATTCACAGAAAATAGCTGTTTCCTCAGCTCCCCTTTTAGCACTTACTTTTATAGATTAAGCACCCAAATGGGTTCAGTCTTCTACCACAGAATAACATTACGTTATTTAAATCTCTGTTGCTTAGGTGGCTCTCCCGTAGACGCTCACCATGGGCCTGTTTCTTGTCCTATTCCCAAAAATGGACACAGAACTACAGCTGAGGAGTCATTGGCAATTAGTAGCATGGCACAATTGCTTCTCATATTTTAGCTATTACAACCCCATAAATACAGCCAAGAACACCCTCCTTGCAAGAGCATGGCACAGTTGACTCACGTTCAGCCTAGGATCCTGCATAAGCCTGGACCTGTCCGATCTCACACGTTAAGTGCAGGACTCATGCCACTGGCTTCTGCCTCTGGTCTGCCAGGGTGAGATTGCCTGTTTGCTGTCCTGGGCAGAGCCTCCTGCCCTCACCATGCTCCACATGATAGCCATGGCTGGTTGCCACTATCTGTGATTCACTGGCCAAGGCTGTGCCAACTGCCAACCAGTCCCCCCGAGAAGATGACCACTCCGGTTGTAGCCCGGAGCTGTGCCCGCTGCCCCATCATGTGAACTGAGGTGCCAGATGGTTCCTCTCCAGCCAGCATCCTGATGTGTCATTAACTTATGTGGATGCTTTCCTGTTCCCCTTCTGGCTCTCTGACCTTCTGAAAGTTCACCAGGCAGAAAGGACTCAGAAGGAAACTTTTTCTCTTGAAATTATCAAGCTTGCCAACTGGAGAGGTCTTTAAATGGAGGAAGAGGAATACTTCAGGTACTCAATCTGAAACTTCCAGAAGAGGTTTTATTCAGAGGTAGTTTCCAAACATTTTCTGAAGACAAAGCACTGCTCAGAGAGCTCTAGCACTTAAAAAGATCTCCATACTCACTAGAAACCCAGGAAAATCTTGTTTCTTTTCATGTTGCTGAGCCTTTTCCTGATTCCCACACCCTTCCTTGGTTTTACATGTTCAGCTGCCGTCTGGTTTATGGCATGCTGATCTCATGCAGTAAGGAGCACTCTTTCTCTGGGGACTTACAGGCTTGTGTAGCTCATTGACAACAAACACATTCTCTGCCACACAATGTGCATTAAGGTAAACAGTACATTCCATCACCTGTATTAGTGATTGCCAGGCTGTGTTTTAAGGTGAAGCCTTCTCTGTGTACTCTATATTTCTGATCTGTGTTCTAGCTTGGAAGGGAATAATATTTCAAAGTAGGAAGGTAGATGTGGGTGGAAATCACTACCACAGGCCTGGGAAAATCTTGTTTCAGTATCTGGCCCTTGAGTTGCCGGTTCCTGGCTTAGTGATTAGATCTTAGATCAGTGATAGATCTTTCTATGTATTGGTTCAATACCCAGCAGAGTGAGGAGCTTGACTGCGGAGTAGGGTAGATGGCTGTGAGTGACTTGAATACCTGTCTCAGTCTGAAACCATCAGCTGAACAGGATTTTCCAGCCTGACTTCAGTGGTCCACCTCAGCTCAAACCGTGGGTGCGTCTGGGTGGAGGGACTGTGAAGATCATAGAATCATAGAATAGTTTGGATTGGAAGGGTCCTTTAAAGGTCAACTAGTCCAACCCCCCTGCATTAAGCAGGGACATCTTCAACTAGACTTGGTTGCTCAGAACCCCATCCAAGCTCACCTTGAATGTTTCCAGGGATGGCACATCTACCACCTCCCTGGGCAACCTGGGCCAGTGTTTCACCACCCTCAGTGTAAAAAACTTCCCTCTTCTAGTTTAAAACCATTACCCTTAGTCCTATCACAACAGGCCCCAATAAAAAGTTTGTCTCCATCTTTCTTATAAGCCCCCTTCATAGTACTGAAAGGCTGCAATAAGGTCTCCCCGGAGCCTTCTCTTCTCCAGGCTGAACAACCCCAATTCTCAGCCTTTCCTCACAGGAGAGGTGCTCCAGCCCTCTGATCATCTTTGTGGCCTTCCTCTGGACGCACTCCAACAGGTCCATGTCTTTCCTGTGCTGAGGACTCCAGAGCTGGATGCAGTACTCCAGGTGGGGTCTCACCAGAGCCGAGTAGAGGGGTAGAATCACCTCCCTTGACCTGCTGGCTACGCTGCTTTTGATGCAGCCCAGGATATGGCTGGCTTTCTGGGCTGTGAGTGCACATTGCTGGCTCATGTCCAGCTTTTCATGCACCAGTACCCCCAAGTCCTTCTTGGCAGGACTCTCAATCCCTTCATCCCCCAGCCTGTATTCATACCAGGGATTGTCCTGACTCAGGTACAGCACCCTGAACTTGGCCTTGTTGAATCTTGTGAGGTTCAGATGAGCCGACTTCTTGAGCTTGTCCGGGTTCCTCTGGATGGCACTTAATCCTTAACTGATTTAAAGATTTGCAAATTGATTTAACAAAATAATTGAACAGTGACTTAATTACAGATCCATAAATGACGCAATTCACAGTAACTTACTATAGGGTATCCTAAATCAATACATAAGCGTAAGAGCACAAACATACAAACACACACCGCTCGAAGGGTCGTGCACACACACATACCAGCGAGTCTTTAACTACTAAGACCAAGATCCCTTCGCAGAGGGTGACTCCAATTAGCTGATGGGTGCCCCTTTTCCTAAATCAATATATATATGTATGAACACATAAACAATTCAACACATTGACAAGGAGACAGAAAATATTTGGATCAAAAAAGATATATGTCAGGAAAAGATAAGACCACCCACACTCATAAAAGCTAACGTGTCTATCAGAAACACATAGACAGCTAGGGAGGTGAATGAGAGAGGCTAGCCTAGAGTTAAAATTTCCCTCTTCTCAAGTTTAGAGTAAATACAATGCATTGGCATTCCTAAACAGGCAGTAATTGAGCCTTGAGAGTTGACTCGCCCTGGCCCTTTAACCCTAACCCTTGAAGTGTTTACCTGAGTCTTGTCCCAACTCAGGGGACATGCCAGTCACAGCCCGCCATAATCCAGGAGAGCTCAAAGAGTCTCGCTAAAATCACTTTTTATGGGACAACTGACTTTCGTCAGATGCTTTTCCACTCCAGCCCAACTTGGACAATGGGATATTGTGGTACATTCCACCAGTTGTGCAAGGCCAGAGCTTGCTAGATCTTGAAGTTCTGGTATCATTCCCCTCCTTGGGCCTTTATCAAGGAAGTGTCAGGTGGTGATCGATTATCGACTGTTTCCACACAATGGGGGACGTGGAAACCAGGTGCACTAAGGGGTTGCCATAACATTCTGGTCCATTGCCCTTTGCATTCTTTCCTATTTTATGTTGGGTTGCTATGTGGCCCGGGTTGCCAAGTTTTCCAGGTGCTAAGAGGCTGCTATAACATTCTGGTCCATTGTCTTTCACATTCTTTTCTGGTTTACGTTGCATTATTACGTGATCCAGGTGGGGGGAAATCGCAGCAAGCACCGAGTGGCCTAGGTTTTGAGGGAGTTGTACCACCACAGAAGTTTCCTAGTAGTGCGTTTAACCCAGGCTCCAGGGAGGCAACAGACCTCCCTAAAAAGAGGGTCTGGCTGGCATATTGGACCCTCTGTTCCCTTCGAAAGGGAGTCACCTACAATTATAACCTGTCTTTTCTTCCTCGTGGATGTGGTCATGATAAGTGGGGTGGGCCAGTCTGACCTTGGCAGCACTTCTGGTGAAGATGGACTGTCATCCACGTCATCCATTGACTGGCCTTCCACATCCAGAGCCTTCTACCAGTTGTACAGAGGCACCTGGGAAGGTGGGATGGGCAACGAGGGGGTTTGCCTGCTGCTCCGAGTGTCGACTTGCCTCCATTCACTCTCGTTTCAGCTAGTGCCTTCAGCCTGGCTGCAGGTTGAGCTGGCTCCATAGCAGCTCCCCTTGGTGGCTGACAGCTTGTTTCCATTACCCCACGTTTAAATCCAGATAAGCCACTACAACCAAGAGTGGAGCAACCTCCCCCGGGAGTAAAGCAGTTCACAGGTTACTGACTCTGTTTTTAACGTGATTTTTAAATGTAAATAATCAGATGTCAGCTTTGCTCTCTCCAAGGCCTTTCTGTGAGATACACACCCTCTCATACAAACGCCTGTGCCACAATCCCTACTTGTGATTGCCAACCTGAACTCAGCCTCAGCCTCTCCCTCAGATGGATTCACCCTTTAGGGAGAAGCTCCTTTCCCAGTGGGTCCCCACCTCCCATGGGGATGCGAGGCCATCGGCCCACCTGGAGAAACCAGCTCACGCATGAGTACGAGGCAACCCCAGCCTTTTGTGCAATTGGTATGGACGAAAGCTACCCCTTTCCTCATGTCAAAGGGTTAAACACTTCATTTCTTTGCAACAGGCACCCGGATACTTCCAGCCATTGTATGAGCTGCTGGGTGTGTTGGGAGTGTCTATTGTCTTCCTGGACCATTGTTCTTCCCTTCAAGGCAGCAGATCACTCTCTGCTGCAAATTATCTCATCTCTCCTCCTCCCTGTGGGTGGAAAAAACACCTTTGGCAACACCCAGCAATGTCTTGTGCCGCTCCTTGATTTTCTTTCCGATTTGATTCTTGCTGTGAATTTTTTTATCTCACCAGGATGATTCTGCTTTGAAGGACGAGAAGCCACCTCAGTTGTGGTGTTATTGCAGTTAGATGGAAGCAGGTTTCACTTGGGAAGGAAGGGGGAGGGATGGTACCAGCTTTCTGTTTCTGGACACGGCTCCAGATCCTCGCTCTCCACAAGGGATGGCTGCTGCCTTGCAGGGTGTGAGAAATTCCATCACTTCTCTACTGACCCATCTATTCTGACGTGCTCCTGCACTTGGGCACCAGAATTGTGGCTGGTCCCCTAAATCTCATGAGGGTCTTGAAAGAAACAGGGCACCACCTAATCTGCTGTTTTCTATAAATAACTGGAGTGCATGACACACTTCCCAAAATAAGGTGCAGTACTTTGCAGCTGCTGCGTTGTCATGGGGTGCAGAATTGCTTTTTTATTGGCTTCACCTCTTTTACAAAACAGCTAGTAGAACAAATAAAATAAACACAGTTTAACAGTGTTTTGGCAGTGCTGCTTTCAGGAGAGGAAGCCAGAGGGATTACTGCCCGTGGATTTGTAGGGAGCAGGGTTCAGCTCTACCATTTAGCTAGAGAACTCAGCTCTGACTTTCATCTCGCAACACTTGGTTCTCCAGAGCTATCAGAGATGCATGTTGCAAAATCTCCAGCCCCTCCTCAAGTGGCCTGGCCTGTGTGGAGGGAGAGGACAACCTGTCTGCTCGCGGTACCAAGAAAGCACTGGCAGATGTTTATAGGGTGCTGATACGTCTTCAGCCGCTGGTGTTAAATTCCCGAGGATGTGAGGCTGTGAGGTGTCTGATAAACTCCTCAGACAGGATGCTGCAGCTGCTCTCATCGAGTGCCTAGTGAGGAAAAGATTGTGATTTTGCGAAAATAAAACCATAAAATGGAAGTAGAGGAATGTGCCTGCATTTTTCAGACTGAGTAGATTTTTTAAAATACAACTCTTCAACATAAATGCTGGTATGTAAGGTGCTTTTTAAAAGCCCTTCACAAATGTAAACAGTGGGAGAAGCACTAAGAAATTCAGTGAGCAAGAGGAGGTTTAGGTCAATAGAGTTCCTTTCAAAAATGTAATAAGACAAATGCTTAGCCAGCTTTTTTTTTTTTGTGTCTCTCAGTTCTTTCTGGCTGCAGAAGTGCAAATTCTGTGACTTCAGCCAGCAAAGTCATTTGTGTGTGCAAACCCATGCACAGGATACAGCATGAAAGGCAAGATGCTAACTGCACTGCAACTTGCTCAGAAGAACAAACGCTGCCTGGGACTGTGAGCTTTTACCTCAGGGTCGATAGGACCTGAAGACCCAACCTAAGCCAGCTCTTACTGGCTGAGAACACCTCACACCACCGACAAAACAATAGAAGACTTACCTTTCAAAAAGAACAAAAATATATATTAAAAATAATAATATAATATATAATATATATATATAAAAATATATATATATAACCATTTGATCCCAAGTTTCTGCTTGATGTGCGCTGGTGAAGTCCAACGTGCTGACCCAGGGCTTCTGCCCTTCTGTTCCTTCTGTCTTGGCATATGGAGAAGGGCAGCGCTTCCAAGAATTGCTTTCCATCTTGTTTTTTAATAGGCAAACGAAGGGAACTTCAGGCCCTCAGTCCCTGCGATAGGCGGTGGCTACACCCTGGGCACCCTTCCAGCTCCTCGGCCGCTCTATCACCGGCAAACAGCTCCGTGGCCGCCAGATGTGAGCGCAATCATGGAATCATCCAGAGCAGAGCGTGGGCTCGTGCCCGGGCACACAGGGTAGCCACGGGGCAGGCACCCACTTGTGCCCTCGCAGGGACCAGCAGTGCCGCACCGGCTGGCACTTTGTGGGTCACAGCCTGCTGACCCTGGCTAATTGCAAACACCCCGTCGTACAAATCCCCGCCTTAAACTCATCAAGCCTCCTCCTGAAATAGATTATTTTTGCTCCCCCCTACCCTGTTCTCAAACCTCCCAGCTGGCTGTGGCCTTTGCAGTGTCCCACCTAAGGTTGCTGACGACCGGTTTATCACCATCTGTCCTGGTGCCAGCTTTGTCCCTTTTAGCTTCAAAATCACATCCTTCACGGGTAGGTTTGTGTTTACATGGCAGTCCTTCCCGGAAGGGTTTGTGCAGAGTTTCCCTGGGGTCTCTGTCTTCTGGCACGTGGGCACATTTTGCCAGTCTGGATGTGGCTGTCCCTCAATAACCAACTTCCTCACTGTTTGTCCAAGTGTCTCGTCTATTTCCTCACCAAGTGTTTTATCTGTGCGTTAACTCATTCCTGGTTGCTTTGCCTATTATGACAGAATCACAGAATATCTTCATGGTTGGAAGGGACCTCTGAGATCATTGAGTCCAACCACAAAAAAAACTCAACAAAAAACCAAACCAAACAAAAAAACCCCACACAAACCCCACAAACAGACACAAACCAACAATCCCAAGCACTAGAGCATGCCCTGAAGTGCCCTGCCTACACGTTTCTTAAATACCTCCAGGGATGGTGACTCCACCACCTCCCTGGGCAGGCTGTTCCAGTGCCTGACCAC
>JAOXNO010000041.1:12249829-12278672 GCA_028565335.1 Limnodromus scolopaceus | reverse complement strand
TCACTTCCCTGCTCAGACCTCCGGTCTGTCTCTGTGAGTTCAGGCCACCTCATGGCGTTCCTTAGAATTCTCTCAGAAGTGGTGTCCCTGCTCTTCACTGTGTCCCTACTGCCCCACAGAGATCCTGAGCCTTTACTCAGCCCTCTGCGACACCCACCTGGCTGCACACAGGTGCCCAGGGGCACTGAGGAAACTAAATCCCGTCCCTCCTTCACAGGAGGCTGGAAAACTGCCTGCTCCCTCCTTCTCCAGAGATGCTGAATATAAGCTGGTAGGTGTGAGGGGTGCAGATGCTTGAACAGGGACATTGTTCCGAGAACCAGCCCTGCTGTGCAGGTGGCAGCTCCAGGGTGTTGTGTTTGCTGTATTTGGGTCAGAGAGGAGTGATAAAAATGGGGTTGTACAGAGCTTTACCTCAGAGGATGTGCTGCTGTCCCACACGGACCCGCACACAGCATTCTTCAACTTTCATTTCCCCTTGTTGATAGTGCATCCACTAATTTCTTACCCCGCCGGTGCTCACCCTCCCTACAGCACTATTTAATGCACGAGGGCTGGACATTTCTTCTGACTTTCTTTGCCGCGCACTGTGCAGGTACCTGGTACCCTCTTGATGAGAAGAATCCAAATTTAGGAGCGTTTCCTTGTGAAGCAAATGACTTTTCATTGGATAAAAAACACCTGGCTGAATAGCTGAGTGATGGTTTCTTTCTAGACCTTTCTCAGAAGGAAAAAGAAGATGTTATGCTTGTGCTGAGTAGTCTCAAACTATATAAAAATCTACCGGCTATCGATCTTTTGTAGTTAACTCCACAAATCTTGCCAGATAGCATTTTTTTTTTAACCTCCCTGAATAAAAGCAAGGAGGGGAGGCAGTGATTTTCCACCTCTCTGCCAACACTGATCTGCCTGGGGGACCAGGCAGGAGAAGTGACAGCCCTGTCTGACAGCCCTCTGTCTGCAAAACAACACAAGATGGTAGAAAGTCCTTGGGCAAGGTCGCTCCACCTGCGAGGAGAGAGGGGAACGTCCACACGCCTGCTGTGGGAGTTGGTGTGGTTGTGGCTCAGGGCCACATTCCCTGTGTAGCCACGGAGCTTCTTAGAGTTCTAGTGTTAGATGCTGGAAGCAGCCTGGAAGTGGGCAGTCGTGGTCTGGCAGATAACCAGCGGTCCACTTGTTTCCATGAATGCCCTCTGCAATGTCACAGTCTTTCTGCTCTGGGTTTTCCTGCTCTGAGCAATGGGACCATTCATTGTGTGAGCTGCAGCTCCAGCTGTAGCCACCTTTGAGGGTAAGGGAGACTGGATTAACTGAGAGAGAGCAGAGCATCATCTGTGTGATTGGGATGGAGATGAAACAGATAAAACCTGGTGAATGTCAGGGTAGAGTGTCTCATCTTTGCCTTCTCCCCCTGGTGTGTAACTGGATGAGGTTGGGCAGGAAAAATAGACTCTTCCTGGATTTTTCCCCATGGCTGAAATCTGAAAGCATTTACATTTTTATGTGCTTATTTTGAGGAATAAGCTAAAGAAAATTGGTGCCTGACTTCTGCTTTACATGTATTTAATTATTCTTTGCAAATTCAACTGCTAATAAAACAGCTGGCTAAATCTCGCAGCCCTGTGTCCCTTCCCCAAGGAGACCAGTAGTGGCACCCATAGCAATAAGCAGCTGCCAGCTTTCGCTTGCATTTCTGCATTCATGGGTCCCAAAGCATTTTTGCAGAAAGGGCACTGCCAGCCCCTCTCGTTTCTGAGGAGGAAACCACAGTACAAACAGGGGAAGTGATGGGTGCAAGCCAACGCAGTGCGGCCCCGTTACCCTTCAGCCCACAGGAGGTAGAGGATGCTCCAAGGGACAGGAGCTACCCAGAGACCTCGGACACCAGGGCCTTGGCTCTCCTGAGGCTGCCTTATCCAGAAGCAGCCCTGGCAGACTGCCTCTTCTGCTGTTCTCTGCAACGAAAAGGGAACTCAGAAGCACCAGCTCTGTGCAAAGTAAAAGTTTGTTGCCATGCCCCGAGTGGCACCAATATATTCCCTGAATCCTGCTGCTTGGCGTTTTCTGCGCTGTGCCTCGTGCGAGGCGGTCCACACTTAAGTCCTTCAGGTTTATTCCACTTTTTATCCACTGTATTTTCCACCCTAAGAGCTTTCTATCTCCTAAGCCCCTAGGATAAAGGCCTGCAGCAATTCCTTAGTACTGCATGCAACCAGTTGAACATCCCCTCTGATTTTTAGTCACTGGAACTGCTTAGGAGTCTTGAATTAAGCAGCGAAATCAGTGGCAGACACGACAGATGCTTTTCAGTAGCATTTAATCCAGGTATTTAGGTCCATGAGACTCACACCCAAGCATGCCACCCCCCCCCTCGCCCACTGTAACCCTGGTCCCCTCAGCCACCTGCCTTTGTCCCCTGCAATATTTCTGCCTCCCCCCACAGCCCTTTCAGCCAGCCTGGGGCTAGGTGAGAAGAGCTGCTCTGGGAATTACACGTCCCCTGGCAGCCTCAAATGGAGGGGTTGGGTACTGGGCATAGGGCGAGCTCAACCCTGTGCTGGTGGTGTGATGGCCCTGGGGACCTTGGGATGCTTGAAGCGCAAACTCTGTCCCCGCCTCCTGCCCTTGTACACTTTGTCCGGGTTATCGGCTCATCCACGGATTTTTCAGAACTGAGGATTAGCAGGGGGATTGCTGAAATAATTCATGAACTTGTTCTGCAGGTACATTAATACCCCTGCAGCCAGTGCGTGCCTTTGCAGGCGGCCCCTGCCACCACCAGCCCCTGCGTCCGTCTCCCCCCATTTCTATTTCACCTCCGCTGAAGCCAGGGCTGTGACTTTCAGAGACGCCTCGCGGCTGTTTGCGCGAGCTAGTGGAAAGAACTGATGTCAGTTATAAAGTCAGTCCTCACAGGGCTGGTACTTGCTTTGGCTTGCACGAGGGACACGGCGTTTCAGCTGGCAGCTTTGTTTCCGATGGCGCTTTGATGAGGAGAAGGTGTCAGCAAGCACAAGCCCTCAGCAAGTCTGTGTCTGAGTAAACGTGCCTCCAGAAATGCCAGGGCACACCGTGCCGGGCTCACCTCCTCCCTTCCTTTGCCTCCAGAGCCCTATTAAAACCTCAAGATTTATGAAGAAGAACAAGGTGTCAGCTGGTGGCTTTGCTGGTCACGCTCTTCTCGGGGGGGATCTGAGAGCTCCGGTGCACTGTCAAATATTTCGGTGACCTCAGTGAGGGAGGTTGGTGACCAGTGATCCTATGACACATGGCTGGAGGCTGATGTGCCCCACTACCTCCTGAAGATTTTTGCTAGCTGAGGAAGCTGGGCTACTCAATAGCCATTTAATTAATCTCTGGGCATGACACACAGCCCATTTATTTTCCTTGTTGGTAGCTCTACGTGACACAGCATGTCACGAGCTGGAGTCCCAGCAGATACCTGTTGACATAATAAGGGAAAAATAATTCCCTCTGCTGTAGGGGTTGGTGGCAGAGACTGGCTCGTGCTATGCCGGAGTCACACCAGAGCGCTGCAATGGTCCCTCTGGTTTTCACTGTCAGTGAATCATGTCTGGCAGCATGAGGATAATTTAATCAGGGTCAGGAGGGCAGGCAGCAGATGCTGTTAGTCCTGATCTATCCTGGTCCTCAGGGACCTTGCTGAGGGGGACCCCTGGCAGCAGCAGAGTCGGGGAGTGGTCCAGCCTGCCCTGCCTTTGGCACGTGCCCGGCCATGGGCTGTGTGCCGCGGAGTGGTTGCTCACTCCCTCTTGCACCATCACATTGAAATCTGTGAGGTTAGCCATCATCCATGAAAGGACACTGAGTGTCCTTTCAGGCATGTCCCAGTGCCCCTTCACAGACTGTCTCCGAGGTTCTCAGGCCACAAAGGGCTCTACAGTGCATAGCAGTTAGCTCCGAGTAGCTGTAAAAGCAGGCAAATTTACGGTGAGAATTGAGCAGAAAAAGGTGTCAGGTAAGGAATTTTCCAGTCAAAACTGGTCGAAACAGGCAGCAGCAGAGATCCACCGTGCATATGATTACACAGGACCATGCGTCCATCGGGTGCAATGACAAAATGGAAAACACCTTTGACAGTAAATGTTAACATTGACCTGAAGAAAACCTTAAGAGTGTTTTCTGTAAGAGAATGGAGGGAAGAGGTCTCCTGGAAATTCACGTTTTGCTCCTCTCAAAGGGACTGTAGGGAAGCAAGCAAAAAAAACCACTATTTGGGCAGAGGAAAGGTCCCTACAGGCTCAACCAGAGCTGCAGCCTGGCCCAGGTGGATGAACTGGCAGCTGCTGTTAATGAAGAAGCTTTGCTTTCGGAGGATGAAAAAAGGCTCAACTCTGATGTACAGGTCGGAAGAAGGTTTTGTGGGAAAGCTGTGATGAGTAAGGAGTGTGCCTACACTTAATGGGGATTTTTCAAAAGGAATGGGTGTGCTATATGGTCCCCAAACTTTTTTGTCAGCTGTATTTGAAATACTGCATTTACTTAAAGGTCTCTGGTCGCTTACTGTAATGTGGGATGACACAAACACATGCTGGTCAACCTCAGCTAGAGGAGCTTCTTAAGGGGTGATGCTGCAGGACTTGGCCTGACGTGACTGCTGGGTGATTCAGCAGCTCGTTAGCCCCAGGTTGATGCAACCTTCCCGTGGAGAGGCAATGTTAAATTCATTGACTGCTGGTCAGAGTGGAAAGGTGGGATGATATTTTCCTGTCCGTGAAAGAACCCCAAACCTTGTCTGCATCATGGAATCAGGGAATAATCTAGGTTGGAAGGGACCCCTAGAGGTCATCTAGTCCAACCTCCTGCTCAAAACAGGCCTGACTGAAGTTAGGTAAGCTGCTCAACGCTATTTTCCAGTTGAGTTATCAGTATCTCCAGGGATGGAGAGTCCACCTGTTTCTGGGCCTCTGCTCCGGTGTCTCACCAGTGTAATAGTGAAATATCAGCTTTGATATCTATCTTCCTCTCTTACACCCGGCTTGTAAAAATGCTGCTGCTTCTGTTTTTCATTAGAGCATGAGATTCTAGAGGGATTTGTGTTTTATCCCCAGTGATCCTTAAATAAAATGAGATTGTCCTTGATGTTGGTTTCCTCCAAGTGGTACCATAATGAATACTTACTCTGAATTCTTACCAACTTCATGCCCTAGCAGAGGAATGAGAGACACTGTTTTAAAGATTAAATACAGTTATTTAAAAAAATAACGGTGAGCTTCTTTCTTGGCTCCTTCTGGAAAAGATGCAACTGTGACTTGGTGTATATAAGCATTGCATGCAATTTCACTCGAGAACCAGAGAGAGGTAGGATCACAAACCACTACTTATTTTATATTCTAGCAGCTTGAACAGCCTCTGCAGCTGTTGTGTGAACACCTATTCTAGCTAGAAAGCCAAAACTCGGGTTGCATTATGTCTTAGCAGGTACGAGCCAATGCACGGGTGGCAAAGTGCAGCCCTTCTGTGTGAAAACTGGGTATCAAACAGAATGAAGTCCTGTTCCCGTAGGAGTCATTTGGAATTGTGCCCCTGTCTGGAAGGTGACCTGGACATCCCCTCCCCAGAAAGTAAGTTCACAGCTGCTGTCCTCGGCGGGGAAGAGCAAACATTCTTCCCCTCTGTCAAAACCTGCAGATCAGTGAGAGGGAAGGTGGGAACTTGCCCCCGTTTCCACCAGTGTGGATGAAACACTCAAGGACGTGATGGTGTCTGACTCCTACCCAGAGTGCTGAAGGAAGAGGCTGCTTTTGCTCTCTGGGCAGAGATCAGGCAAAAATCTCATGTTTTCTCTGCAGCATCAATGAAGAGGGTTCAGATCTGGGCTGCAGCTCAGTGGATGTTACCTGCCTCATCCAGCCTACGTTCCCACAAGGAGTCAGCT
Organism: Limnodromus scolopaceus; assembly: GCA_028565335.1. Lineage (NCBI taxonomy): Eukaryota > Metazoa > Chordata > Aves > Charadriiformes > Scolopacidae > Limnodromus > Limnodromus scolopaceus. The sequence goes on along the minus strand of JAOXNO010000041.1, from coordinate 12,272,770 downwards.
TCATTTCCAAATCTGGAGGAATTTTTTAGAAGGCAGAGCGAAGCATTTACCAAGAGTGGCTTTATTTAACCCACAAAATACAGAGGTGTCTTTTGAAATCCATGGTCCTCTGGTCTCTGAATCTTGGAACTGACTCCATCCCTTGTGGGAATGACCTGGATCTGTGGATGATCTCCCCAGGCCCATCCTCCCCAGATGGTGTGGTGTCCCCCTGACTTGACTTACTCCCCTGAGCCCCCTGAGACCACAGTGTGTCCCTCAAGTGCACCCACTGAAATGAAGATCCAGCATAGGCCAATCTACTTTTTATCTAAATAACAATGGATGGTAGAAATATAACACCAAAGATGCTCCTTCCTGAGCAAATGAGCATTTGTAATTTAAGCAGAAGCTTTTTCTTGTATCTTAGGAAAACAGTGATGATCTCATGGGCAGCCTCTACACTTTTTAAAGGCAGCTGGGTGAGGAGAAAAGCAAGGTTTAGCCATCAGGTGGCACTCTGAGCATGCTGTTCAGCAGAGAGATCATAAAATATTCCTGGGCTTGAGGAAATTCCTTCAATTCAATAATATGACATAAACTTCATGAGCTGTGATTCATTCAGGTTAACACCCTTTCTTTATTTCTGCAAAATTAATCATCCAGCTATATTTATTGCATTGTTTTAAGACATGGGACTCCTAGTAAAAGTACAGCAACTCCATGTTTTCTTAAAGTTTTTTTATCTAAATATTTATTATATGGCTTAATATTTTTGCCAGTGGAATAATTCCACTATTTGTTCTCTGTAGTAAACTATCTTGGCATCTGTTCTGAATTTCTTTCTGTCTTTGTCTTAATCTCCTACCATCAAGCTGATCTCAAAATAGGAACCTGAATTAATGGTCTCCAGGTTTTTCACATAAATCCCTTCTTAATCTTTTCAGCCATTTAACTGTATTTTCAGTCTCCGCTATTGTTCTGCATGAGGTTTTGCTTGGGAAGAATTTCACTCAAGAGCTTTTTTTTTTCTTCTTAGGATTACACATCTAGATAAAACATAATATTTAAAATGCCTTTCGGTTATGCCTTGGGGTTTTTTTTGGTTTGTTTTTTTTTTTGCAGCAGAGTGTCTTCAACTTTGATATAGAAGCAGTAGTTCATTATTAGTGAGTTGGTTCTACATTATTGCTTCTATAGGAAAAATTGTAGTTAGGGTAATTGAAGGGTGAAATTAAAGCACTCGTGGTTGGCACCGTAGAACAGCACTGCAGACTGTAAATCACTGTTCTGCTTCTTGAAGCCAGAATTTCCTAACTGGCATCAATGGGAGAGAGACGGGGCTCTTTACTGCATGGGCAAGTACTACACCCACAGAAGAGAGCAGGGCTGAATGATTTTTGCACAAAACTCTCCCCTCCTGCCCAGCATATTTGTAAAACCTCATTTTTAACCTTCCTAGACCAACCCACCACTGAAAATAATTTAAGTTCTTACTCCTGCCGCATCTGACCCTGCTAGGCGGTGTATTCCCTGCCATTCACGGCTCCCATCCCCAGAGCCCCGAACAAAGCCGAGCTTGTTACACGGAAAAGCATGAGCTCATCCATTGTAATCACCCCACGGCTTTAGCTGCTGCTCCAAAGGAGGTTTTGTGGCAATTTCTGAATGCCTTCAGACAAGCCAGCACTGGATAAACTTGGGTTGAATCTTCAGGGAGCAAAACCGAGTGGATTAAGTCCTCGTATCTACCGTAAGAATAGGTTTTCTGAATGCGGGGAAGCCCTGGTTATTCAGATAATACAGTTGGGCTTTAGCTCCAAATGCAAGACCTCTTAGAGGCTCAGGGAAGCACGGTCCCAGCGTAGTCTTCAGGCAGCCGGGTAACCCAGATAATCCTTTGATCCTCTGACATTCAGGGCTTGAGGAAAACAAAGGTGAAAAAACGAGAAATGCAAATGCGTAATTTTGAAAGTGCAAAGAAAAGGACTTGTTGAAGTTTAAGCTTGCCAAAAATAGGAGTGAAACAGCTGCATTTTATGCAGATCAGTTATAATCACATGTAAATTGCATTTTTAAAATTGCATTCACTGTAGCTTTCAATTTAGAGACCTGCTCGAGGTCCCTAAAGGTCTACAGTCTCTTCTCCAGCTGTGACTCCAAAGCACAAAACTTTGATATAATGATGCACACTGCCTGCCTCCTGAAAATCAAGCAACTGTGGCCTTTTGTGTTTTAACTACCCAAAAGGGCTTGGAAGATAAAGGAAGTGCAGTCATTCACTACCAAGAACAGGATTAGCCAGGCAGTAAGAGTTTTCCCACTGCACATGTGGGTAGTAGCTGTGGCTCTGCCTCTGTATCATCTTTTCATTATCTCGTACGTTAAAGAACAGACTAACTTCTGAGTTTTTAGTATAACATAGTCTAGTTAAGTTATATAATCAAGTCAAGAAAGAAGTTTGGTGTTGAAGTTCAAGAAGTTGTTCAAGAAATCTTCACGTGTTTGCTTGTGATGTGCTCTGGGGCCTTAGGGGACTCGTTTTGCTCCTCTATACATCATTTTTCCTGACCATTAAAAATTAATGTGTCATGACATTTTTGGCACCGCTGCAGTCCACTAGTGACAGAGGGGGGACTGCTATAGCTTCTTGGGATTTCCTACCCCTGGCTTATCTCGGTTAACAGAGAAGTAAAAATTGTGCATCCTGTTTTCCCTCTTCTTTGTAACTAGTCTTTACAACTTCCCTGTAACTGAGATGAGCCTACAAAAAAACGTCACAGACGCCAAGGTCTTCACACTTTTCTGATTTCAGCTTCATAATGTGAGCCTGACTTAGAATCTAAAAATTAGGAGCTCAGACTCTCCTCTTAATGTTCTGAGGGCAGTAATCTCTTTATGTAACATGGGGAAATGGCATCATTCTGCCAGACGGCCGCGAACTCAGCGGGGAGCGAAGCATTTGGGCCCTTATCTATTGTTTCCCTATCCTGACTCATCCCAAGTCATTTTTTCTATGGTTTCATCTCATTTTTAAATATAATGTAATTCTGGTTTAATTTTTTTCCTCCCAGCCACACAGCTGTCTTTTATAATAAGTGCAGGTTTGATTCAACTAATGCACTAATTATCCCTGCATTGAGAGAGAGCAGCAGTAGAACTGCAGATGAAAAGGAAAACAGAACCTCAGCAAAAAGTACAGCAGGTTAAACCTAACTCACGGCCTTTTAAGACTTGTGGGTCAGCTCTGTGCTGCCCACTCTGATAACGTGGAAGTTCCTGCCTTTAGCAGAGAGATACTCAGATCTCTTTGCCCCAAAGCACAAAGCATCTACCACCGAAGAAAAAGAAAAATCTTGTCATAAGCCAGGCTGGTGAGCAGTTGTTAATTTTTCCCAATAAGATGCACACGTAGATATTTGACAGTCAGTCTTTAATGATAAATTATAGATTCTATTACTAACATGCAACCAAGAATGGCAAAATAATTAAATCTTGTAGTAGCCAGGAAAGTAAATAATTGATTGTAATATTACCAGTTTACAGGTGTTATGGAGGAAGAGAAGCACAGAGGGATTTGTGTGACTCGCCAGACGTCATGAAATGGAGGTCTGCCAGAGCCCAGAGATATCCTCTCACGCAGTCTCATGGTTTAATCCCTAGTCTTTCTTTCTTTCCATTAAGATAAAATATGCTTCCCTAATCCACAATATTTAAGGCTTTTTTTCAGGTAAGCCCTGAATCACTGGTATTCTCTGAAGCTTCCACTGAAAAAAGCAGAGTGTGAGCCACTAACGTTCATGAATATTTCAGCTAATGTCATTATTTTTTTAATATGGTAAATATTACAGGGAGGAGCTGAGAGATGGCATCATTTAGCGTTTTGCTGTGTTGGGGAATGACATTGTGCGGAGTCACAGGGTTGGGGGCAACCGGCTCGTTGGTCCTGGCTGTTTCCTAAAGCATCTCTCGGTGTGCGAGGACTGACCATCGCCGTGTGTGTTTTTAAGTCTCTTCACAACGTGCTTGCTCCTCGCGGGGAGCAACTTGCCATTCCCTTTGCGCGGCTGCTGCCGCCCGTGGGTCCCTATACCCTCTTTATGTCACCAGCCACCGCTAGGTGATCTTCAAACACCTTCCTCGCCGCCCCGCTTCCGAGGGGAGGGTGTAAACAGCCGACAAAATTTTCCACAGAGATGCTATTCATGAAAATATTTCTGCACGCGCCGCTTTGCAGCCTGCGAGCTGCAGTTCTGAGTTTCCTGGGAAGAAAGCCTATTAAGCCGCCTTTCTGCAGGGATTGCCATGGCAACCCTCGCACAATGCCAATGGCCCAGATTTCCTTCAGCCCCTTCTTTCTGAACTGACAGCAGTGATTTTAATGCTCCTTGAACCAAATCTTTGCATGCGGAGACCGCTTTAGAAAAAAACATAAATGCTTTTAATCAGTGCTGGTTGTTCTCTTTCCTTTCTTCCCAAGAAGAGAGCGGGGAAGGCTGTTAGCACGGCGTCCCTCTCAGCCCCCTTGAAGTCGCAGCTGGATAATGACCACAAAGCAGTCCTGGGTTCGGCAATTTCAATATCATTCAGGGTTATAAGACACCATGGAAATGATGCTCCCACAGGGGTGGCTTTTTTACGGACGTTTGCATCGGGCTGGGAGGTTGGGAGCACGGCATGGAAATAGAAACGCAGCTATCACAAAAGCAAAGCAAACTCCCAGTTAAGTGTGACAGCGGGACTGGGACTCAGGACAGCAGTACTCCCTAAAATGGGGCAGGCTTTGCTGTTCGTGTTAAGCATCCCAGAGAGGCCAGTATCTGAATACTGCCAGGTCTGTAAGCTGTAGCAGGGTCCCCCGGTGACACTTAGTAGGGCATAATGCCATCATCAGGGCTGGCTTGTGGTGAAAGCTGGTGACATGGGAGATGGGCAAGCAGAGCCAGCACCTGAGGATGCAGCTCGGAGCCAGCTCCCCGCATGGGTGAAGCCACTTGCCATCTGACTGCAGGCACACCGCACCCCAGGTGCCCAGAGCTGCCATGGGGCCAGCATATGGGCAAGCAGTTAGACACAGCTCAGGCAGGAAAAATCACCCACGTCAGACAAATCTGACCCAACCTTTATGGCAAGCAGCCCCTGTCTGGGGTTGGTGTTGGGCTGCGGGGCTGCCACAGCCCAAGGCATCCCCCCACTCTTGCCACTGCCTCTGCCATCTCCCCTTTCCTCCTGCCTGCCCTTGGAGGGGCTCCACGTCTCATCGCCTGAAGGGCATGGAGAGGGGGTCAGAGTGAGTGTAGCCTCCGGAAGGTCCCTCGAGGGGGGACACTGGGTGAAATGCCTGGTGCATTCAGCTCCAGCATCCCGGGGTGCTGTACCCTCAGCTGCGAAGGGCCCCCGGGGTTTAACCTCCCCCCATGCATCTTCTGAACCTTCTGGGGAAATAAAGCAGAGCTATAGGTGGACTCTCATGCCTGCTAACGACCAGACTCCAACCCCTTTCTCCCAACTGCTCGTTGTATCCACGGGCAGCGTTCCCCAGCTGATACAGCTGTTTGCTGTAAGCGTCTGGCCCTCAGCAAACATGTTATGGGTAGTGCTTCACGCTTCTGTCTTAAAAGTCTGTGCAAACATTAGGAACAGAGGGAGCTCCTGAGTCACTGGATCCAGCCCTGGGCTATCTCGGGTAACCATGTCATGTACGCTAACTAATCCTCCCAGTAGTTCCCAGATGGAGGGATGAGCTGCCTGGGTCTGTCTGGGGAAGGGAGGGCTGAGCCAACGTGTGTGGTGGGCAGCAGAGACCTGCAGGGTCCCATCCCCTCCCCAGCTGAGCCTGCCCTGGTCAGGAAATACGAGTGGTTTCTGCTCAGACAGGCATCGAGTCATCAGTCCAAACACATGGACCATGGATACAGAAGCAGCAATGAGTGGAAGTGTGCTTTAGGGGAGAAACAGAGGCCAATTCCTGTCACTTGCTCAAAACCTAAGAAGCTCTGGGAGCTGCCCCGGGCTGAGAGAGCTGAGCCCTCCCCATGTCCAGGGTCTCCCTGCAGGTGCTGCATTCACCTGCATCAGCCCTGCTGCGCTTCTGCTGTTTCGTGCTGGTATCCCAGTGCACTGTCTCCCCTGCTGCCTTTTTGGGCTGAGGATGCCAGGCCTCCCCAGAAATGACCTTCTCTCTCTGCAGCCGTGTCCTCACACAAATCCTACCCTGGCAAGGGCAGCCGCCCTCCCCAGGGCCTGGGAGAAAAGGTCTCCCTGAAGCAGGAGCTGCAGAGAGGCTTGCAGCAGCGGAGGTGATGCAGCAGATTCCCCCGAGCTGTAAATGTATTTATATCCCTACCCCATCTGCTTGTAGAGAAAACCCCTTACTAATGGCACGGACAGGAAGGAAACCCTGTTTGCATTGATCTGCACTTTTTTTTTTTTCAGCTGCTGTTTTGATGGCAGCTCTGCGCGAGCTGCTTCCCCCAGCAATCCTCTGTAAGCTGCTCCGGTGCTGGGAGGAGGGGAGAAGCAGCCACATGCTCCCTTGCTGGTGTTCCCTCCCCACGCTGAAAGGGGGGACCGGGCATCCTCCCCGTGGCCCCACTGCCCAGGCAGCCCTTCCAGCAACATGGAGGGCAGCACCGGGGGTGGGAGAAGGGCATGACCATTTGGGGGGATTCTCATCTTCTCAGAGCAGACGCTTACAAGCTCCTCATTAAATTTCCCTCATACATCTGTCACTAGTTCTGTCCCTCATACCAAAGGGATGAACTATAAACTCTCGTTTCTTAGCCAAAAAAAAAAGTGCCCCGTTGGGTTTTATCTAGTATAAATATAACCTCCCTCCCATTCAGAAAGATAACAGCCTGTGCAAACTGAATTTTTACAGGGCATTTTACCACTGTGGGAGCCAGGCTGGGTCCCAGTTTGACCGCTCGCGTTATCTCTGTGCTTGCACGGAGCTGGAGGCGCCGCACACAACCAGAGCTCCTGGGCTGAGACGGCTGGAGAGGCTGCTCCACTGCTCTCGCCCCGCAGCTCCCAGAGGCAGAACGGCACAAACACTGGTGTGTGAAAAAGAAAACCAACCATGTATTTTCCCGGAGGCATTTGTTTTACCATGCTATGCCTGCAAATGTTTGTAAACACTGCATCAGTTTGCCATACCACAGCAAAGAGTGGGATTCATCGCTTTAAAGCCTTGAAGCAACTCTTTTTTTTTTTTTCCTGCCATCTTTGAGGACCATTCAGAGTCCAAAAATTACGGTTTGGGAGTGTGAGTCTGTCGGTGTTTTCGTGCTGGACATGCTGCAGGTAAGGGCAGTGCAGGAGGTGCGTGGTCTCCTGGAGACATCTCTTTCCACCTGGAGCCATCACTTTCCACCTGGTGACACACAAATGCCAACTCACTAGAAAATGCAAGTTTCTGTAACCGCTCTTCATGCGGCTCATGCCACCAACCAGAGTGTCTTCACAGCCCCACACTGAAACCAAGGCTTTTAAGTAAGAAACAGGCTAGAAATTCAAGGAGCTGGAGAGGGTCCACATGAAGCCGGCAGCAGACAGGCAACAGATTGTAAACCTCAAGGTTCATAATCCAGGCTGCAGAAAACAGCCCTTGAAATCCTGTATTACTGGGCTGCCTGTCCCACTGGTGCCGTGGGGTCTCCTCTGCGTGTCCCGCTCCCCTGCACGCTGCCACACTCCTTCCTACCCACCCTGCTCACATATGTGCCCCACAGGACCGCATCCCTCAGCCATCACCAGGGTTTAGCAAAGACGGAAAAACCCCAGAAGATCAGGCAGTCAGCTCTGTGGATACGTGAAAAAAAATAACCACTACACGTGGCCAACCATTTGCACATTGGAGGGGAGACACCAGGCCCCCTTCCTTGGGCAACCCTCTCTCAGGACGTGGTGCTTCAGAGCTTGGAGCAGGCGTGCCTCAGAGAGGAGGGAATTGCCTTCCCCAAACCTTTCCCAAGCTGATGTTCACCTGACATCCTGCTGGAGAAGGCGCTGAGCTCATCCTCTGCTGGGAATACTCCTGGCAACTTGCAGACACACGCCACGTCTGCTCCACCAGGCCCTCGCCCTCTGAAAACAGCAGCAGGGACTTAGCAGGGCAAAGTCTCCCAGAAACATCGAACATCTCCTTTTTGGAGGTCAAGCCATCCCAGCTGGAGAACTGAGAACTAGTGGAAAGATGTCGGTCAGCTGCTCGACTGGCACGATAACCTGCAGGACGATAGACCCTCATAAATACTGTTGGCCACAGTTGCAAGGCTGTTGTAGAGGCTCACATTTGTATTTCTTTTTATTGTGGAATAAAGCTGAAGATGCTAGGAGCCTGAGTCATATGGGTGTGTAATGTTACAGACAGTTTTTATGGGACTGAGCCTTTTGGCAAGAAACTAACTCCAACTGCTTGCTTGACCCAACTCAACCGTACCTGGCACGGGGTTTGCCAGAAAATCCTGGTGCTGCGCTGATCCTCCATGTTAAAGTCAAAGCTTGGCATACAGCTCCTACCCACCTCTCCTCGCCCTGATTTATGACACATATAAGCCGTGAGATTATTCATTTTGTCTAATTCATGCATTTAAAAGGTGCCCCACATTTGCAATCTGATGGTCAGGTGGGCCCTGGCTTTTCTTATAGGTTGAGTATTTTGTTTTACTGCCAAGATTTTATCTCTCTCCTTCAAGCCGAAAAAGCCTAACTCCACTCTTTGTTTGGGTTTTGTTTGTTTGTTTGTCACGAACATTGGAAAACAGGCAGGAGGTCTGTCTATGGCTTCTTGTTGGTCTTTAATGAAGCACTTCACATTTTATGCCCCAGTTTTTTCTATGAACACTGACTAGTGAAGCCTGCCTTAGTGCTCCCAGCTGTACCGCATGGTTAGTCTGTGAACGCTTAGAAAAAAAGTGATGGAAGATGAGAGCTAAATACGTATGTATTCACTTACTTGAGACCTGCAGCGTTTTGTCTGATTTCTCTGGTAGAAGCATCTCCTTTGTCTATAGCTCTCATGTTCCTTCTGCACCCAGGACAGACCTGATCCAAGCATACACTGTGATTTCTGTCCTGTTGGAGCCTGTTCCCAGCAAAATCCCTCCATGACTCATATCACCCTCCCAAACCCCTTGCCTGCCGCCAGGACATCCAGCTGCACCAGAACTAAGCAGGAACTGTGACATGAGAACCTTTTTGATGGTGGAGTCCGGTCTGTCAGGCGTTTGTCAGAGCCTCTGCAGGCAGCATTCATCAGGCTGTGCTGTCTGCTTTGCCCTAAGAGGTGTGTGGTAATGAATTCCCTTCGGGTCAGCTTCATCTGCAGACAGATAGGGCCTGAGGGAAGTATTTCCATAATGAAGTGAAGAGGCAGAGTACCTCTCAGGATGGCAGGAGTTCCCTTGTACTAACAACATTCTTAAATAACAAGCACTTTCGATAATCTTTTCTCGCTAGCTGCTTTTCTCAGAAGTCCCTTCATTCAGTTTTACTGCTTCCCCTTTGATGCACTTGAGCTTTCTTACACCTCCATTCACAGATTTTTATTGTATTTCAGCCCTTTATGGATTCATTCATTGATTTGCTGCAACTCTAACGGTGTGGATGTGTAGTTATCACATCTATCAGAAATACCTGCTGTAAAAGTTGAGTTCAGCCCCCAACTACTAAACTCAGGGTATTCTTTTTTTTCCTATCAGCAATGAACAGTGACAAACAAGACACACGTGAGGTGCAGGGCAGGGAGCTGGAAGAAGGCAAGAGTGGGAGGAACACGCAAGTGTTTTTCATGGAAATAGCTTTCAAATAGCTCATTTTCTGTCATTTGAAGTCCAAAGACTAATGCACAACAGGAAATGTCTTTACTCCAGCAATATTCCTTGGCTACCCACTGTCAGAAGTCTTCAGTGTGTCATGTCCTTATATATGGGTGTAGGGTTTACGTGAGCAACCTGGTCTGGTGGGAGGTGTCCCTGCCCATGGCAGTGGGGCTGGAACCCAATGATCTTTAAGGTCCCTTCCAACTCTAACCATTCTATGATTCTATGAAATGGTAATGTCCTTCTCCCCAGTTTTCTAGTGACAAACTACACCACTGGGGGAAGACACTCGGCCTCTCATGCTTTTAAGAATGAGGGGAGTAACACCGACCTGTATAAAGCCCATTGCTACCTGTGGCTAGAGTTGGCCTCTGTTAATCACCACCCCAAAGTAATCCAGGCCACTGGAGGAGTCAGATGCCAGCTCAGCAATTAACCTTGTTTTGTGTTTTTACACACTTTTCTGCTGCAGCTTCCTTGGAGACTCATGAAGCTTTTACAGAACACAAGAACGACAGTGAGGAGCCCCCCTTGTTCATTGCGTTGATGATTGCAGAGGGTTAGAAGTAATGAGACTCACCTGAAAATCAGAAGTCATAAAATAGTATCTATTATCTCATTTGTTTGCCTCCTCTGTTTGGAGCCTCCAACTAGAGCCAGGGGCACATCTTCAGGATTTTTTTTTTCCAGCAAAAAATGGTGTTGTTAAGAAAGGAAAAAGAGGGAAGGAATAATTTTCAGGAAGTAAGACCTGCAGAAAAACAGCAACTACTGTGAGAACTGATAAAAGCAAAGATGGTGGCACCGCTGCATTCAATACGGTTTTGGAATTTAATTTCATTTTCAACCCTGCCTCGTTCCTTGTCTGCTAATTTCAAGCCTAAGACAACTCTGCTGTTGCTAAGCCTTCCAGGGGAGAAACTCGTGTTTCTAAGGGCCTTTACAGTTGACACAGCAGGGCTTCAGCTGAAAACTAATCTGATGTGAAGGTTGGGTCTGGAGGACACCCTGGTACATATTGTCGTGCCCCTGGCTGCTAGGTCAGAGCAAATTCGGTGGAGCTCAGCCCCGAGTATAAGGGTTGCAATTGTGCTGGTGTGGTGGGTGGTGAGAGACAGCCTGTTCCTATAGGCACGGGGGAGGGATGGGAGGTGGAGGGGGCTGGGGGAGGAGAGCTTCATTTGCCGCTGCTCCCAGGGCTCTTAATTGCAGCAGCATACATGGTGATAAGCTGCTGAATTGCCTTTCATCGGCCGGGAAACCCAGCATGTGAAAAAATTTGGTATGTCATTGTCTGTTTGCATAGCTCGCTGCCCGACCCGCCGGTCGACACACAGGACAGGAAATAAAAAGACAAGTATTATTGCCACTCCAAGAGCCCCCGGCCAAGGCATCCTCCTGCCTGCCCAAGAGAGATGGAAGGAGCGAGTGGTGAAAAAATTAGTTCATTTTGGCCACGTTGCATGCTTCATTTCTCCTCCTTTTGCACCATAACCCCTGTGACAAAGCATTTTCCCAGCTGCAGATGTGTGGCTGGGCCATACGGAGCTCAGACTGGAGAGCGAGGGGTGGCACAGGCGTTAGTGACAGTGTGTGGGGACAACTGCCCTTGGTTTTTACAGTTCCTGGGCCCAACTCCCGAGCACTGAGGAATTGCAGGGAACCTGTAGTTTGCTTATTTATTTATCTGGCTCTTCCTGTGACTTCCAAGGAACAGTTTCCTTGTCCTTATGCTAATTCAAGCCCTGCTGAATAAAGAGGCTTTTTTTTCCCCATCCCATCCTGCAAGAGGTCATCTTTATTCAAGAGCCGTGAATGATGTGCGCTGGGTACTAATGGTGCACAAAGAGCCCCGTCAGGAGCCAGCCAAGCGTACAGCTGTCCTTTTGTTTACAGAGATGGAGAGGGAACCTAAAAAGTGCTCCTGCCCTGGGGACAATAGTAGCAGCTCATGAGACGCCTGAGATTTGGCAGGGCCCCTCTTCCCTGGCGCTAAAGGACCTTTATTAAACGTAAATCATGTCAGCTGCTACCGCGACCCTTTCTCAGCTTATAAAAGATTCCCTTTTGTTGCTGAAGTGACACGATGGAAAGGAATCAGCCTGAAATACCCCGAAGACTGGAGCGATGGACCAGGTTGGGGACAAATGACACTTCTGACTGTTTAATAGTAGCGCTCTTCTGTCCCTGTTACGACGATGCCTGCAGCTGGGTTAATTTTTCAAGCTGGCTGGTGATTCAATGTGCTTTATTGATTTTGTGTTGGCGTGAAATGTCAGGAGGTCACGAGGACAAATTTTATACCTGTGAGTTATGAGGAATAGCACAGAGTCCTACAAGCCTTAGGATAAATATGTTGCCAGTGCTGATATCACTGGAAAAGTATGATGCCTTGGGCACCGAGAAAATAATTAGATGTAGAGCATCTCTGCAAAGAGCGGAGTATCTCTGTTAAGGGAATAATTATTAGACTTCCCTGACTACTGTGTTTCCCTGAGGTGGGGAGCAAACGCTCTTTCTTCTTCGCCTCGTAAATAAAAGGGCAGTCTGAGTATAAGGAACAAAACTGCTCATGGAAAATGTGTTGCTTCAAGTACTGCTATTGGCAAATCCCCTTCCTCATTAGGCAGCGGGTGTTTCTGTGCAAGGAGAGGGCCTGAGGTTCCCGTGGGAGCACGAGACATGGCAGCCACAGGAGCTTCAGGCAAGATGAGGATGTGTGAGGAGGAGTTTGATGTCCCTCTGGCATTTCAGGCTCCAGACACCAGCTTGAAGTTCTTACCTGTAGGACTCCCTTCAGGCTGTGAATGGCTGGGCTCATCTTCTGCTTTTTGTACAGAGAGGTATCAGCTAAATCTGAGCAGTCTCAAAGATACACACTTTGTTTATTCGTGCCCACCTGCTGTTTAAAATTGCACTTTAATAGTATCGATATCTGATTCAGATCCTGCCTTGCCCATCCCTCCTTAACCCCTGCTCGTGTTAACCTTTGTTTCCCTCGAGTTGGCATACCTGACTGTCCAGCTGTCTTGCTCGCTGGCAGAGAGTTGTCACAAGGGATGTATTTCTCTCCCACAAGCATCCCTGCCCGCCTCTGTGCTCTCTCTGGTTTGGCCTCTCCCGAGTTCTCGCAGGTCAGGCGCCCCAGGGCTGCGCTGCGATGAGCTCAGTCCATGCATTTTGCATTACACACCAGAATAGGTCATTCAGTAGGTGGCATTAATCCCCTCATTCAGCATCAGCGCAATGCTCCGTGACATTTCTGATCATAACCTCATGGAGTTTGGGGAAGCATATTAGCGGCTTTCGTAGGTGAGGTCCTGCTGTCAGTGGGTAACAAGCAGAGCTCGTTTTCGTGTAACCAGCAGAGCTCCTTGTTCGTGTTTCCAACATATTCTACATCTTTTGACAAGGATCCCCACTGATCTCCCAAAGATTCATAAATAACTGAGCCTACAGCTCTATGCGTCACGGCACAGCTCCTCTCTGCAAAACAAGTTGGTTGCTCCAAGCCGCCTCCGATCAGCAGGCCTAAGGGCTGTCCCACTGCGGTTTCAGGTCCGTGTGTGGGGGCTGCTCAGGACTCCCAGGGTCAGCTCCGGGGGCTGACAAACAAGCAGGTTTTGATGTTTCGCTTCTACTGTCTGCTTGCAGCAAGCTCTGTCAACTGTTTGGGTTTTCCAGGTGATTTATGTTGTGTCACCACATTTCTATTAAAATTGTTTTAAATATAATTTTTGGGCACACTTGATTCTTCCCTTTATGGCTTTATCTAATTTGCAATTTGGCCTAAAGCCATTAGGCTGGCTTTAGGTCTGATTTGGTCCTGCCATATTCTGGCACAAATTCTTCAAGTCAGTGAAGAGTTCTTAGTTTGCAGCAGCAGTAACTTTGGCCTGGAATCTGCAACAGTTTATTGCCATTTTGAAAAGAAAGCAATATTGTCTACGTACCACTGGGACAGGCACAGAGAGGATATAAAGTCTAGTGGCTTAGTTTGCCTTACCCAGTGGCTGGCGCCCTTTGTGTTTGATATTTGCCTTGCGAAGGTCTTGGTGTGAATAATCCACATGAAGGTTATTCAGAAAGACACATTTTTTCCTGATGTTAGTAATGGGCTGGAAAAAGGGCTAATGGAGTGTTAGTAACACAGAGACCAGTCACCACGTTGCTATCCTCACAAAACTCATCTGTATCAAATGCTCATCTTTTTTTACAGGTGTCATTAAACTTCAGTTTTCTCCTAAATAATACATCTCAGGATTGGGATATATCTCTCAAGATATTAATATATATATAAAGTCATATCTCATATGCAAAATATATACAGCTGAAGTATCAAAGCTTAATTTGCCCAAGTAAAGCTTAGTGTATCAATGTTCAGTGGTGCTGACGCCAATGAAAGGTAGAGAGAAAATGAGGTATTAGTTGTTTTGGATGTTCAGATTTTTTTGTTTCTGATTTGCTACAGACCAGAACAAAACGCATAACAGCATAGGTGAATCATTCTATGTGCTCTCTTTACACTCAGATTTTAAATGTGTTCTTTTTTTCTTTAAAATAGTTTTTCAACTGCTGAGATGCACCGACACAAGTTTCAAATATATTTCACTCACTCATTAGACAGAAGAAGAAGGACAACAAATGTCAAAGTGAAAATGTGCAGAGGATGGGGAGATGATTCAGCCTCCCTGATAGCTCTTTACCATGGCAATTTGCTTTATAAGTTGCAGATGTAACTTTTAGCAAAGCAGGATCATTTTGGACCCTTTCTCCTCCATGCCTTAGTGGCTCCATCAGCTGAAAAACTTTGCTGGGGCTGAATACGTAACTCGTGGTTAGTCATACAAAAGAAGGCAGATTCTCACAGTTTCTGTGCACCAAATTCAGCCTAAGTGTGTCCACTCACCCCTCACCCCACCACATGGTCTTCTGCATTCAGTGCTTGCCCTGAAAGTGTTTGAGCTGTTGGAAGGATGGGGGACTCGGCAGGTCTTCACTGTTTGGGTCCCATCTGATAGTGCAGATGACTGCATGTGTCAAATCTTGTTCCTTTGCACACACACAGGACCACTGAGCTCTTTTCACATGAGTCACAGCCTCAGGAGCTGGCCCGTAGTGCTGACGCCATGCCAGGGTGGTTGGGCTCTGCGCTTTCCAAGCAAGTTCTTGGGAATTTAGTACTATGTCTAATTTCCAGTGGCATCCACAGCTTGTTGCATGTGTGGAAGTATGAGATGTGTTCTCAGAGACTGCTTGAGCTAGTAGAGCACAAGTGCTCCTAGAATGCACGTGGGGCGTGGGTAGACCAGGTTCACTGCTTTTTGGGGAAAGGTTGCCGTTGGCTGTGTGTACAGCACTGAAATAGCAGAGCATCAGCATTTCTGAGATACAACTATCCAGTTATTGATTAATAAAAGCTTAGTATTGCAAGAAAGTGATCTCAGATAAGTATGTCCCTGGTATGTCCCTGCTGAACAGGTGTGTGTCTGTGGTGTGATTTCTGACTGTCCTAGAAGGTGCTAGGGAACAGTAAAGGATTCACTACCTATTTTTTTCGGCTCTTATTATACCACAGCATGTAGGTTCAGATCGCTGAAATTTGTGCCATCAGTCCCTCATACCAGTGAAAAGCAGATTTGATTCTGCTCTGCTACCAGAGCACATCCCCATCTCAAGATAAAGGATATAAACTCACTCCCCAACGCTGCACTTCGGTAAAATTCCTGCGCTGTATTCTTCTGCTGTCTCTTGAAATGTTCCTCATAGCTGGGTCCTTTCTACACCCATGCAGAGCTTTAGCCCAGAAAAGCTGAATTCTGGGCCCAAAATTACCTGGACTTATAGGGAAATATGCTCCTATTGATGTTTTTTCCCCACTGAACTGATATGAATCTCTATTAATCCTGGCAAACTTCTTAAACTGTTTTCGCAGCCCAAGTAGCACACGCTTGATTGGCACTTCTGGAAAGAAAAAAAAAAAAAAAAAGGGATCTGAATGTGAAATCCTCGTTTCTTTAGCGGCACCATTCACACGTAGGAGCTGCCAGATGGCTGTCCTCTCCTGGGCCAGCCCATTGCGGGGAGCAGGGAAAGAGGCACGCGACGTGATGGCAACCATGGGCTCACTGGTGTGTGGGCCGCAGGAGGCGAACCCCACCACCTCCCTGCTTCAGGACATGCTGTGGGCCAATGATTCCTTCCTCTGCATGTCAACCATGGCTCTGGGCTGCAAGCAACAGTGAGTTTGTCAGTTCTCAGCAAGGTCTGGAGAGAGAGATGCCGCGCTGCATCGATAATGCTGATGGGCTTGGTGGAGCGAGGATGTCAGAGCCTGGATTAGGAGCGGAGCAGCTGGAAGGGGTTGGTGAAGCGGGGGTAGGAGGATGCCCCACTTATTTAACAGCTGCAAAAATTGCAAGGAGCTGGTTTCCCTCCTGTCAGCGCCCCGGGAGCTCGTGGTGCCTCCCGAGACACTGGGGCGTGCGAGCTCAGCGCAGCGCAGGCCCTGGGAAGGAAAGCAGGGTTGTTTCCCGGAGGCGAGCAGGGCTTTCAGGTTGGCCACAGGGAATTTTCAGGCTGCTGCAGGGAAATTTGCAGCGTCCAGTGTCTCGTTCCCTGCCTAACAGATGAAGGTCATCAGCAGGAATTCAGACACAGCTGTTTACATTTCGATTGATTAGGGAAACGAGATCCTTTTTTTTTTTTTTTTCCCCCACCAATCCCCGCTGTCTGCAGGTGAAGATACCGACTCCAGCCACAGTCAAAGTGCTGCTGCCTTCCTCTCCTTGCTGCCCTCGCCCCTGACGGTCGCTATTTTTATCCTCCGTAAAGACGCTGCAATCAACTCCCTCTGCTGCCGGAGGAGCTCTGATGGATAATTTAGCACCAAACACTTAGGCGGTTAGTGGTGCAGGGAGGCTTTTTTGCAGTCAGAGAGAAGCTGAACAGACGAACGTGGCGCTGCGCTTCTGAAATCTCCCAAAAATAGCAACGTGGAAAGCCCACGGGGCGGAAAAACTCTCCAGAAGTGTCAAACGCTGAAAGAGCCTGGTGGAAAGAGGGGTTCCTTAGAAAGGGGGCTATTCACCCATTATAGCCCAGGCTTGTGTCACCCTACAAAACAGGCTGGCTTCTCGGGCAGCCCAACAAAATGCGAGGCAGCTGTTTAAATTGTTAACGAGTCAATCAAATCAGGCCATGCTTTTGTCTGCCTTTTGTTACACCCACTACTGTTGGACCAAAAAAGGAGTAAACAGCTCTACTTTCGCCACTGTAGGGAAGACACAATTTCCTTGAAGAAGCTCTCCTGGTATTAGAGGTCATCTGTTTTACTTTTTTTCCACCACTGGCTCTACTTCTTGGTCAACCCCCTGTGTTGGTGGAGGAATGGTGCTCATCATATCTTGCAGAAGAGCATGTGTTCTGGTAGACTGCACTCTCTGTGACAGCTTCTGCTGACTGGAATAAGTCCTCATGCTAAGCTCTGCACACAGTTAATGTGGCAAAACTCGTCCTGAGTGGGCACAGATGTACTGGTATAATACATCTGTATTGGGATAGATACTCCCAATAACTCTCCCTGTCTAAAACATACACACCAGTACAATTTCTGCACTAAAGGAGGTAGTCATATAATTATACAGAGTGGTTGAAATGGGATTTGCCAGCTACTGGGATGGATATTTATTCTTATATATGTACAGAAGTAAGTACAGGTCTGTTATTAATCTGTCCTATGTAGCAGACACGGTATGGACCCATATGGCTAGCAGTATGAAGCATCCTGTAACAGCTTGTTTCCTGGATACATCAATAAAAACCATACCTGGTCAAAAATAATTATGGCAAGACAAAGACTGCCTATGCCCATGTCTGAATAGCTGTGTTGAAATAACTATGGCCAGAGGTGGGTTGGGATCCTCCTTCAGTCCAAAAACCTTCTGGCTTTGAGATTTCAGTCATACCAATATGATAAAGGAAAAAACCTTTCTCTTATTTTGGGACGTTTCAATAAGCTCCTCAGCTCATATGAAGTCCACCTACATCAGCTAACAGTGTGGCTTGTCAGTGGGAAACCCCATGTAAACCTGAGGTGGATCACCATGGCAGTGTGAAAAGAAGACCCATACTGGATCCCTCTGTCCTGATGCACTGGGCATAGTTTCTTGTCCCCGGTCCTTTGTGGGGTGTTAGCACGAGGGAGACACCAGGAATTGTCCTCAGCATCGATGGGTGCCGGTCTCAGGGCTATGGTAAACTTGTTCCCTTTCTCTTGGGTATGCTGAGGAGCAGAGACCGGTGGGACATGAGCATTAATGCTGAGCTGGAGCACCCATGTTCCACCCTGGTTTATCACTTTTTTCTTACATTGATACAGCCCAACCTTGAGGCATACAGGATCTGGCCTTTGCTAATATTTTGCTAGAGCCCAGCAACAGGACTTCTATTTTTTCTGGCAGGGCTCATTTCAAAGACACCTGGTCCCCAGAGAGGCAGCTGACATTCTCTCTTTCTTCATTTCATCCTGCCAGCTGTCTTCTCATTTCTGTCTTTTAGACCTGTTTTTGTTCCTGGGCACAAATACTTGTGCAGGTCAGCACAGAGCTTTCATTCAGCAGCAAGCTAAGTAATTTTTCAATGGCATAACATTAGCCTATTTTAATCCCTGCATAAATTCACTCCCCTATAACTTAATGGCAACAGTGAGTCACATCAAGAAAATAAATGGCAGAAGAGGTAAGAAAAAAGCATCCCAAACCTTTAAACCTTTTCTTTCAGCTTTCTTAGGGAGATTTTGCAGGATGCAGAAATATACTTCACACTGCATCGCCTTGGTGACTTTTCCAGGCCAGCAGAGATGTTCCTCAGTACCTACTATTTCAGTTCCTGGCTCAGCCACAGGTGTCACTGTAAAGATAAATTTTCTACCATTTGCTGGGAGTTGCTGACATGGGGAATAAGAAGTTGCAGAATGAAACCTTGTGTCTCCCAAACCACCAGGGAGTGCGTGATGCTTCTCATCGTCTTTGGTGGTTCACCAAAGCCAACAGGTTTTCCCAGTATGACCGTCAACCAAAAAAGCCTTGTTCCTGGCTAAAAACACTCCTTCCAGAGCTATCTCCCTCTCTGCTACCTCAAGGTCCCAATTAGAACTGCGGGAAAAAGCCTCCTCTCCCTTCCCTTTGCTTGCAGCCGTCTCTTTGTGGAGCAGGTGGAATTGCTGTTTCGTAGGTAGCAGTGCCCTGTGGCTTCATTTTGTGAATTGCACTACAGCAGCCACCTCTTCTTATCTGCCAATCAAGGTATTCTCCGACTACTCATTTTATAATCTACCATATAATGCTTTACAATCTATGGTAGGGTAGACTTTTGCCAAGATATTTCACAGTTAATTCAGAGCAAATGCACACTAAGCTCATTTAATCTAGCATGCATGCGGTTTCCAAAACTTCCTGTCCTCTCTGTGTCCTCTGTTTCCAAAAATTACAGCTTTTCCTCCTGCAGCTCAGATGCTAAGAGGACTTTGCTTCATTTTTCTACCTTTTCTCTTTTTTCTTTAACTGAAAGTCGCTACCAGCTTCTCCTGAAGACAAGGGCAAAGGCGTGATGGACCTCAGCAGGTGAAAGGCTGGCTCTTTAGCTACTGCCTTCATCTGCTAGAAATGAGAAGAACAGCATCACCTCCATGGGACGCCAGGGCACCTTTGAAATACATTATCCACCGTAAAAACAAGGCGGTCCAGCAGCACAGCTGCAGGCAGACCACTCGCTCAACGACAGATCGAGTTACCAGAAATCAGATTTTTGCATTAGCAGACTTGCCCCCGAGCATGGCCACCTTGTTGAGAAGGCTTTAAACATTAGACCCCGGTGATGCTGGGAAAAGAATCATGTTGTGAAAATCACATTGGTGTGCCAAATAAACTTGCTTGGCGCCAGCAAGCAAGAGAGCCACATGAGAGGGCTTGGTTGCTGCAAATATCATGTCATTGGGGCACATTGGGACACACAGTCCTGAATGGTTGGGAGAATTTTGCAAGAGTTCTGATAGCAGCATTGGAGATTAGAGCACCTTCCTTATGATGAAAGGCTCAAAGAGCTGGAGCTCTTTAGCCTCGAGAAGAGAAGGCTGAGGGGAGACCTTTTTTATGTTTACAAGTATCTAAAGGGTGGGTTGAAGGGTGATGGAGCTGGACTCTTTTCAGTGGTTCCCAGTGACAGGACGAGGGGCAACAGGCACAAGCTGGAACATAGGAAGTTCCATTCAAATATGAGGAAGAGCTTCTTTACGGTGAGGGTGACAGAGCCCTGGAACAGGCTGCCCAGGGAGGTCGTGGAGTCCCCTTCTCTGGAGATTTTCAAGACCCACCTGGATGCAGTCCTGAGTAATGTGCTCTGGGCAACCCTGCTTTGGCAGGGGAGTTGGACTAGAAGATCTCTAGAAGGTCCCTTCCAACTCTGTCAAATCCATGAATCCATGGATTTGCCCGTGGGCAGCCTGTGCTTTCCCGGGATGCCTCGCCCACTGCTATGCAGGACCACGACTTCACAAGCATCATGGCTGAGGGTTGAACTCAATGCATCTTAATACCAACAAGAGGAGCAAAGCTTTAGAGATGTGTATTTCCTTCATTGCCCTTGAGCAGTAAAATCACTCAAGCCCTTCACGTACGTATGGGTTTGACCCAGTGGCATCAGCAACTGTGCTGAACTGGTCCCTTCCGTCCCCACCTGCTGCATTAGTCACACAATGTGCCTCCATGGTGGAGTAAGCCCCAGTGTCAAAGGCCTGGGCTGCAGCTGCTGCAGACCCAGATGCCCCAAGATCTCAGGTATCAGGCAGGGATTTCACCGAGGTAAAGAGATATGTTGACTGAATTCCTTTGTCCCCTTGTTCCTCCCTTTTGTTCTGTTGGTATTTCTTCTTCCCCACACTTTGAGGAAGCTTCTGCTCTGTGGGAGACCCTCAGGACATCGAGCAGACAAATCGGCAGCGAATGGCCCAGAATTTCATGAGACCACCATTATTTTGCACATTATTGCTGCCAGTGAGGAGTGAAATGTGTGGGAATGGCGAGCCCACAGCAGGGGGCAGTGCTCTATGGAAAATCCATTTACAGGCCTCCAGACATTTTGAGCACGGGATTTGTGAAATTACAGAGCCAGACACGGCAACCCTGAGTTTCTTTAACATCCCTCATTCCCTGGCCAAGAAGCAGCACTCGCAATGGGGAGGGCTTGTGCACAACCGACATGGCACAATGCAGGTTTTGTGTCTGTCTCAAACACGTGCTTGATTTTGAGGTGAAAGAAAATCATCAGGAGATGTTTCAGTGTTTAAATCCATGGATGTATTTTTTCCAGATGTCTCTGGTGTCTCCTTGGGCCATTTCTAGAAAGGAAACTCAAGTGACCAAGGCACCCCCACAGCACCCCGAAGGGGGAGCCCTCAGCAACCTGCCTGCCTTTATCAACCATCGCTTCAGGAATCACATGCTACCCCAAGAGGGGCCATTTTTAATTAAAACTGGAAACTATTGCCAGCCCTTCCACTCGACTCCGGCGTCAGCCCTTTTCCTGTGTTTACTGCAGGCACATCCTGCCCGGAGTTCTATCCAAACACAACAGCATCTTGCAAATAAACACTCAGCAGTGAGGTCCAGGCCTTCCCTCCTCCCTGTTTGCAGATGGCCACCCCACCTCCCCGGCCTGGCCTGCGATGGCCGTGCTGTGGGAAGGACAGCCATGCCTTTTGAGAGGGAGCGAGGAAAGGTGACCTTGACGAGCCGAGCTGCAGCTCACTCCGGCAATTTAAGCAAACTCAGGGCTTTGCTGAAGGTCTGCTGTTGCCATTTAGGGTAGAAAGTAGTCGTTTGCTTATCATTTTGGACTGTGTTGCCACTGGGGAGCTCAGCTGGAGGTGGTAAGGAGTTCTCCATCCCCCTCGTTCTCCATCTCCTCTCACCTGCCTCCACCAAGATCTCAAGGGGACACCTTATGTGAACCTCCACTGTGCTTCCTGCAAGTGTCAGGGCAGTGAGAAGATTTTCCTAGCTAACCAGTATCTATTTACTTGCTTAGATTTGTAATAGATGCAAGAGAGTGAGATCGCTCTTGCCGATCCCTCCCTTCCCACCCAGAACACGTGGACCTCGACTCACTCTCCTATTGATGACATCTCCATGGAAACCGCAGAAGTGGCGTTCAGGGTACAAAGGGTTTGAAAAGGATTGCAAGCCCTTGGAGAAGCCTTTCACACCATAGGCTTTGTCCTCGACATCCCCAGAGGCTCCATGGGTGTCTGAAGCCACCAGGAGAAGCACAGCGGAGCTGCCCAAGCCAGGGCACCTTCGTTCTTGAGGGGCCTCACAGTGTTTTGCTTTCTGTTTTCGTGATCTCTGCTCTCCAGCTTATCCTCTGATCCCTTTCTCCTCCTCTCTCTGACGTGCCTCTCTGGCTTTCCCAAGCACCATGCCAAGACACTAATTACATTCCTCGTACTCCTGCGTTTCCATTAATGGCTGAGGACTTGGACCCGTTCCTCCTTCCTCCTCCTGCTGTACCTGTCCCCGGCCCAGGGGACGGTCCTGCCTCGGGGCAAAGACCCAGCACTGAGGGTGCCCCATGGGACAGGGCAGGTCTCCAAAATCCAAGTGAGAGGAGAGGAGACGGCCTGTAGTGTTCCCAAACACACATACAAAGGGTGCGACACGTCACCCCAAGGTTAGACAGGTTCAAAAAGCAATTAGACAAACTCACTGAAGGCAAATATGCCTGGGGCTACTAAACACACAGGCCTCACCCCTGAATGTCCCTGAGCTGTGGGTCGGAGGAAGGCAGGAGAGCGTTCTGGGGAAGAAGCATGTATTTTGGCTCTGTTCTTAGCTCTTCCCTGTGGTGCACCAGCAAGTGCTCTGCAAGGTCAGAAAAGTCGCGTGAGACCATTACATCTCTTCTGCTGGAATTTCTCTCAACGTTTCCCCTGCCCATATCCCCACTTGCTTGCTTCCACATTTCCAAAACCAGGGAGCTAGTCGTTCACAGCAGGGAGCAAGGGTCTGGCTTCACTGGCTTGCGAATGGCGTTACCAAGGTGGCAACGGCTTCACTGACAAGAGAGCACATGCTGCCTCTCC